>CM034043.1:53358731-53958731 GCA_019705995.1 Raphanus raphanistrum x Raphanus sativus
AGTTAGATACATCATAATAATAATCCTTAGCTCTTTATTAGTCGTCTCCGTTTGGATGATTAGTCGTGAACCACACACTCACTCTTTACATTATCTGGCTCGTTTTGTGGCAGCTTGGGAGAGCGCTGTTCAATCACCTGAAAGTGTACAAAGGCCCAGAGCATCCTCATGAGGCGCAGAAGCCGCTTGATCTGCCCATCAGGGACAAGAGAATACAGCTGCAGAAATAGAAACACCATGGAATATCTCTACTAAGCTACCATTATCGCCAAGCTCATAAGAGTTTTTTTCTTCTTCTCCGGTTTCTCTAGTTTCACATCTCAAAATCAGAGGAGACTTTGCAGATTCTTGTTTCTATTACTTGCTTCTATCAACTCTATGCTTTAAAACCTTTGTAATGTGAAATAATCTTCTATTCAGATTTTTGCTGCTAACTATCTTCCTCAGAAACCAGACATATAAAGATGATATGATGTAGAACACTCCGAAAAAAACACCATAAGCAACACCTCTGTTAACACTTTAACAAGAACCTTCTCAATAAGGTCACATTTGCAAGAAAACGTTCTCATCTTCATCAATTGAAGAAAGATCAAAATAATAGAAAATGACTGTCACATTCTTTTTTTGGGCTACATGACTGTCACATATGTTTTAGTTTATGGACAATTCTAGTTCACTAGATCAAAGTACATTGTTGGCAACTTGGCACTGTAAAAAGTTTTTGAGAAAATATATTTTTACATTTTTCTCAAAAAATAAATAAAAGATACTAGTTAAAACTTAAAACAAAACAAATAATAAAGAAATAGCAATGGGTTGTTAAAAAAAAGCAATGGGATAATGGGCCAAAAAAACTCGCTACCGCAGGCCCACATCGTCTATAATTCTCTCTCTCTCTCTTAAAAGCACCGCGAAAGATGTGGCGGGAAAGACCAGCCATCGCCTCCGAGAAAAACCTCCCAAATCTGAGAAAAAACAAATCAAAGAGAAGCGGAAAGATGACACAAACCGAAACCCTAAATATCCTCGACGAGCTCGAGTCTCTCGTCTCCGATCAGCTTCAAGTGGTAACTACCGATTATTTCTCAATCCACATCTCTCGATTCCTCAATGTTTCTGACTAGGTCTGGGTTTAACGCACGCTTGTCAAAATTCATTTCTCTATCCTTGCATCCGCGTAGATATAGGGTTTAATTGGTTAATTTCGAAGCTTCTATCTGTAGTTTGTTGTTGTATCAGTTAGTGTCGGATTAGGGGTTTTCCCTTGGACTATGTAAAATTGAGCGATTAGGGTTAATAATGATTGATGGTGTTATGTAAAAAAAAAAAATTGAGTATTTGGGGGTTATAATGATGGATGATTCGCTTATTTCTGCAGGTATCTTATAAATGGCTGAGTCGTAATTTCTCGCTGTCATCAAAAACTTCCAAGAGGTACATTATTATTCTTCCACCCATTTCGACTTCACTAGATTTTGGCTACTTGAAGATCTTTTTTTCTCTGTCTAAGAACCGTGACTCTTTTTGTTATTAGCTTGCTTAAGGATTTCGTGGAGAAAAATGGGAAAGGTCTTGAAGTTGTATATATTGTGTCTGGGTGGCTAAAGAACACACCTTCAGATCACCGCACAAGGCTTGTATCTAGTTCCAAACTTTCAGGTTACAATTCCAAACCTGGCCTATCTTTCATGACTGTGTTTTGTACATGCATGATTTTGCAAGTTAGCAGTACTATGTTTATCGCAGATGGCTCTTTTAAATTTTTAGCTTTCTCCTACTGGTTTCCACCTTTCTGATAAGCTACTAAAAGTTAAGACTTGACACTTCCCTGCCATTGCTTTTGTGCAGAAGTGGAGAAAGAGTTCAATGGAACTCATTCGGTTTCTATATACAGTGTTCAAGCTAGTATTCCAATGGAGCCAGCAGCCATATGGAACAGTGAGTTTGTTCAAGCGGAAGAACTCTTCATGCAGCCTTCTACCACCGATAATTGCTTGAGAGACAACAGGTACGTTACACATTCTTCTGTTATTATACATGGAAAACTCTCCAGTACTGTTGACTCGGCCTTGTCACTGAAACTGGAGATGTATGGACCAGGTTTTGTGGAATCTCCAATTCTTTTGTAAAGCGTAATATAGAGGGAGCCACTGCAAATGAAACAGCCCCGGGAACTGCAAGTGTGGGAACTACTGTGCAACCGAAAAGTGGTTTAAATCGTCAAGAGTCTACAGCGCCTTCAATCCCTAAGGTTGGCCATCAGGCTAAAAATGAATCTATTACTGCTCCAGCTCAAAAACAAACTGTGAAATCCTCCAACGACAAAGAGAAGTCCCTTACTGTACCCGCTAATAAAAAGAACGGACAGGCCCAAAAGAGCGTGGCTGGAACTGGGGGTTCGTTGAAAAATATGTGGGGCCGTGTTCCTGTGAAAACAGAAGATGATTCTGCAACAATAGAGGTCAAAAACAACGATCACTCAGGTTTACTTTCTAATCTATTCACTCCAGTTTTTTTATTTTCTTAATTGTTTTCCATATGTTGAGTTGGCATTTATTCCTGCTTAGGTATCTGTTTTAGTTAGTCTTGTTCCTCTTTGAAATGTTCTGTAATTGGTGCAGAAGCTCAAAAGCCTTCTCTCAATGTCAAGAGCAAGGGAGGCAGCGATGATGAGGCCCCAGATGTCAGTATCAGGAACAGAAAAAGGAAGGTGATATTTGACTTTTCTGATGAAGAGTGTGAAGATGTTATCAGCTTAGCATCTCCTAGTAGTCCTAAGATTAATCCGGGTCCAGATAGCGAAGAAATCAAAGAAGATTCAGGTACGGAGAAGCCTGATGAACGTGTATCTCGAGAGACCAAAACAGATGAACCAGAGGTCAGCGAACAAGACTGTCAAAAAACTGCGTCTGCTGATACTTCCGGTGTCAAAAAAGAGGAGAAACCTATGGCTTCATCGAAGGAGAAGATCCAGGCCATTGGTTCTGAAGCTGGAGTCAATCCCTCAAAGGGTAGAATGAGTAATGCTCCTAGTTCACCGAAGAGGAAAAAAGTGTTGAAGACGCGGATTGATGAGCGTGGGAGAGAAGGTATGTTCACATACATGTTGTCTCTTTTGGCCAAGGGTTGGATAAGTGCAAGTTCTGACATGTTATCTCTTTTGGCCAAGGGTTGGATAAGTGCAAGTTCTGACATGTATCTCTTTTGGTTGTATATAGTAACGGAGGTAGTCTGGGAGGAGACAGAAACAAACGGAAAGAAGAAAGAAGACAGTGATACAAGTAAGAAGTTAAATGATGGCAAAAGCGCAAACGCTGCTGTTAACAGGTATGTTTCTATAGATCATATAACCATTGTGTAATAAGATCAAATTTAGCTTTTATGAATCCGGTGGAAACAATGTTAAACCATACGAGTTCCATTGTTTCAGGGCAGTTGCACAGAAGAAGAGCCCGGCGATGGGAGCAGGAAACGCAGGAGGAAAAGCAGGAAGCAAGAAAGGAGGGAACGTGAAAGATCCAAAGCAAGGGAACATAATGTCTTTCTTCAAGAAGAAAGTCTAAAATTACAAAACACTTTTGTTTGTATTTCTCAGAACTTGGTATTCATCTGATTGTAATGCTTGAATTCGTTGATGTATTGAAAAAAAGAAACTCTAGAGCCGTTAATGATTTTTTTATCAACCACACGGATCATGAAACTGTTGCAGGTCTTGTCTATCTGCTCATCTTATTAGCAGTTAATGATTTTCTTATTAGCAGTTAATGATGTTATTATCTAGGATTGATTACCAATTCTTTGGAAGCCTCCACTTCTGAGAGTCATCATTAGCTATTTAACGGCTATTATCTGGAAACTGACGATGATGCTACTCTGCTCATCTTATTAGCGTTAATGATGTTGTTATTATCTAGGATTGATTACCAATTCTTTGGATCATTAACTTCATCCAGCTATAGTGGTTGAAAGAAATGGGCCTTACTCTAACTGCGAAGGAAAGCCCAATATGAAAATACCACAGAATGATTGATTTGACATGCAAAATTAGAAACAAGCTAAACCATTCGTAACGAAAATTTTCAATCATCGGAGAGATGTGGAGATGCTACTACTCTATCTGCTTACCGCTCTTACTATCGTTCGTTTGGAACGATCTCAATATCATCGCTAAAGCTACCGAGTCGACTCAGGTGATTCTCCTCCCGAGTCAACTCGGAGATCGTACATGCTCCTCCGCGCCGGATCCGAACCTGAACGACAAACCGATCATCGGGATTTTAACTCATCCTGGCATCGGGACGTTTGATGCTCCTCACTCTCTGAGCTACTACGAGAAGAACGTATCCTACATCGCAGCTTCATACGTGAAGTTTGCCGAGACAGGTGGAGCTCGCGTGATCCCGCTCATCTACAACGAGCCTGAAGAAAGGCTGTCTCAGGTCACTATTCTTGTATCATGTAATTTCAAAATCCTCTTCAATCATAAATATTTCTTTTAGTATATGTTTATTATTATTATATGTTTCAATTTTCTGTTTCTGTATCATTTTCTCGCATTCGTTTGGTTACTTATAAGTTATAACAGTCTACTTTGGGTTAATAATTGGATTGATTGCCAAAACTAGTTCATGTTAATTATTTATGGAATCAGCAGAAGCTAGAACTGGTAAATGGTGTGATATTCACTGGTGGCTGGGCTAAAGAAGGATTGTATTACGATGTCGTCCAAAAAATATTCAATGTAAGCTTTTACAGTCTTCACTCTCTTCAACATTGTTAGCTGAGTCCTTTGGTACCTCTTTGTTTTGTGTTGAACTCCTTTTGATGTTTCTCACAGAAAGTATTAGAGAAAAATGATGCAGGAGAGCATTTTCCTGTATACGCCATTTGCCTCGGATTCGAGATTTTGTCAATGATCATAAGTCAGGTACTGCCTTTCTAGCTTCTCACAGCTAATAACTTACATCATGTCTGGTAGATTTAAAGTGAAAATGCCATTCATTGTTTCTACCTTGCTGCTTTATAATTGAGCTGGAATTTTTCAGGATTCTTGGAGCTGACAAGGATCTTTTACACCTTCCGTTCTACATTTATAACGATTCTGTGTTTGTTTTAAACAGACGCGAGACATTCTTGAAAGGTTTAACTCAGTGTATTATGCATCAAGTCTCCAGTTCATTGAGAATGTTAATATACAAGGAACAGTTTTCCAAAGGTGCACATATATATATAGCTTTAAGCTTTTTACTTTTCAGTGCTGCTCCAAAGTCATTAAAAATAAATTCTAGTGTTTCAAATTTTGCAGATTTTCTCCCGAGCTGTTGAGAAAAGTCAGCACAGACTGTTTGGTTTTGCAGAACCACCAGTTCGGTATCTCACCAGATACCTTTCTAGCCAATCCTTCTCTGTCTAGTTTCTTTGATATCCTTACAACCAGCGCTGATAGAGACGGCAAGGTAAGTTAATAAACATTTTTTTTTTCCTATAAACATGGTATGATTATTATACATGATAGTTTCTTTTCCAGACTTATGTATCAACCATTCGATCAAAAAGATACCCAGTGACTGCCTTCCAGTGGCATCCAGAGGTACGTACTTATTTCACAACTAATTAATGGACATCATTTTGCTAAGAAAGATCCTTACAAATAAAATACTCTTAGCAGAAAAATGCATTTGAGTGGGGATCACCTGAGATTCCACACTCCGAGGACGCAATCCAGGTGACTCAGCACGCTGCAAACTATCTAGTCAGGTAAAATTTTCTCAATTCACCCATGTTAGGAAGATTCATTAGCTCTATATCTTAATTTGTTTTTTTTTTTTTAATGTTGGTGCAGTGAATCTAGAAAGTCACTCAACAGACCATCTCCTGATAATGTATTAAGCAATCTCATCTACAACTACAAGCTAATCTACTCAGGATACAAAGGGTAACCCAACTAACTCCACCCATTTGGCCTCACAATCCTTCTTACACTTATGCTGTATGTTTTGAAAAGGTCATATTATTGGATCCTCGTTCTCGTTTATTTTGCAGGAGCGGCAACGACGAGGCTTACATTTTCATATAAAAAAAAAATCCCAAAGTCCTCTGTTTATAAGCAATAAGATTTGACTTGAGTGGAAACTGAAAAGTATAAACGAACACTGATAAAAAGATAACGATTCACAAGGGATATATAGTCTCTCATCTATAAGATCAAAAAAGTCATGATTTAAAACACACTTTCATGAGCTTTACATCCTCTATATGGTCTAGAAAAGTAAAGATTTCAGAACGCTTAACCGCTTCCATTCCTTGGATATCGACTCTTATGACTGTGTTCCTCTCCGTATTGTAGTACAAAAGGTACTTATGTGATGACGAAAACAAGACGATCTCATTTGTCCGAATCATTCCAACAATGTGCAAAACCTTGTCTCCAACTACATTCTCAGGCACCACGTACGTACGCTCAGACCATTCCTGCTTTTCAACATCTTCGAGAACACGCACCCTAATACTCGTACGGCTTCCACCAACAGTAAGCAAAGCCAGCTTACCGTTATAGTTCACCAGCTTACCGTTACCGTCATAGCTTACCGTTATACGTCTGAACTTCTCCGACCGGACATCAAAGCGAACGATGATGCAGTCTTCCAACAAAATCGTCCTCGCTGGATAATACAGAACACCGTCGATGCAAACGTGGTGGTCCGTGATCAGTTTATAATGTATGGAACATTCGATCTTTCTCCAAGACGATTCTCCTCCTCCTAGTGTTAACACTTGATGCTCCTCTGTCCCCTGCCATCGATTTCCTTTAGGATGCCAGGTCATGGACAGCACCTTGTACTGCTTCTCAACCGGATCGTACGTGAAATAGCTTGTCACTCCGATCTTCCTCCTCGACTTCACTTTGGGCAAGATCAACGATTCTCCGGTGCTAGGGTTACAGATCAGCGACAAGTGTGCTTTTCCTTTTAAACCTCGCTCGACTCTGAGAAAGACCAAACCTCTGATCGCACTGACACTCACGTCGGACGTAAACTCGCACGGAATCTTCATACGGTAGCAGTTTTCGGTTGAAAGAGACGAGTTCTCGTCATCGTGAGGCTGCGGTGAGGAGGAGGAGAAGAAGAAGAGATGACCGTCCTTGTTGCAGGCGAACAACAGCTTCGGGCGAGAAGATGATCTTGTCAAGAACAAGTCCGTGAAGTAAGGGTCTCGAAGATAGGTAGCCCAGCGCTTCGATACGCAACCACACTTCGCTAGAGATTTCGTCGGCAGTTTCAAAAATATCTCGACCATCAGATCAAACGGGAGATAATTTGAGCTTTCTTCTGTTTTTAATCGCTTGTTGGCTTCGGCCACGGCGCAAAGTTCCTCCGTCTCTGAGATATTTCGCATATTTCGCGACGGTGTTTCCATGAAACCCTAACAGACTTGTAATACAAGTAAAATATGAATATTATTGTTTTGTGTTAGATAAGAGAATACAACAAACTATATATAGCTAACATTAACATAATGTTAATACTAGATAACGATAACTTTCCCAAACGTTAATGTAAATATGATAAAAATATTTTGAAACTAACTTATTTTCAAGTTTTTCCTTTTATCTTTAAAGCTCTTCATGGATTTTACGGATTTTACAATCTTGGTATATAAAATACACATCTTTTGGCTCAATATATGTTTAATAAGACTTGTAATCATGGCGATTTCGTCTCCTCCTGCTATTCTACAGGTGGAGAGCCATCTCAAGTGAGCTGGGCAAAAAATCTGAATCCGAAGAACCGAACTCGATCCAAAAAATAGCACTGAACTCGAATCAAAATTGATTAAATATCCGAACGGATTCAAAAATTTGATATTTAAAAAACCGAAACCGAACCCGATCCGAACAAAAGTATTTTGGATACCCGAATATATCCGAAAAAGATTTATATAACTAAACTAGATTTTGACCCGCCCTTTAAAGGGCGGGTATATGTTTTGTTTTATGTTTTTTTTTAAAATGATTTAATTTAATTTTGTGTGTTTTATAATTATATTAGTGTTTAATATTAATTTAATTTAATATATTTTTGGTGACTATATTCAATATGTCAAGTTGCATAATTATACACTTGTATCATATGCATTTTAGAAACCATTTTAAATCTTTATTCCTAAAGTTTGTAACATATTATATTTACTTAGTAGTTATCTAACATAATTTAGTCAAGAATATTTATATCCCAATCGCCCCAAAAATAAAAATCTCATACTCTATTAGACATGATCTATATACTCGAACAGTTCTTAAATTATTATATTCGAAAATTAATATCAAACTCAACCCGCAACTAAAACCGAATAATTTTTTTGAAAAATGTTTAAAGAAATATTGTTTAACATATTCTGTTATATATATATATATATATATATATATATAGTTGGGTTAAAATGGTCTTCACTAACTTTAAGTAGAATCATATTTAATAAATATTTTTTATTCGAATAACCTATTTAAAACCCGTTAAACTAAATGAGTTTATATGAATATTTATTTCTATTAAAAATTCACTTAAACCGGTTAAACTCCGTCAATCATAAAATTAAATTTTAATAGTAACCCGCTTCCACCATTAATTAATATCAATATTAGTTAACTTTTAAAGTTTCATAAGAAATATGATATCCTATGTACGTCGTTTATTTTCTAAAAATTGTATCATGGAAATGGTACTTCGTTTATTTTCCAAATCACAGACCTGTCTGATAAATTCAAAACTTTATTTGAAAGAAAAAAGTAACTGTTTTTGGTAGGAACATTTATAACGTGGATTTTAATAACTTTTAGAAGGTGGTTATCTAAGGTGGTTATATGATATTTAGATAAATCATTTAAATACAGTTATAAAATATGTTGGACCCAATTAATATCAATTGGACATGTTGAAGAATTAATAGTATTGATATATTAATTAATTTTAGAAATAATGTATTGTAAAAACATCCAAAATATATAAGATACTTTTAAGTTTTCCAAAATACTTGAAAAATATGTCTGAAATAGCAAAAGTATACTTAAAAGACCAAAAATACTTAAATATATATATAACGGCCATTTCATACTCAACATATCGCGATATGTTCAATTCATACCCGACTTATATGGCCGTGCCAAAACATACCTGAACTTATATAGCTGTGCTAAAACATATCCAACTTATATTTTTTTGGCAAAATCATACACCAGTCGCCACATCAGCTGCCATGTCATCTATTTTTGCTCGCGTGGATGCAACGTCAGCTAATTTTGCTGACAAATATGCCATGTATATAATTTTTTTAAAAAACTAAATAATTTTGTTATAAAAATAAATTTTTAGAAAATATAAAATTTTATTTTATATTATTTAGTAAAATTAACAAAAAAAAATTAATTGAATTCTAATCTTATATAAAAGATTTCGATCATATCAAAAACCGTCCTTATAAGAGTTATATCTGTATTTTAATGATTTAAATTCAATGCAAGTGTTGCAGACGTGTTATTCTTGATTAATCATAGTTGTGTTAATCTAAATTTTAAATGTAAATAATATATTCATGATTAATAAAGCGTAAAAATGAATCATGTTACGCTTTATTAATCATGAATATGTTATTTGCATTTAATCTAAATTTTTTAAATTTAAATAACATACCCATGATTAAAAAAACGTAAAAATAAATTATGTTACGCTTTATTAATCAAGCGTAAAAATAAATCATGTTACGCTTTATTAATCATGGGTATGTTATTTACATTTAAAAATTTTAGATTAACAAAATCACAATTAATCAAGAGTAACATGTCTGCAAACTAGCATTGGATTTGAATCATTATAATACATATATAACTTTTATAAGGACGATTTTTGATAGCATCAAAATATTTACGAATATATCTCTTATATAAGATTAAAATTTAATTAATTAATTAATTTTTGTTAATTTTACTAAATAATAAAAAATTATAAAATTTTAAAAATTTATTTTTGTAACAAAATTTTTTAGTTTTTTAATAAATTATATACATGACATATTTGCCAGCAAAATTAGCTGACGTTGCATCCACGCGAGCAAAAATAGATGATATGACAAATGATGTGGCGACTGGTGTAAGATTTTGCCAAAAAAATATAATTTGGGTATGTTTTGGCACAACCATATAAGTTTAGGTATGTTTTGGCACTGCCATATAAGTCGGGTATGAATTGAACATATCGCGATATGTTGGATATGAAATGGCCGATTTCCCATCCAAATATTCAAAGAAAATCAATTTATATGTTAAGTTTAAGTATTTTGATATATGTTTTTCAAATTTATATGTAATATATAATTTTTGTTATAGATTTTAAAAAATTAAAGTATTATAATGAATTTTAAAATATTAAAAACAATTTAATTGAGTTATCCGAACCGAACTCAAACCGAAATTTAGAAATATCCAAATAGAACTGAAATCTTTGATCCCGAAAATCCGAAACCCGAATAGATCCGAGCCGAATGCCCACCCCCAGATATCAATCATTTAAATCATTTCGATTGACGCAGTGGGCTCAGAGATTAAGCCCATGACACGCGGATGGTGATGATTGATTCGCGATTGATGGTCAAAACTAAAAGTGTGACGTAGTGGGCCTAGAGAAAAAGCCCATATAGCATTAAATACGGGTCTGTAGTAATGAGATTCGTTGGGCCGAGTACGAGGATCGCTTAAAATAAAAATTTTAATAATCCGTAACACGTGGAAGGTGGAGATTGGTTTCGCGTAACCGATATCAAAAGTTTGTTCAAAGTCATCTTCTCTCATCTCATTTCATCTGATCAATCCTTTCTCCTCTGAGATGTGGAGTTACGTATGGTCGCTGCTCCTACTCTTCGTCGTGTGCAAAGATATCATCATCATCGTGATGGCGAAGTCCACAGAGTCGCCTGCTGCGGTGATTCTCCTTCCTAGTCAAACCGGAGTTGGTTCTGTATGCTCCGCGCCGGATCCGAGCCTGAATTACAAGCCGGTCATCGGTGTTCTGAGCCATCCCGGAGACGGCGCGACGGGTAGGCTGAACAACGATACGAACGCGTCGTACATCGCGGCGTCGTATGTGAAATTGGCTGAAGCTGGTGGAGCTCGTGTGATTCCTCTCATCTATAACGAACCCGAGGAGCTGCTCTTTCAGGTTGCTCTCAGATAAATTAGGGTTTTAGATTGCTGGCATGTTTTTCAATTTTGGTTTTGGAATCGCAGAAGCTTGAATTGGTCAACGGTGTGATATTCACTGGTGGTTGGGCTAAAGAAGGATTGTATTATGATATCGTCAATAAAATCTTCACTGTAAGCTGCTTACAAGTTTCTTAAAATTGTTTTGAGTGATGCATTATTTGAGTGATCTTATTGGTGTCTCTCTATGATCCTCTCACAGAAAGCTTTGGAAAGGAATGATGGTGGAGAGCATTTTCCAGTATATGCAATTTGCTTAGGATTCGAGCTCCTTACAATGATCATAAGTCAGGTGTTTGATTAATTTATGTCTGTTTTCTAAGCTGTAAAGATGAATAGATTATTTGAACTTAAGTTTTAGAACCTTCCTTACATCACGCTGAGCATGGAGCTTTTAAGCTATACCCCTTTCATGAATTTACGAGCTTAGAATATATAATAGTACGATACAATGTAGTAGTACAGTTTGAGGTCTGCATGCTCCATTTAAAATGCCTCTAATTGTTTGTCTTTGTAACAGAACAGAGACATTTTGGAAAAAGTTGATGCCAAGAACTCTGCATCAAGTCTCCAGTTCGTTGAAAACGTTAGCACCCAAGGCACCGTATTCCAAAGGTTTTTACAGATTTTTAAGATGTATATGTCCTAATAAGCCAAGTCTTACAAAATATTCATTGCAATGTTTTTACATTGCAGATTTCCTCAAGACCTGTTGAAAAAACTCACTACAGACTGTTTGGTTATGCAAAACCATCAGGTTAGAACTTGCAACCTATGATCTGGGTCACTGTAGTGTATACTATGACTTCTCTATAGAGCGGTTGATTGTTGTTCGCCTCTTACACTATTGATTTCCACTACAGTTTGGGAAACTGTCTTGTTCATTCTGCGTTATTTTTCTTGAATAGTTACTATATTGCCATCTCCTCTGCTGAAATGAAACATGTTATTGTTTCCCAGTTTGGTATCTCGCCTGATAACTTTGAAGGCAATATTGCTCTGTCTCGTTTCTTTAAGATCGTCACAACATGTCTTGATGGAAACCGCAAGGTATTGTTATGTTCCTGAGAACGCATACAGATTTTAAATTCTAGAGTCCGACCTCATAGAGCCAATCTACTTTTATATATGTATATTTTTCCAGGCTTATGTTTCAACCGTTCAATCGAAAACATATCCTGTAACCGGCTTCCAGTGGCATCCTGAGGTATATACTCACAAGTTAATTTACATCTCTCGTTTAGTCCTATGGCGCGTCTAGACTGAGCTATCACTGTGGTCCATTTCATTATCCTATAATTGTATGGTATATTATTGCTGTACAGCTTCTATAAAAGAAAAAGCTCCGTGCAATACTCTGCAGAAAAATGCATTCGAGTGGGGATCATCCAAAATTCCACACTCTGAGGACGCGGTCCATGTGACTCAGCTCACTGCCAATTACCTTGTCAGGTTAGTTCTCTGTTCATTGTTAGATAAAAGAGAGTGCGTGCATCAACTGTAATTGCTACATTAGGAAAGGTAGTTAACATTAGAATCAGCATAAGAGTGAGTTAGTTTAGATCATGTAAGTAGTTTCTCATTGATACCACAAGAACAGTTGTCGATATGTGTAGCAGATTCTGACGGATTGAGTTTTCTCAAATGTGGTTCCAGTGAAGCTAGGAAGTCACTGAACAGACCACCTCCTGAGAAAGTGCTGAGCAATCTCATTTATAACTACAAGCCTACGTACTGTGGATACGAAGGGTAACGCCGCCACTATGAGTCTCTCTTACTTGTTTTTTTTCTACTGTATATGTTTTAAAGTTTCTATATGGATCATCTAAAAATATGGTGGATTCTGCAGGAGAGGTTACGACGAGGTTTACATTTTCACACAACAAAGATCCCTTCTCTAAGAACAAACATCCTCTCGTGTGATTATTGGATTGAAGCAGTGATGCTTCTTCAACTCTGTTAGTATCTGTGAACTTGTTAACTCTGATGATGTATTGTGGTATTTGTGAAGTGTGTATTCTTTACTTGAAAGAAATGTTAAGAAAACAACCTGCACCAACGTTCAATAAGCTTGGTATATACCTATGTTGGGCTTAAACGTTTAATATATCTTATGTAGTGGGCTCAATAAAGCCCAACAAAGCTTGGTAGATAACTGTTCGTCTGTCTTCCTTTCGGCAACCGACAAAAAAGCTCTTGAGCTGCCAAAATTCCCGGTTCATATCTAAATCCGGTTTTCTTATTCTAACATACCGATACCAACCAGATTCTACTGTTCTTCTCCGGACAGTGCCCTCCCCAAAGCAAACCTGAGACCAATCGTCTGGTCTCTTTCTAATCGTAAGTGTTCTTCGTTTTCGAATTTTTGTTCGATTTTAAAGTAGATCTTCGTAGGAGGAGTTAAGTAAAGAGATTGATAAACCCTAATAGTTCAGTTCTGTCGTTAAGATTTTCCTAGATTACTCGGTATTACTGTTTAATCTCGATTTCTTAAGCGTTTATGTTATGATCTATAAAAAAGGTGAGGACTTTGAAGCTTTGCATTTGTTGGGAAGAGGCTTAATAAAATGGGGAGGATAATGGAATGGGCAGCAAGATCTGATCACTTGAGAGGAGTTCCAAGGAAAGCTGTGATAACAGCCGTTGGTGCGTTTGCGAGAGCAGTAGCTAATCTTTGCAACAAGACCACAGTTCACAATGCAGATACTCTTATGACTCTTGTCCGGTCAAGACCACCCGGTGTTCCTCTCATCACTGTTAGTAATCACATGTCGACGTTAGTTCAAAGTTAAAACCTTTAATAATCAGATCTTTTCTTTTTATTATCTCTTGCCACTTACTTGTACTTTTGATGTTGATCTAGTTGTGTTTGTTGTAATCAGTTTAGATGATCCAGTAATGTGGGGAGGGTTCAAGGGTCTTCTTTCCTTTGATCCAGAGCTGGCTCGATGGGTTCTTGCTGCAGAGGACATTTGTTTCAAGAACCCTCTCTTCTCCTACATCTTCCGCACTGGTAGGTAACTCACCTTTCTTTTTTTGTTGCCTCTGTTCATGTGGAATGAAAAGATTATAATTAGTTACTCGACTTGTGAACAACTTCTTATGAGCAGGCAAGTGTATACCTATAACTAGAGGTGGTGGAATCTATCAAGAACACATGAGTGAAGCTCTCGAGCGATTAAAAGATGGATGTTGGGTAAGTTAATCTTTGCATCATTTGAACAAAATGGTGCTGACATCTTTTCTGATCTTTTAACCTTTTGGTTTGTGTAATCATGACTAGTATAGTTGCATACCTTCCCAGAGGGCAAGGTGTTTCAAGAAGATGTGCCTATAAGACGTCTTAAATGGGGAACCGCAAGCCTCATCGCTCGTTGTCCAGTTACCCCAATCGTCTTACCAATCATTCACCGTGGTTTTGACGAGGTAAACATGTCTTTTAACTTTTCCCAGGTTCATGTCGAGAATATAAGCCATGGACTTTTTCATCCATTTTACAAAACTCGAGCACTTACTAACATACATTGTTCTAAACCACTTAGATGATGCCGGAAAAGTACTTTTATGGAAGAAGACCACCGTTACCGCTTTGCAACAAAAACCTTAAAGTAGTGATTGGTGAACCAATCGAGTTTGATCTTCCCATGATGATTGAGACCGCTGTCTCTGCCTCCTCCGATCATGTAACTGAAGCTCCTCATCAGGAAGCGAAATGGCCTGTGATCTCTTCTGCTGGCCAAAAGCTAGACGAAACAGCTCAAAGATACCTCTACACAGCTCTCTCCCAAAAGATTCAATCCTCATTGGAATCATTGAGACTCTTAGCCAAGCGGTTGTAATCTTAAGATCAGTACCGGGTTCACAATTTTGAAGTTACCGGTTTAGATCCGACACGGTATTCAGTTATTTGGTTTAATTCTTTTTTTAAGCTGAGAAATACTCTAGACATTGTAATAAGGATGAAATTTGTAACAACTTAAATTAAATTAACATCGGGGACAAAATCTCCATGAAATCTCTGTGTTATATGATTTAATCATTTTTTTATTACAATGTAACATAAGACCGTGATTCGTGTGTTGTCTGTAACGCCGATGATCTGGCAAGTTCTGTCTCCCTGCTGAATCACTGTTGATGTTGGACAGAAAACAGCTTTGAAACAACCAGTTTGAACAGAGAGAGAAGGTTCTGTGAAGACACAAACACACGGCGGCCACGTGAGACTATCAAGCTAGCCACCGGTGCGGCGAGTGGTGTCTACGCGAATGTTTATGGGCCCTACAGGATCACGCCGGGGACGCACCATCACGTGGAAAAGGAACCCTCCAAGGGGTCAGCGAAAACGGTTTCGTGGCATTGTCGTGAATCGAATACGTTTTAAGGGTACACGTTAATTCTCGCACGTGGTAAACGGTGGCAAATTGGTAAATATATAGGCTCCCACGTGCTAGGTCCGGAGGACACGCATGACATCATGTAGTGGCAACTCCGTAAATATACGGTCAAATCAAGGGTAAATTGGGTAGTCTTTAGCTACTTGTTTTCTTTCTTTTAAGCTTTCATCAGTATGAAAGTATTAAACTCTTTCTTCTCTGGCACGAGAGAGAGAGTTCTTGATTAGCTTTAAGCTCCTTATTCTTCTTCTTCTTCTTGATCTGCTCCGTTCAGCTTAAAGCTCGAAAACAGAGGAGGGGGAAAGCACGAGAGCGATGACGTCAGGGACGAGAACGCCAACGTGGAGGGAGAGAGAGAACAACAAAAGGAGAGAGAGAAGGAGGAGAGCTATCGCGGCGAAGATCTTCACAGGGTTGAGAATGTACGGTAACTACGAGCTTCCGAAGCATTGTGACAACAACGAAGTGCTTAAAGCACTCTGCAACGAGGCTGGTTGGATCGTCGAACAAGATGGCACTACTTACCGCAAGGTTCGGTCTCTCTCTCCTCTCCCTATTTTGGATCTTATAATTTGACCTTGATCGGTCACTAGATTGCTAACGTGTTCCTTACGGTGTAGGTTAGCGCTATAGTCAAACGTTTTTATTAAAAAGGAAGATTCTCTTCTATCTTTCAGTAACTGTATGATTCACTTGCAGTCCCCCAGGTCGGACTAGTCTACTCTTAACATGATACCCCTACCAAAAGTGTTAGCATAGATCTCTAGGGAAGACCAATATTAAAAGAAAAAATGTTACATTTGCACAGAGTTCAAAGTGTGTACGTTTTTGATCTGTAGATCTTTTTTGAAAAGCATGTGGGCACTTTTGCTTTATTGTCTCTCAAGTCTCGAGAATATCGAGTCCAATGATAATCTGTCGGCTCATGTATCCTTTGACTCGTTAGATAATTTTCTTTTTTTAATAATGTGAAACTTCTTTAGACCTAGTTACTGTTTCAGTTGTTTTGACAATGACGTTGTCACAATCTCTATTGAACAAGTGTTTATTTGAAGAATCAGAGAGTTTATTTTTATGTGTGGAACTACTTTTAGACCTCTAAGCCTTTATCATTAGCACATTTAGCTTAGTAATTTACTTTCTAATATTTTTTTTCGTGACATATTCTTTTCAGGGAAGTAGTAGACCAGTAGAGCGTATGGAGATAGGAGGTGTTGGTTCAGCAGCAACCACGAGTCCATGCGCTTCTTACAATCCTAGTCCTGTCTCCTCCAACTTCATGAGCCCTTCGTACGCTAATCTCACTTCAGGAGATGGTCAATCACTCATCCCATGGCTAAAACATCTCTCAACAACGTCATCCTCATTCTACATCCCTGGAGGCTCTATAAGCGCTCCTGTGACCCCTCCGTTAAGCTCTCCAACAGCTAGGACGAACCCTGATCACTGGCAACAACAACTCAACAGCTCTTTCTTTGTATCCTCAACGCCTCCTAGTCCCACCAGGCAGCAGCAGCAGCAGATCGTAGTACCTGACTCCGAATGGTTCTCAGGGATTCAACTCGCGCAAAGCGTTCCTGCTTCACCAACGTTCAGCCTCGTCTCACGAAACCCTTTTGGATTCAAAGAATCAGAAGGTGGTGGTGGTGGTGGGTCAAGAATGTGGACACCAGGTCAAAGCGGGACTTGCTCACCGGCTATTCAGACAGGTGATGTTCCAATGTCTGAAGCTGTGGTGGCTCCTCCAGAGTTTGCGTTTGGGAGTAATACTACTACAAACGGGTTAGTGAAAGCATGGGAAGGGGAGAGGATACATGAAGAGAGTGGTTCTGATGATCTCGAGCTTACTCTTGGAAACTCGAGCACAAAAGGTAATTGAAAAAAAAACCGGTCCAACCAAACCATATTATCAGTATGTCGCCTTCAATTTTATTTTCCCATGTAAGGAAACACAACTTTAAATATTTGTTTATTTGTAACCAGCTGCTAACCAACCTAAAACCCGGTTTGGTATGGTTCTAATCAGATTATATGTTCTTTACATTTTCGGGTTTATGTTAAGACTTACTTTTTGTTAGTGTGTACATATGAGACTATATATGAGCTATAACTATCATATCGTATGGTAGAAGAAACAAAGACTAGGTAAATTAACGTATGTTTTTTTTTTTTTTGAAAAAATATATTAACGTATGTTCAACTGAGATATTACATCATGCTACCCATTACTACGTACTCATCATACTATTTGAATACATTAAAAAACATTATATGATAAACATGTGAACTATCTTACATACTATGATACTAATGTATGTTGATGCAGTTAATGAATTAGTAAAATTTATATAATAGTTTGTTTAGAAACAATTACACCATAGGACAGTTTCAAGTTTTTTATTATAGAATAAAGCAGTTTATGCTCCTGAGACACTTTTTCTTAACTTTCTTGTGTTCTCATTACGTTTACTAGTTGAAATCAAATCACTAGTAGTGGATCCATGTCTTCTCTCTCATTATTTTCTTCTTTTTTTCAGATATTTTTTTTTCTCTTCTTCCTCTTTCATTCTCTTTCGTCTTCTTCCTCTTTCATTCTCTATTTTTTATAAAATTCAAATCTGATTCTTAAATTTCTTTTTCTCATTTTTTTATGAAATCTTTTGTATGCATCACTCGATCTATCTTTTAAGATCTGTGAAGGTGCATCTCTGATGTTGGTGTACACATTATTTAATGTACACATGTTATTTTGTGTACGCTTTTGTGATACACAAATTAAGTGATATTTCAAGATTTTAATGTCATTGTACATGTGGATAATAAAAAAAACACATGTACACACTCTACAATGATATCTGATGTTTTTTTTATCATCTACATGTACAATGACATTAAAATCATGAAATATCACTCAATTTGTGTATCATGTACAAATAAAATGGTATAGATGCAAAATATCGAACATTCATGTACATTTGGATAAACAAAGTACACATGTGCAATAAGCATGTTTCGAACTTATGTGTACATAAATAATATATAATCTTGTACATAATCACGGTTGTACACATGTACATAACCACAAATATACACATGTGTACACGACTACGATTGTCCACCTTACGTAAAGTATTCATCAGTGTGTACATATGTACACCATCAAAATGTGTACAACCAAACACTACAAGAAAATAATCATATTGCAATAAAGAAAAAATATTGCAATAGGTCAATATAACATTGCAAATGTATATTTGCAATAAAACCGTAATGAATTATACAATGTTGCTGATTGATTGTTGCAAATTCCTTTAGTTGCAAAAATATTGCAAATTTTGCAATGGATTGATTTATTGCTAAATCCAACGTAATAATGCAATAACATTTGTCTTGCAAATTTGTTGTATCTTTACAACAGACTTTGCAATTCTAAACTCACACAATTTGTTGCTAAATACTACACAATATAATTATAATGCAAATTTGTTTGTATTTGGTTTGGAATTATATTTGCTCTTTCACAAAAATTTCAAATGTGATGGTTATTTTCAAATTTAAAATAATAAAAATAAAAATAAGAATTAATCAAATAACTATTTTTATTAAATAATCAAATATTAGAACAATATTGAACAATTAAATAAAACCATGTTTCTAAGAAAATTGAACAATTCTACATCGTTATATTTCTTCTTTTTATGGATTGGAAACACATGAAACATATGTTGATTTGGCTCCCATATATTGATTGTTTGACTCCGTTTTTCTCCATCCTATAGCACATTGACTAGGGTTCATGCTGAATCTGAAAAAAAAAGTAATGGTAAAAAATTTAAATGAATATCAGAGAATAAAAAAATACAAAATATACACCAAGTTACCTATTTTAAACACTTTGAAGTAAGGGTTTTGTTTGTTACCTTCGTTAATTAACTGGCATGCTTTACGTGTAATTCTAGTTTCAAAATCTCTCTTTTGTTGAAGAGGAAGCAGAACATGGAAACTTATAATTCTCCACAAGTATAACAAGGAATTAAGAAATCATATTTATAACGAACAGAGAACAGAGAGAAAAGAGAAAATCTTAACTGCTCAAGAATCATATCCCTAAGTTCATGTACTATGCTGGTATTATCCTATTCTAGAAATGTTTTTTTTTTTTTGCTAAATCTATTCTAGAAATGTTCTTGCGTGGAGATAGATATACACCGAACTATAAATAAAAACGATATATTAGCGTGTTGGTTTCATCATAACAAAATGATACCTTTTTTTGTCATCAACAAAATGATACTTTAGAATTATAATTCAACAAATTGTCAAAAATATATAGTGAAACTTGAATTAAGATGTGTATAACTAAAAAAACTGAAAATCTAGTTAACTTCAATCAGCTAAGTTTTCTTTATGCAGTATAAATTTAATAAATTTTGGTCAAAATTATATTGATGAAACAATATATATGTAACTGGTCGAATGAAATAATATGTAAAAAATTATTTTAAGTGGGATATATATTAACTTTTAAATCAAAAATAAATATACTAAAATACAAAAAGATGTTGCAAATAGAGTGATAAACGTGTCACATATTAAAACATGGTACTTTCTTTCCTTTTTTCAAAAAGCCACATCTCATTTTCTCTGATTTTTTCATGGGAATTTTGCAAGAAAACTTTTATAAGTAGTAAAAAACTTGCAATCTGGCAACGAAATTTTGTAACGATTTTATTTGTCGTTGGTTTGCAGTGAATTTATATTTAACTGTTGATATGTATCTATGATTGCAAAAACATGGCAAAATCTGTTACCAAATTTCTAGAGAAAACAACGTTGCAGAAAATATGTTGCAATATCACCATTTTCTTGTAGTGAAATGATGTTCATGTGTACAACTAAATGATGTACAACCAAATGATGTTCATGTGTACATACAAATATTACTATCATGTACAATGATTCACTTGAATAATTGTGTCCACGTGTACACCGATGCATAGACACTCACATGTAACACCATTTTTTGTTTTTGAGCAATAATAACAAACGACATGTGTGTACACTTGTGACGTGTACACGTGTAGAAACTTGAATAAATTAGAAATACATGTGTACACGTTGGCGGTGTTTGCAGTTCTAATATTTTGCTCCCATCTTGATCCAATCAAATGTTTAGTTTTGAGTATTGCTGGTTTGTAATGTGACCTCTATCTCTTGCGTCGAAGATATCTTGGTCCAATGTAACTTTTCAGTTGTTTTCGTAGAATACTTACACAAGTATTATCTCACTATATACAAATATAATAAAACAAACAAATAAAAGAACCCTGGAGAAATTGCTCAAATGATGTATGAAAATTATTGTTTTCTGTTAAATATGAGAGCGTGTTTCCATCACTACTAGCTGCACAATCTATATATATAAAAAAGAGTTGTTTCTCTCCTGTTGACACGTCAGATGCCATGTCACAAATTCGATCGCTGAGCGTTCGACACGTGGCGTGTTAAATGAAACGAGGCGTATCATCACTTTGCTTCGGGTCTTCTGTTTTGGGCTTAATCTCATGTTTTGTTCGCGTCGAGAGATAACCTAGCTCTGCGCAAACCCTAAGGCGCATGATGAACGCGATTCTTCGATCTAAAGGAGACGGATCTGCTTAAATCGGTGTGACGATTCGGTTCGTTGAGGGTTTCGATCAAGTCCTTACACCTTTTTCCATCAATCGAACATTAAAGGGTATGTTTTCCTCCTCTCCAAATCATCTTCTACATCTTTGAATCACCTTTGCATTTTTTTTTGCGTAGCATAAATAATCAATCTTCAGGAAGATTGTCGAAGGATTATGTAGGTTCGATCACAGCAGATGCAGCAGCTTCGATCACAGCAGTCGTTCTCGCAGGGACCTTTGTCTTACTCTCAGCGTGGTTGTTTTTCTCAGAGGACTCAAGGTTCAGTCAAACGAACGTCAGGAGACTGTTTTTCATATTGTACCGTTTCTTCTTCTGAATAAGAACAGTGAGTCTTGATTACATACTTATGTTGTATCTTCTTCCTCCACAGAGATTTAATTCCCAAGAACGAAATCACTCTTTGAAGATGGTTAGTTGCTACTTGATAAACAATGTGTTTCGGGATAACCTTTGAGTTTAACGATATAGCTTGGGGAATACATTCCATTTTTTTTCACTGGCTGTCCCCTAATATGATTCACCTTTTTCTGCATTTCGTCACTGTGAGTACCTAACCCAGTGAAGAATTTGAGCAACGCTTTCGGATGATGGAAACTTCATTGAGTTTGAATGATCAAAAGGCCAACATTGAACCTGGTGAGTCTGAGGCAGATGACGAAGATAAATCTGACTCTTAACTCTGATGTGGTAGATTTTTAATTCGTTTTAAGTAGTGCAACGTTTAGTTTTCTTTTAGATGGGTTGTGAGTAGCATTGACTCACTTAATTTTTTGAAAGCTATGAGTATACTGATTTTACTTATTTGGTTTTAGATGGGTTCAAATATGATGAGGATGACTTGGAAATGGAAGAGGAAACACCTTAAAGGTATTTTCCTAATGAACTGATTCTTTGCAAGAGCTTACGAACATTTTAGCTTTGAAAGCTTGTGACATTTGGATCAATAATGCAAGGAATAAAGAGTGGAACCACCAAGCAAGAGACCCAATGGTGGAGCAATAAACAGCATTGTCAAAGAATCCAAGGATGCAAGTCAGCATAAGCCGTCAGGTGAATATGAACAGTTGGATTAATGTTTGGTTACAAACTAACTTGGTTCAGGAAGGAATACGTGCACAAGTGCGGCAGTGTTCGTCCTCCAAAAAGATACTAGAGAACGGGCCAAGTCACATTTTTTATAGGAGTTTAATACTTTTTTCTATTGTTGAATGGTTGAGTGGGTGAGGATTTGGTTTAGAAGGCTAACATATCTCGGATTCAATATTTTGTTTAACTGAATTGAGTTATCAAGGGATATGCTTTACAGTTTTTTTCCAGTACGTTTTTTATTGATTTTTTATTTAATGTTTCACTTTAAATAAAATATTTTATTAGATTAAGAATTGAAATGAATTCATTTTTTTCCATAAAATATTTTTAATTTAATTGGATTCATCATCTACAAGAATATAAGTGTAATACAATGTTATTTTATTAGTCTTTGTAAAAGCTCTTTCAAATTTCTTTTAACATTTGAACTATATATTAACAATACATCAAATGCTCTATGAATAGTCTTTATGGCTAACAATACATCTAATAGTTGTGGTTTTCTATTATTTTTTTGGGTTTAGCTTAAATTTTGGTGATAAAAAGGAAATAACTGTGAAATTCATTATTTTCAAACTTTTGTTGATGTGAATTTTAAGAAACATAAAAAACATAAATATTCTTTTTCCAAATATAATTTTACATAAATATATAACCTAACATGTTATTATAATATTAAACTGTAACAATTAATAATATATTTTAATGTTATTTGCTTGCTTATTGTTCTTTAAAAAATTGAATTTACTTTTACAAATTTTAAGTTATAAAATTTGAGATGTATTAAAATCTATTAATTTCAAGAAAAACAAATATTGTGAACAAAATAAAATACTTATAATCTTTATGAATCGTTTTAATATAGTAACAAATATATAATTTGTAAAAAAAAAGAAGAAATAGTAAAATTTGTAGTAAAATAGTGAAAATTATAATTACTTATAAACTAAAAAATTATTAAAATTTAAAATATATTTATACTGTTTCGTTCATTTGATTACCCGTCCGTAGGCCCTATATATATAGATATTCCGTTTTACTATCTCAAATATATTCCATTTTACTCACTCACCATAAGTTAGTTTTTTTCTCAAATATTTTCTCTCTGCGTGTAGAGTTGTGGGTTTTTAGTGGATTCGATACATTTTTGTCACCAATAATTAGTCTATTTCTCAAATATTCTTTCTCTACCTATAGAGTTGTGATTTAATGAAAAATAGATCTTATTTTATTAAATAAAAGTTATTTATATTTTATATATATATATAGATATAATTATATTTAAATATTTTAAAAATATGTACTAGGTCCTGATCCGGATATACAGATCTAAAATTTCAATATCCAGATTCTAATGTTTCTATAGGTATATTTTAGCTATTGAAATTATTTTAATTCACATCCCGCCCGTAGGGCGGGCCGATCCTAGTACCATATATAATAGTGTATATACACGTTACTATCTATGTGTACACCTATGAACGTGTACATGTCTTGTTTATTTTCAATTTTTTAATAAATGGCATTTTGGTAAATATCTCTTCATCTTTCCCAGATTTTTTAAAGGTTTTCTGCAATAATTTTTGTGGTCGCCATTGATTTCTTTTTCACAATTTTCCATGATTCTACACTTTAATTATAGATTACACTTCAAGATCGTAGTTTTATCATTTATAAAAAGTTCTTCAACTTCAGATTTAAAAAATAGTGAGTTTTTTTTTTAGATTTGGCAATTGTTGCAGAGAACAACGTGGAGGAGGAAGATGTTCTGATGATTTCGCGGCAAAGGAGAAGACAAAACCGCAGCGGCTTCCGTTCGAGTTTGTCAACGATGATGGAGGAAGACCGAGAGGAACTGCATGCACGATGGATTGAGATATCCAAAAGTGAAATGGGAATAAGAAGTTTTTTAATTTTAGTTTTTGTTTGTCTGTTTCAAAAAAGAGAAGAAAATAATCAATTTAAGAAGATGGTGGGACCACTTTAATTAGATAGATGACTTTAGTTGTAATGGTTTGGTTTCTAGTTGCAAAAAACTGTCCCAATAGCATAAAGTGTCTTAGCTTGTAAATAAAACTTGGAAACTGCTCTAGAATGTAAAAAACTCTTGTTTTTAATGAGTTAACAGCCATACAAAACTACACAAAAGTTGCCAGCTGACTAATTTTGATAGTCATTTTACCCAAGAGATTTGATAATTATAGTTTGGAATTTTCTTTACTGACTTGAGATCAACTTTCAATTTTAATAAATTTAGTTTAATCAAGAATAAAAGTAAAATAAATATTTCGTTTAATAAAATACCAAATACTGTCCTATAAAATAGTTTTCCAATTTCCTAAATAGAAAACCTAGACAAAAAAAATCTTAATTTTCCACACACACGAAAAACTAAAAAATCGATATATAGTATTAAAGCTCAAATATAAGAGCATTTGCATTATTAGATAACTTGAGATTCTTAGGTCTCTCACAATTATTTGACAGTTTTCAAACGAAAGACTTCTTAAAAATTTTACTTATTTTCTTCAAATTATTGTCTTTCAATAGAAAAAACTTAATGAAAGACTCAATAGACATCTTCACCAATGATTCTTGATGAAAAACCCACTTAGCCAAAGTTTTTTTATTATATGTATAGGCACCAAATTTTTTGTTTTATTTTATACAAAATATATATATATATATGGCCATGCAAGACAAAAGAAGGAAGCACAAAACATCTCTTGACAACTTCCAAAGCATGCCTTTAGCCACGATAAAGCAAATACTTATTCGACTCATACATATGATAAATACTACTATCTTACCAACTTCAACACTCCAATGTCATAATAAACTAAGAAACAACAAATAGCTCATATCCAAGACAAACTCATATGTCCATTGGTGATGACTATGAGGATCATCGATCGGCAACAATTTGGCATGAGCTAGAGAGTCTCGGAAAGTTAAGGAGTTCTATGAAGATGTCAGATTCTTCTTTCCTCGGGGCATCATCCAAGCTTAATGTTAACCTGGAGACAGATTCTGATTTCTTCAGGGAGTCATCCAAGCTTACTGATAGTACCCCGAGGTTTGGTGAGTTCTCAAGCAAGTAACCCACTAGTGCCATCTCCAACTCCTCTCCTATCAAATGCCTTTCTATGTCAACAAACACTAGAGATGATAACAGATTCCAAGGCCTGTCAATAACAGTAATCCCCACCATCTTGGGATTTTCAGAAACTCCCTGCGCGTACAATGCAACCAAGTGAAAGAACACACAAGTTTAAAATAAGATACTCCCACCATTTGCATCTTTTAAGCTATACATCAAGTTCTTTGTTTGTTAGATAATCCTCACCACGACAAGATGTTTCAGATTCGGACAGACTTCAAGAAAGACTGGCAGCATCTCCCACATGTAGCTATCGAACCTGACACGCAAGTAAGATAGGTTACGGAATACCGGTAGTTGTACATATCTTGAGTACTCATAGATGACCTACAACAACAACAGCGAGTTAGTTATTTTGTTAAACTTTAAATAAAAGAGAAAGATGCCTCAATAAAAGAGAAAGATGCCTCAACAGCGAGTAGTCATAGATGACCTACAACAACAGCAGCTAGTTACAACTATTTTTCGAATTTTCTTTTCGAAATTTGAAAACTTTTTTTGAAACTATTTTAAAAATATTATTTACAACTTTATTTTTTATTCAGATTACTTAATCCTAAAGGTATAAATATATATTTACCTCTTTAGAAAATATTTTGGTCGTTATAATCTATATTTGTCACAATTTTGTTTTGGTAGTTCTATGGTATTTCTTTTTAAATAAGGTTACCTCGAGAGTAGAGGAGGCGATGGTCATATCTTTGACCTTAGAGATCCCCACGAGAAAATCACGAACCATAACGCTCTTTTGTACTTCATTTGCAACTCCTAGCATCCTTTCAGAAATCAAGTTAAACACAGTATCTATATCAACTTCTACAAGGGAAGGTGCATTCT
This sequence comes from Raphanus raphanistrum x Raphanus sativus, assembly GCA_019705995.1. NCBI lineage: Eukaryota > Viridiplantae > Streptophyta > Magnoliopsida > Brassicales > Brassicaceae > Raphanus > Raphanus raphanistrum x Raphanus sativus. The sequence continues at coordinate 53,385,154 of CM034043.1, forward strand.
TTATTATGAAACTTGTAGTTAGACCATCACGGATCCTCAGATACGTAAGCATGGGAGCGTCAATTTCAACTATACGATCTCCATCATAATCATGGTGATTATCCAAATCATGCATGAAGGTCAACAGAGATTTAGAATGCACACGTAATATCGGTATGTTATCCCCTTGACTTCTCTCAATACAAAAGTTTTGAAGAACTGGGCATTTTGAGATTAACTTCTCTAATGCCCATTTGTCGGTAAAATCAACGAGGATTAAAACCATAGCTTTGAGACATGGTAATGAAACAAGCTCGAGATCAGGTAAGGTTATCCCCAAGAGCCGTAAGGTTACCAAGCTGCTACAAGTGTAAACTGTTGGAGACATCACGAGGTCCCAGCTCTGTAATGAATTGTCCGAAACGTTGAGATGTTTAACTTTAAGTCCAGCAGCAGCGTCGACCCAGCGCTTGACAAGACCAGCGTTAGGCTCTACAACGTCAAAAGAATCGTACGCTAACTTAAAACGATGTAAGGACGAACCGCGGTTACTCTCAAGAAAGTTATCGACAAAAGTCACGAAGGTGTTTTGTTCTTTGAAATCGTCGGTGTCCAAGTCAAGACCTGGTATGTATTTCCAGAGAGTTTTCCATCTGGTAGATAAGAGACTAGTCTTAACCACATCTTTGGTCGGAAGATTTAAGAGTACATGGAATATCAAGCAATCTGGCAAACTGCTTAGCCGATCAATTTCACTCGGTGGGTTGGTGAAACGAGCACGTTTCACTGCGGGAGCATCCATGAATATAAACATTTAGAAAAGGTGAGGATGTCAAGTAAGGGCTTCTTAAGATATTGGCTATAGAGGTGAGATAGGCTGTGGTGGATTTTTATCTACACGCTTCCAAATTTTGAGCTGATGAAAATTTGTTTACCAAAATACACATATATATACTAGTTGGGTGATCTGTGTTTCGCGCGTAATTTTGAATTTTTTTCCGGTTCAAAATCTAGTATAATACACTTTCCGTTTTTAAAGATGTGTGTTTTCATTTCAAAGAGATAACTTTTAATAGATTTTTCTTTTGATTTTATAAATGTACTTGTTTTGAATGTAATTGTATTAATTTAGTGTAATGACTTTACGAAATATTTACTGAAAATCATTAAGTTTATTAAATTAGTATTGGTTTAAACTTTAGAGATATTATGATATTAATTTTATACAAATATAAATTTATGAATAAACATATTTTATATATATATATGAAAATCTAGAAAAATTACCTTATGAAACACAAATAGAGTAATTTTCTAGCTTTTGGTTACTTAAAATAGACATTTTAGATTTGTATGCATTCTTGACTAATTAATGGTCAAATCTTAACTTTTAAGAAATATTTATTTAGAATAACTGAATTTCTTAAACTAGTATAGGTGAGATTCTGAGAATTTTTTTTACTTTATAAGTAATTAAAATTTATAATAAAACAATATTGATTGTTTACTCTCTTTTTTTACAACACATTGATTGTTTACTTAAAATGTGTATATGGAGGATATATGTATTAGTCAAATTACTATATTTATAATATTTCATTACATTTTAATCATAATTTCATTAGATTTTACTTAATATATCATTAATTTGTACTTAAATGTATTATATATACTATTAAAATATAAATTATGACTTTTTTATGTGTGATATTTTGTTTTGGACTATCGTCTAGAAATAATCATATTTAATTTAATTGTCCTATCATGTATTTATTTTGTTAATATCACCTAAAGGCCCACATTACGCATTGTCACTACAATAATCGTGTATTGTGTTTCACTATATACAAAATATATAAATTATATGGTCCCAATTTCTATGAAGATAACCGACCATTATTTTCAATATTACTATAGTGCGAACAATTTTAGCTGCCATAAGCAAATTAAAATAAAATGTATACATTTAGTTATAAATATAATTGTAAACGGTCATATAGTAAAAAAAATATAATCTAAATTACGAAGAAAACCAATTTTTATTTTTTGAAAAAATTGAATGAATTATTAAATTTATTTTTTACCAGCTATGTTAAAATAAATAAAACGAGCAGAACATTAATATTTTATGTGTTATACATTTTATATATAACGATGTTTATTTATTTTATTGTATTTTGATAGTTAAAAATGATTATATACCAGTGTAAATTGGTTTAGTGGTTTTGAAGGAGCTTCGGCCTCAATACGAACTAGGGTTCGATTCGGACCATGCCCTTCTGGATGCCTTCAGCGAGCTACCCGACTTATTCCGGCGTACGGTCATTAGGCGCTAGTCGAATGCTTTTTGGAGGATGTTCGGATACCAGAATCATAAAAAAGATTATATACTGTTTTGGTTGTTTAAGTATGAAAACCATAAGTTTATAATGTTTTCTTGTCTTCTTTATTTTAACTATAGTGTAAAACTTTTAACTCTTACACATTTATTTTATATTTTTTAACTGAACTTAGATAGATGAAACTAGGAAAATATGCTCTTAAATTATTTCTAAAAATTTGATGCCATAAGCCAATGTTTCAAAAGCTAACATTTAGGCACGACTCTTTTGATATGAGTCGTATTTCATGTGCCTTTGATATTACGGGTGATTGATGATTGCATTCTTAACTGTGTTCTTTATTTGAACAAACTTCTATGAACATAAACAATCTCAAGAATACAGCAACCTTACTAGAAGTGTTTTTCCGAATTTCTATGAACATGAACAACCATACTCCAGAACACAGCAAACTTGCTAGAAGTGTTCCTTCTACTTTTTACCAAAAATAAAGAAAAAGTGTTCTTTCTACATATAACATATTATCAGCATATATATATATATAGTCATTTTAGATTTGTATGCATTCTTGACTAATTAACTGTAGCAAATATTAAATAAAAAAATTATTTATAATAATTGAATTTCTTAAACTAATATAGCTGAGATTCTTAGAAAATTGTTTAGTTTGTAAGTAATATATATTTATAGTAGAACATTGATCTATTACTTAATATATATGCACATATAAGATATACATATGAGTCACGCTATTATATTTATAGCATATCATTAACTTTTACCTTTATTATCATTAATTTTTACTTAATATGTGGATTTGGGATGTACATATGTGTCACACTACTAAGAAATAAAAACTAAGAAATAAAAAATAAAAAATAGAAGAAAACTGAAAAGAATCCTAAATATTTTTAAAAATCATATTCATTTTTGAAATTCGAAAACCCACATTGACAATATATGAGTGGTCTAATTTGTTTTAGATATTAAAATTCAATCAAATAGCTATTTTTTATTATGTCATATAATGTGAAGTTTAGATAATAGAAAGAGAGAGGATATCTGAAAAACAAATTTTGAGAAACGATTCATAGTATCTCAACCATTTTACTTTTATTAGATTTTAATTTATTTTTGTAACAAAACGACATTAAAATAATAACGAATTGTGGTTAAGATACTTAAATTTAGGTTTCCAATAATGGATATGCTCTTACTATCAAAATAATTTTTATTCTCGCCTAGGTTTGAGAAATTTCTTGTAAGTAATGACAAATCACTAATTAAATCACTTTTAAAAACTGGAAATTTATATCAATCGATTGATCTTAACAAAAAAAAAATCATATAAATTAGATGTATATAATGGATTAACATTAAAAAAATTATTTGAATATGATAGAGCTGATCTTGTTATTATCAATCAGACAATATAAATTCAATCAAATAGCTATTTTTTATTATGTCATATAATGTGAAGTTTAGATAATAGAAAGAGAGAGGATATCTGAAAAAAAAAATTGAGAAACGATTCATAGTATCTCAACCATTTTACTTTTATTAGATTTTAATTTATATCAATCGATTGATCTTAACAAAAAAAAATCATATAAATTAGATGTATATAATGGATTAACATTAAAAAATTATTTGAATATGATAGAGAATCATTATGGAACGACAACTTGACATGATGTAGAGAGTCTTGGAATGGTAAGGAGTTCTTTGAGAAGGACGACAGATTCTTCTGCCTTTATGGAAACATCCAAGAATAAGGTCAGTTTCTTGAGGATCCTCGAGTTCCCAAGTAAGTAACTCACTAGCTTCATCTCCCTCGCCTCCCCTTTCAACGGCCTCTCTATCTTAACATACTCCAAAGAAGATAGGAGACGCTGAGGTTGGAACAAAATATTAACTCCTTCCTTCTCCCGACCTCTAATAGATCCCTACAATTACAAAACAACCAAGTAAAAAAAAAAACTCTAGTTCCATATATAATGGTGATGGTGTTGTAGATAATGTTATCACCACGACAAGAGACTTCAGATTCGGACAGCTCTCAAGAAAGACAGGCAACATCTCCCACCTGTAGCCGTAGAACTCAACACGCAAGAACGTCAGGTTACGGAATAAAGGTAGTGGCTCACATCTTGAGTAATCATAAATGACCTACAACAAACAAACAAACAAAACAAGGTTTCACGGAAGAGTCTATGTACAAATTTAAATAATGACTTTCAAACGACGGTTACCTCAAGCGTACTCGAGGCGATGGTCAGATCTTTAACCCTAGAGATCTCCACAAGAAAACCACGAATCACACTCCTCTTTTCCGCATCATTCGGATCGAAACTCTTATCATAATTAAAGCTAAACACAGTATCGATATCAGCTTCAACAAGAGAAGCCACGTTCTTCAATACAAAACTCGCAACACGATGATCACCAACCTGCAAATACTCGAGCCTGGGAGCATCGATCTCAACCACAAGCTCCTCGTCCAAATCATCAGAACAGTCCGAAAAATGACTAAACCTCAGCAGAGACCGAGACCGCACGCGTAAAACCACAACGTCGTCGCAAAAACTCCTCTCGATACTTAAGCTTTCCAAAACCGGACACCGCGAGATTAGCCTCTCCAACGCTAACTCGTCAGCGAACTTAGCGATAGTGAGATAAATAGTCTTGAGAGAAGGTAACGAAACTAGGTCTGGATTAGGTAGAGTCATTCCGGAGAGCTTTAGAGAGACTAAACTCTCGCACGTGTAGAGCGTCGTCGGGATCGGGAAATCCCAGCTGGCGAACGAGTCGTCTATAACATCGATGTGTTTCACTTTACGTTTAACGAGAGTGTTGATCCAACGGCTGAGATGATCGATCTCTCCCTCGCAGTCGTACTTTAACTTGAACTTGTGTAAGCACGGATTGAGATCGAGGAAGCTGTCGACGAATGGTACGAACTTGGGGTGGTATGGATCATACAAGGAAAAATTGAAGTTGACTAAATCTAGACAAGGAACGTGTTTCCAGAGGTTTCTCCATCTGGTGGAGAGGATACTGGTCTTGACCGCCTCCTTCGTGGGGAGATTCGAGAGGATCTGACATAGCAAGCAGTCTGGTAAGCTGCTTATCCAATCGAGTTCACTCCTCGATCTTTTTCTGAAACGGTGACGTTTTTCTCCGTCTTCATCCATGAACGCAGGTAACGGATCGAAAAGAAGGGATTTGAGTAGCGAAGGTATCATCAATCTACTACGGTTGCTAGCTACATCAACGCGCGAGAGAACGAAGGAGGAGGAGAGTGTCTACACGTTCCACATTTTCCCGGCGGCGGTTGAAAGTTCTCGGATCAATTCGGATTGTAGTGGTGGTACCTTGGCAACAAGATTCGATCAAAACGACATCGTTTAAAAGATAATTGTGCCGGGCCATGTGTAAACGTAATGGGCCTAAAGCCTAAAATCACATGAAGGCCCCCAATGATAATATACGCTCTCGCCTCTCCCGCCGAGGATCTATCTTCGTCCCGCCTCCCTTGCGCAGTGCTCTCTGACTAGAGAGACATAGAGAGAGAGAGAGAGAGAGTGAACGCACGGAACTTTCCCGATTAACAATGAGAGAAGAAGAAATCGAGAAGATCCGAGGCGTGGTTCGCGACTGCGTCAGCAAGCACTTGTACTCCTCCGCCATCTTCTTCGCCGACAAAGTCGCAGCTCTCACCAATGACCCAGCCGACATCTATATGCAGGCTCAGGCTCTCTTCCTAGGCCGCCATTTCCGTCGCGCCTTTCACCTCCTCAACGCCTCTAAGATCGTCCTCCGTGATCTTCGTTTCCGTTACCTCGCCGCCAAGTGCCTCGTAAAATCCCATTTTTTTAATGCTTAAATTGAAAGTTCAATAGGTTTTTAGGGTTTAACGATTAATTGATGTGTTTTTTTTTTCGTCTCAGGAAGAATTGAAGGAATGGGATCAGTGTCTGTTGATGCTGGGTGATGCCAAGGTTGATGAAGATGGTAATGTGTATGACGCTAAAGATGGTAACTTGATTTACTTTGATAAAGATGGAGAGGACCGTGAGATTAATGTAAGTTTTTTAATCGTTTTTCAGCTCTATATCAACTATATATATTCATATAGCTAGGGAAAGTGTTGGAACTGAAGACTGTGCAAGTACCTTTAACTGATGTATGTGGGTTTGTGTGTCTTGCAGATATCATCTGCAATATGCTTTTTAAGAGGGAAAGCATATGGAGCTTTACAAAACCGCTCACAAGCTCGACAATGGTTTGTTACCTTTCTGTCATTTACATTTTGATGACTGCAAGAGAGTCGTCTTGTTGATTTAGTGATGTGTTTTAAATTCATTGAAGTGCTAGGTAGAAATATTGGAAACTTGTTGTGTGTATCCTGGCTGATAAATCGGTTATGATTGTGTGGTGTGTGTGTACAAATCTTGAACTTAGTCTCTTTGTAGCTCATGAATTTCGGTTGTGATTGCAGGTATAAAGCTGCTATCAAGGCTGATCCGCTGTGCTATGAGGTACTACTACCGCTTTATTCAGTTGATGCATGTGTTGTTATCATGAAAAGTTTCGGAGCAAATGTGGGACGATAAATTCTATAAAGTAGTAAAAAATACTAATGCTACATGATGTGGTCTCTGTAACTTATCATTTCAGGCTTTGGAATGCCTTATTGAAAGCCATATGCTCACATCTGAAGAAGGTGGTTTATGAAACTTCAAGTTTTATTTGTTCTTTATTATAGTGTGTTATTCGTGTCATGGCGCAGTTGTTTACATACTAAAAGGTGACTGACGTTATTTTTCATAAATTTCAGAATCAAATCTGCTTTCCTCACTTCAGTTTAGTCCAGAAGACGGATGGCTCTCTTCTTTCTATTCATGCTTAATAAAGAAGGTAAAATTTATTATGCAGTATTTGATCCAATATGTTTCGATAGGTATGTAGCACTGATATTTGGAAGTTGCGTGTTGATTCTCTGTTCTGCTGATTTCGTTTTGCAAACATCATTTATTTTTCTTAAGTACTTACTAGTTCTTCATCTCCAGTATGACACAGAGAGCACAGTAGAAGCTAGGTTCAAGAAGCTTGAGAACGAGATTAGTGGTAGTTTGTCTGGCTCATCTATGATCAGTACATTGGTCAATAACACTGATCTGTTGGCCTGTAAAGCTGAGTACTACCATCAATGCTGTCAATATCAGAAGTGTTTCGAACTAACCGCTGGGTGAGTTGCATATTACTGCGGATTCTTAAATTTGAGCAATGTTAAGCTTGAATGTTTCTAGTAATGTGGACTCTTTTGGTCTAATTTGACAGACTCCTTGAGAAAGATCCGTTTCATCTAAAGGTTACCTTGGTACATTTGGCCGCTGCCATGGAGCTTGGTAATTCAAATGAGCTCTATCTAATGGCATGCAATTTGGTAAAAGACTACCCTTCGAAGTGAGTACAATTTTTTATTTCTCAAGTTATATAACCTGTGAATGAGCATGTTAACTGGCATATAGGTCTTCTGTTTTTATCCCATTCCTAGCTAGGATATATTTACCTGTTTTCAGCTTGTTAAGCTATGAATAATTATTGAGAGCATGATTTATTGTGCTGATTTTTCGGTTAAGAATGGTTTTCTGTACTTGATTTGGTTGAAAAAGTTTTTGCATTTTGGTGTTTCGGCATTTTCATGAGCTAGTTTGTAATCAGGACTCCTTTGTTTGATGCTTGGTGGTGTAAATAATCATTTATGACCTTGTAGGGCTTTGTCATGGTTTGCGGTGGGTTGTTACTACTATAGTATCAAAAAGTATGCTGAAGCTCGACGGTACTTTAGGTAACTATGCTATGACATTATGCTGGCTTGATCAACTCTAGTAGGTAGGTGGAATGGTATGTATCTGACCTGGTGCTCCATTTGCAGCAAAGCGACGAATATAGATGGCTCATTTTCACCAGCTTGGATAGGCTATGGTAATTCCTTCGCCTCCCAAGAGGAGGGTGACCAAGCGATGTCTGCCTATCGCACTGCAGCTAGGCTATTTCCAGGGTAATCAAGTTACTCTGCCTTTCTTCGTAATTAGTAATGTCTACAATGAGCCATTCTCATCCCTGAAGCATTGTAGTAGTCTTCTTATTACGTTACGAATCGTCGTTGACAGGGTAGATCTATATATTATCTTGTCCCAGGTGTCATTTGCCAACTCTGTACATTGGAATGGAGTATATGCGAACTCACAGCTACAAGCTTGCGGACCAGGTAAACAAGTTACAACATGCTGTTTGGTGTCTTCAAATTTTATCACTTACCGTTTTTGCTAATATATTATTTACTTTGATCTCTACTCTTGGTCCAGTTTTTCATGCAAGCAAAGGCAATATGCCCTTCAGATCCACTTGTTTATAATGAACTCGGAGTTGTTGCGTATCATATGGAAGAGTTCGTTCCTTTTCTCTTTACAATGTGCTTATCCCCAAATTTACAAATGCTATCAATGACAAAAATTGAGTCGACAACATTCAATAAATTTCAGGTATGGTAAAGCTGTGCGATGGTTTGAGAAGACGTTGGCTCATATACCATCTGTACTAACTGAAATCTGGGAAGCAACTGTGGTCAACCTCGCTCATGCATATAGGAAGCTAAGGTATAGTGGTGCCAATACAACTACCATGATCTTCTTCTTATGTTGCCAATCCTGTGTTTGAATGTAAATGAAGTTATTGTCTCACAAAAAAATTCTTATTAACAGGAAGTACGGTGAAGCTATCTCATACTATGAAAGAGCACTTACACTATCAACTAAAAGCTTAAGCACTTATTCCGGCTTGGCGTACACTTACCATTTGCAGGTATTCGATTACTCTTTAAACTCCAGTCATATTTTTTCTAAAGTGTTGTAATTTTCCTACTTTCATCTTATTGTTTTCCAGGGAAATTTCTCAGCTGCCATCTCTCATTATCACAAGGTACTGCACGCTTATTATATTTAATGTGCAAACTTCTTGCGATGTCCTTATTAGTTAAACCTAAATTTATTTTGAATTCTCTGCTCAACCTTCAGGCCTTATGGTTGAAACCTGATGATCAATTCTGTACCGAGATGTTGAACGTGGCTCTCATGGATGAATGCCAAACCGGAGTTGATTCAACGGTTGAGCTCTGTTGAGACTTTGGTTAGTTAAAATCAACCGCCTTATTCTAGTTCTTGCTGTAATTTATCTGTACTATCATTTTGACGCTTGAAAACATAATATATAACTTATTCCATGCATCCAAGTGACTATTACAATATATTTTATGAAGAGTCTACACACTTCTGCTTTCCTTATTTTTCCAGTATGGCCCAATGATACAGTAAATCAACAGTCGTACTTCCTTGAGCTTTCTTAATGTGTGAAGGGACAGCTCTGTTTCTCTGCAGTGTTGTCTCCACTGTCTGTGGTTTTGGTCTCTGATATAGGTGGTCCCTTGAGCAGTCCCCCGAACAGCTCTCCTGGATCATAGTAAATCTCAATCTCCTCTGCTCTAAGCAGTTCATCAACCTGTAGAGAAGGAACCTCTAGATGTAAGCAAAATCCTACTGCAAGAAGTTGTAACCATTGAGAGATTGCAAGGCGGGACACATATTCTGTTTTCGGACATACCTTTAGAACTCCCAGGCCGAGGAACTGAACCATTTCTCCAGTAGGAGCATGGCCTTTGAAGTTTCCTTCAAAGTATCCCCAGTGTCTAAACTTGAAGGCTATATTAGGCGGCCCTGAATACACGGAAAGTATCTCAAAAGCAAACCCACGTGGTAAAGCAGATCTAAAGGCGTCATGTGATGACTCGAAGCTCTCTTCTTCTGGTTTATAGTACTGAAACTCTCCAGGTAAAGAGTTCTTGAGCAAAGCATTGTAACTCCCAAGCCTAAGCGTTTCTTCAGCTGATAATCCTTCTCTCCCTGATAATGAAAACCTCAGTTTTGCTATTTATACAGCTTTAAGATCATACTGATTAGGTGTTTTGTGATGATTACCATTGACAAAGAGCTTAAACTTATCAGGGTTTATAGTCTTGAAGTCTTGTAAACGGATCTTGTGTGAGAGCTCCATCTCCCATGACTTGATCGCGTTTTGAACCGTCTCTTCCAAGGATCCTTCTGGCCATACCTGTGATCAAAACCAAACACCAGCAATGAATCAGATTCACAGATTTTCAACTTACTTACCACATACATAAATGAAACGTAAAGGTTATATATAACCCAAGGACCTTGGTCTGGCCTTCTTCAAAGAGCTGGTTCACAAGGTCAAAAGCTGGAGGGTGACCATACCTCCATTGAACATCTCCTACATCGTTAAGGACAGATCTATACTTATCCCTCTCGTCCCTACTAGTAGCCATTATTAGCTTTTGATGTAGAGAGTTAAGCTCGTCTCTCTCTTTTATAATCTCACGTTACACGTTAATATCAAGTAAATAGTGTTTCTTTGTGTGTGTGGGTCATGAATCCGATTTTCTTAACCTCACTAATTTGACGTAACGAAGTTGTTAAAGAGTCACAATCACACTTTTAATACTAGGTTGCAACCAATAGCCCACAATAACTTGTTTGTATGTCCAAATACACTTTTTTTTTATTGATCGAGATAATGACATGTTTGAACACTATGGAGAAAGTCTTGTATACTCTTTTAAGTATATGTTGCTATCTATCACGTCAGATGTTGTATGGTCACTATCGTGACTTTGTCTTCAAATTATTGTGGAGACTAGTGACCCATTTGATATTATATAGTTTTATTAGTATAATCAACATGATTGCTATGATTTTATGAAAAAGGCCATAATTGTGATAAAGCAATAGAGAGAGACAAGATAGAGAGTTGGTTTGTAATTACATGAGTTCTTTCCGCTTCGAAGAGCTTGTTCACAGTGTCAAATATCGGAGGACCACCGAATCTCCAGTGTGTATTCCCAGTTTTCTCATCGTTCAAGATCGAACGGTACTTATCGGCCGCCAAGCTCAGAGACGAAAGGCCACCCTCTAGAGGAGTATCCGCAGAAGAAGCCATTTTCTTGAGTTTGCTTGGTAGAGTTTATGAGATAACTAGATAAGAGAATACTATATATAGTAACAATTGATGTCCCTTTAACCTAAAGACGATGTCAGAAAAAGACAGATGCCACCGTTTTCTCGTAAATACATATTGGGCGTCATCGCAACAACCCCATGTGAAGTCGTAGTAAGCTCCAAGTTAGTTACGGTCTGACCCTAAAAAATATCAATCCTAACCTCAGCTACTGAGCCTAACTAACAGCCTCTGACATTGCTCATAGACGAATTGATTGTCCTAAGAGAATGGAGAATAAGAAAAACTATGTGCAGGCAAACACTCTTTACTTTATTTACTGTATGTAATAGACAGGATCAAAAGTCAAATACATATACTATTTTTTATCTTCAAATACATATACTGTCTTAAGAGAACCTTGCGTGAAATCACTGTTAATCATCAGATATCAACAGTCAAATATTATTCATACCTTTTTAGAAGTCTAAAAGAAGCTGAGGAAGAATCCTCTCCAAATGACTCGCTTCAATCTTATCCATCCCCTCGGCTTCAGCAATTATAGCTGCACGCTGCACAGCCTCTGCAGTTTCGCAAATAGTAAAACCCCTTTAGTAACAACAACAAATTACCAAAACCATTGATGGATGGATAAACATATGACCTGAGACAAAACTCTTGAGAAGCTCACAGCTAAGTTTCAGAGCGTTTGCGTTGGCTATAATAACAAGAATCACCAAAATATTCATCAAGCTTCATAACAAAGACGAGTAAGAGAGGTTGTTATTATTATTATATAGAACAAACCAGAAGCAAGTCTGTTCTTCTTGGATGTTCCCAGAGCAACCTGTTTAAGCACCACAAAAATGGTAACTTCGGTCAATCGATTTGAACATATTCGAATCTCAGTAATCAGAAGATCATCATAGCTCTGTTAGAGGATCAAAACCTCAGCGTCTGTAGCATCAATGGCATCACTCCTCTCTCTTTCTGCATTAAAAAAAAATCAGAACATAAGAGCGGATAAATTAGTCGAGAAGAGGTAAAAAAACGATACCGCGAAATCTTCGCGCCCAAATGTGCTTGAAGATGGCGTGAATCAGATCCTAATTTAAACGAGAATCATCGAATGCAGACGAGAGAAAACAGCTAATGATAAGAGAAGAATCGAGAGAGAGAGAGAGAGAGAGATTACAGAATCGAAAGCATTGTTGGCGTCCATGGCGTTTTGCGAAATGTAAGGATGATTCAAAAAGAAGGCAGCGAATTCCGGCGAGCTCCGATGGAGGATTGGGAGGGAATGAAAGGATAATCTGAAAGAAGAAGAGGGAGAAACTGAACCGGATTTTATTTATACCCCATTAGTTAACCAAGATGATACTAAACCGGATTTTAATCATAAACCCAATAATTAACAAAGACGAAACTAAACCGATTTTTAATCACGTCTGATAATTAACAAAGACGAAACTAAACCGATTTTCAATCATATGTATCCGATGAGTCTATAACCTATTTGATCCGGTTTTAAATAGTGGAATCAAATAGGTTAGGGAAGGTAAGTAAACGTTGTCATGTTGTCTGGTTTAGAAGCGGTTTACAAGCCAAACTCAACCGAAACTAACCAATCTTCAAATTCAAGATGATTGATTGATTAAACAACAAAGCTAGCCTCTAATAGTATGTTGTACTCAGTCTTCTTTAGGACTTGATACTACATCAACTAGATACTGATTCAACTTGTGTCCAAACGTCTTCACGGAGAACGATTCAACCACATGTCTCCTCGCTTCCCTTCCCATTCTACTCCCCAGCTCAGGATCCTCGATGAACTTAGCCATCGCTGAACTGAAATCTTCTGGAGTCGGTTCACAGAGATACCCTGTTTCTCCATTCTTCACCGTCTCGACGGGGCCACCGCTGTTGCAGGCTATCACCGGTTTGTATGCAGCCATTGCTTCTAAGGGAACAATACCGAAATGTTCATCCTAAGCATTTTCAAAACGTGGCAACATGAGACTTGAGCTTAGAGGAAGAGAGGTAAAAAAAAAAGGATGGTGAGTTTTAACCGTTGGTGTGTAGAGGACGCACAAGCAGCTTGAGAGGAGTTCGTTTCTTTCAGCGGTTGAACAAGATGTGATGAAGTTTACTCTATTAGAAACTCCTTCTTTCTCCGCTAAGCTATTCAGCTCCTCCAAGTACTCTACATTCTCTTTCAACCGCTCATCATAACCGCCTGAACAACGGCGAGAGTTCTCAGAATGCAAAAACAGTAAACCCTTAATTCAATAGTAGTACACTTACCAGCAACAGTAAGAGTAACATCATCACTCAGAGTTTGCTTATGTTTGCACAGAATAGCAAAAGCTGAAACAGCTAGATCAATGTTCTTCTTCCTCTCAAACCGGTTTATAGAGAGAAAATTCAACCTGGTCAAGACAGAAGAATATGGATCAAATCAATGGTTCTTTTTCCTCTTAATGTTCTATCCTGGAGTAAAACTTGGAGCTTAGGGGATAATATACAATACTTATGCGCACGAGGTTCATTGAACTGATCGATATTGACTGCAGGGTAAAGAACAGCAGGGCGACTTCCTCGTGCATGAAGACGCTTAAACGTCTTTGCAAATGTTGACGCTGTGAAGTTGCTGTTAACAAGGATCATATCAGCCATTCCTGCAAGCCCGCAAAGAGGGTATGAAAACAGAGACTAAAGAAACCAAAGGCTGGACCGTTAATATAATAACACCAAACCTGTGGTTAGTTCTTCAATAAAGTCAATGGGTTTCCGATACATCCTCCTAAGTGCAGTTGTATGCTTAGCTAACAAAAGATCCGGGAAATGGCAGTAGAAGACAACCTAGGATTCAAATATGTTCTTGCTGTAAACAATGAACTGGTCACAACAAGATACGATGAGAATAAAGCAAAGTTTGAGGATACCTTTGATGACCTTTTGAGTTTCAGCAAAGGGACAACGACTGAAACCTGGTCAGCTAGTACAACATCGAAGGAAGACCATCCCAAGAGAACACAAAGCGCAACGAACAAGCACCTCAGGTACGCACAAACCGCGTGCAGACGGTACAAGATATGACGTGGCAGGAAAGAACCATACACCGTAAGTTGAAAGATTCCTGTATGTATATATGTACACATTACAATTATTTAAAAAATATACTGATCCAAGCTTTATATGATGGTTAATTATAAAATAAAATAAAATAAAATAAAAGCTAAATTTCGTCTCTTACCAGAGAGAGTTTCCTCGAAGCATCGAGATTTATCGTGGTGAGAGGTGAAGACATGAACCTGATGACCCTGCGACGCGAGCTCAACCGCCGCATCGACGATCAATCTCTCTGCTCCACCTGCATATTTACCAGCAAATTCAATGCTTAATCGGTGTGAATCAGGATAGACGGAGATCGAAAAGTTTGAGTGAGGAAACGTACCTATTCCGAGATCTGGATGTATGATGGCGATGTTCATCTTCTTCGAACCTTGTTTTCTCGCCATTTTTGATCTGTGACTTTGCTCACACTGTTGTTTCGCGTCTTCGGAAAGTTAAAGAAGGTAAAAGGATATTTGACCGGCCCGTTCAAGGCCCAAGTTGGGTAGCATGATGAGAAATGCTCGAGGCCTGTCTGGTTGGCCCAATATCTCTGATTTTAACAAGTTAAACCTCACACTTTTAAGGTTGTTACTAGATTCTGACCCGCCCGGGTATATTTTTGTTTTACATTTTTAGAAAAGAATGAATTTTTATATCTTTGTTTTTAATCATATTTGTGTTTTTGTTTGTAACTAAATGATTAGTAATATGTTTTAATAACTAACTGCATTAAAATAGTTAAATTAATCTTATATCAATATGTATGATCCTAATTTAATAGAATAGATATATTGGAATATCAAATCAATTTTTAAAAAATGATTTGGACCCGCAATTGAATAGATAAACCTAGTGATCCAAGATTAATCTAATTTTGGTTTTGTGAAAAATATCAATATTTAAAAGCCCCATAAATCCCGCAAAAATCACTAAAACTGGAATTCAGTTACCGGTTGAACTACTGGTTGAACCATTAAATAATCTTTTCCTTTTAGTTATTAATTACGTTTTTAAAATCTATTTTGTATATTTAAATTTGAAATTTGTTGCCATGTCAATACTATTAAATTAGGAATATGAATGAAAAATATAAATATAACTATAAATAAAAATATAAATGTAAATTTAAAAATTAAATTTCTAAAAGAATATAAAAAATAAAATAAAAATATCCGTTCTTCGTAAGAAAGGGTCAAGAATCTAGTAATAAACCTTTAAATAGGAGTTTGGAAGGTGGTTACTTAATATATATAAAATTCGAAACTGTTTAGAATAATATACTTAGTTTCTAGAATATTTTTGTTTGTTACGTACATACTTTGATTTTGGAACTAAACATAGGTTGTATTATTAGGTAAGAAAGAGGAGTAAGAAAAAAAATTATATATTGTCCAACACTTTTGATGATGCGATATTAACAGTCCTTAAAAATAGGACGGTAGTGGGTGGTTATCAAAATTGAAGATTGACTTTATTTAAAGTTATATTATAGGTTATGCAACTATTTTTATATGTCATTTAATTTTAAATTGGACCTAATTAATATCAATTGGTCATGCTGAAGAATTAATAGTATTGATTTCACCCATTATTTCTGTTATGAACAATTTTTCGGTCATGAACTTTCGCTTTGTAATACTTTCATCATAATTCTCTTTGTTTTTCTATCGGAGTGATAAGAAACAAGCTGGCTTGACTCTGACTCTGTATTTGTAACATTCTGAGTTTTTGTGATGTATTGAAAAAGCTTAAAGTAATTGATTTAACTATTTATATCATCAAAGTGTGCTTATTTTTTTTTGTACACAACCATTTAAAATTTTATAGTCAAACGTGTTTAAGATGAAGTAGTGAAATGATGGATGACATGTCTGAAAGTGATTCGGGATAAGCTTTGAAGCAGTAGCCACTCTCTGCGCATGTTCAATAAGATAGCAGCTCGATCGAAAGTGGTGATTGCATGGTCAGTAAACAATGATTTCGGATTTTCAAAAAAATTAACAGATCAACCGTTGGAATGAGATAGAACCCACAGACCGAAAAAGCAGACGTGGGTGCTTCATTAGCCATGGTAGATCAGGACGTTACAGTATTTTTAGAAATTTTCAAATATATATTTACTTTTTTATTTTGTTAAGTGTCATATTTATATATATTCTACTTTCACCACTGATCATATAGATTTCCACAAAATATTGTGAAAATACAGGAATTTGTTTTTTTACTAATGGTTTAACTACCTGATTAAATATTTAGGTAAATACAGCTTAACTATCTTTTTTTTACTATTGGTTTTCATTAATCTAAAAAAAGTTTTACAAGGAGGCAAGCTATTTAAAAGAAAGAGAGGGGAGGATCAGAGACTGATAATATGGATTGTTTTACAAAGCAGAACTATGAAGTTAGGGGATGTCCACAGGTTGAACAAAGGATCACCAACAGAGAGGCCTAAGGATTTCAGGGCGTAGCACTTTGTCCTGATTCCAGAATTAGGTAACCCACCTTTAAAGGAGGTTGTGAGAGACCCGAATGGTACCTATCATTTCTCTCCTCCCAGATACAGTATATGCATGCTTGCCATCCTAGGTGAATAGCCAACTTGAGAAACACTCCAAACTGAGTAGATTTTATTAGCCAGTCTAGAACATCCGCCCATAGAGAAGGCTTAACTATCAGCGCGCCCATTATATGCATAAGAGACCAAAAGTTATTTATCTCTTGAAGATTGTTCCTCAAAACCATTAACGCAAGTTCAATGTTAGCACAATGGAATAAAACCATTTACAGAGAGATTGCTTACTTCTTACTTCCTAACAGAAATTAGAAGTCTACATTTGATTAAATTGTGATATATGGGCCATGATTATTCATAAGTTTAATCATACATATGCGTTTCCATTTTATATTACCAATAAAAAGTTTGATATAGTCTAGTTATAAAGACTAAAGCTAATTAAAACGCCATCGAAGCAGGCTTTGTCCATGCATGACCAACTACACAACAACAGTCCAATACAAGTTACAACCATACGTACATAGATGTTTAAGGATAGTCTAAACCCTTGTCTATAGTACACGATTAAAAGCAATTAAGTATGTTTAAACAAAGTCTACAAAATCACTATTAAACACACACAAACATATACATATCATAATTTACTTTAATGAGCAAACTGACACGCTTAAGATCGAACAAAGAACCAGCCGCAAGATACTAATTTGCCAAGAACAAGTGATAAAACCTAGTATAATATATAGATGAGTAGGGTTTTGTCGCGTACGTGTGTGTATATATACTCTCTACTAGGGTTTACAGTGTAGTATAGTAAAATGAACCGAATCTATCGTCACCATATATATCACCATACGTATAGTTAACAAAGTAATTATGAGTCACATTATTCACATATTATATATGAAATGATCTCAGATAATTAAGATGTAGTTCATTAAAGAATTTATCATCAAATTTTTCACCATTCACGTGTAGTATATGATCTTAGTTTGCCGTATAAAACTACAGTCTGCAACAAGAGCGTTCTATCCAGATCTATTTAACGTTTATGTATGTATAGAATTCCAAAAAGATCATAAACGTTGAAATTAATTGAAATTTATAGAGATTAAATATAGAGAAAAATAAAATGCTTACCATTAATTAATCTCAGATTTGTTTTATTTTATGTTTTTTGTTTGCTTGCTAAGATGGCAAGTTGGAGCTACTAGTTCCTGTAGTACCATCTCCACTCTTCATAGGATTCCTCTTCTTCTTCTTCCTTTTCTTGTACGGAACTCCTCTTGCCTTGGCCTGTGAATCTCTCACTTCCCTAAGAAAAACCCTAATTCCACCGCCGGCAAACGGGTTTCTCTCCGGCAACCCTCCGTTCTCCTCGTAAGCGGCTCTCAGCCGTCCGATCAAAGCATCTAAACTCCCCCACGCTTGTTTTAGAGGACATATACACTGTCCAGCCGGCTCAACTTGTCCGAAAAAAGTACATCCATGGACATGAACTTTTGTCTTTCCGAACTGGTCAAGATACTGTAGGAAGTCTAGGATGTGGTTCGAACCGCACTGTGAGATGTGAACCGGTGGCTGCTGGTTACGAAGGTATTGACAAAACGTGTTCCAGTCTCGCCGTTTCTGTGACTCGTACCGGCTCAACGCTGGTGGGTTAGGAGGTGACTGTGGTTGTTGCGGTTGGGGTTGTGGTTGCGGTTGCGATTGAGAGGATGATCGTTCTGCTATGCCTTTGCCCTTGTTGCTAGGACTAGCCATGGATTCGATCTGCTCTTTATGATTTCTTGATCGATGATAATCACTACATGACTAGTACAGATGAGTCATAAGATTTTTTCTACTTTTTTTAAGTATTTTGGGTCTTTGAAGGAGAAGAAGAGAGGAATATAGAGAAACTATTGTCAATGATAGTGGAGAGACCTTTAGAAAATTTTGTACATTAAGTAGAAATAATCCTATTATATTCTCGCAAAAATTATTTGATGGGAATATATATAAATATATAGCATCGAATCAGTATAAGAGGTGAAAAAATAGGGGATAAGATGAATGAAATGAAAGAAAAATGAGGTAATTCATACCTTTCACCAAAATTACCATCCAATGATTTTAAATTGATGAAATGATCATTCAATTCATTTCATTCAAGATAAGTGATAAATTTTGTGTGAAATTAATGAAATAAACTAGTTCACATGATTTGTTATACAGTTTAAAATAACAATCTAGCTTAAAACTATAATTTTATATTTTTATTGTCCGCAAAATCTGGTTTTCTTTAATTAATCAACGTCGAGTGAGTCGTTTTTAATTAGCCAGCTCGTTTTTAGTTAATCATAAAGTGTAATAACATTTCAGCAAAGTATCCCCTATTATATATAATTAGCAAAGTAAAATGCAAATTATGTTGATGATGTTTTAGAATATCGGGTTAATTAGTGATAGATGAGGGAGACAGGAGATGGGAGCCACAAAGAATGCTTTAGCTCTTTCATTTTCAATCGGTAGACCTATCACATTCTTTCCTCTTCCTTTGATCTGTACGATTAGCATTTAAGTATTGTAACTATTTACTTTATTTGAATATTTGTTGCCATTAAAATTATAATTATGTTTATATTCAGCTTAGCAATCATTGTCATCAATCGAATATTGCCGCCCTGCTATTTCTAAACAATAGTACTTGAAAAGGATAATTAACATAAACACTATTTTTATTTGTTACGTATAAATTCTGAAAACATATATAGTTCAATTATAAATATCAACTATCAACTATCCCAGTTCAAAAAAAAAAAATATCAACTATCAGTATTTTCACGTTATACTTTACTCATGTGAAAAAAAAAGAAAAACTATAAAGAACCGGTAACTGATACTAGTGGATACATAATGTAACACTAGATTTTGACCCGCTCAATCGAGCGGATATCAATTTTTTTTTTATATTAAATATTATATATGGTTTGCGATGTATATACTAATATAAAATATTTAAAATAACAATGTGTTTAGTTACATCGAATAATTTTTTTGCGTTCTACAGTAAATTATATAAACGATATTTATTGGACATCATATAAACAAATTAAAATTTTGTATAATTAGATCATATAAAAATCAAACATTTGTATAATTAGATTTATGTATAAATTATTTAGAAAATAAAATTTCTGAATATGACCCGATATATCCGTACAAATGTATTTTAATTTTTTATGGATCAAAATTTATGATAATGTATAATAAATTGTTGTATATATTATTTAAAATATATGGTGCTATATATTTCATATTTTCAACATTTATCATACTAAACTTACATTATGGTATTATTTATATGAAAATATATGTGATATAATATATTTATATATTATATAAATGATTATTTTAATGTGATTTATTTTTTGTTATTACAAATAAATAATAAAAATATAATTATATATTTAAAAATAGTATTGTTCATTAAATATTTGAAGCTATGTTTATTAATTATTTCCAAACACACATATATATAACAAGATAGGAAAAAACAATGAATAATATAAGTTAGGTTTATTAATTATTGTTGCCTAACTTTTTTATTTCGGATTCGATTTTGGAAATGTATTAATTAAATAGAAAAAGACAAAAAATCATAAAAGGTAACACACATTAAATAGAGTTCGATTTTGGAAATGCATTAATTAAACAGAAAAGACAAAGAATTTTTAGGAAACACACATTAAATAACTGAAAAAAACAAGCATTAACATATAAAGATTAATTAAATGCTCAATGGCATCCTCCTATATATTAAAAGAGAAGTACAAACGCCACGTGGCGCTCACACAGTTCTTCTCACGAAAATTCTCGCGTTTCTATTGGTCGAATTTTTCTAATTATTCTTTTTGATTTATTTTTTTCATCGACCTTTTAATTGGAAAGTGACATTAATTGTCGAACGCACTAATTATTTCTTGCGCAAGAATCGTAATCAATGTCGACCATTAATCATAGCTTGAAGAAGAATTTTAATAAATGTCGACTAATCATTAAATGTCTTAATGGGAAATATGTTTTATATTTTATTAGGAAACTAATTATTATCAACATACATTATTTATATTTTTATTAGGAAACTAATTATTATCAACATACCTTATTTATATTTACTACTTGCGCAATTTTCGCATCGTATAAAATGCATATTCGTGATTAATTTTACAAATTTATTATGTTTATCTGTTAAAATATTATGATATTTTAGCTTATCATTCAAGCTAAATCATTGAGAAACGTCCACCAATTTACTATATATAAGACATTCACAGTAGAAGAAACGAAGCAACTGACTTTTTATTCTGAACTTTTTTATGTTGATATTGTTTTTGTTATTTTACATCATTAAACTTTTATATATATATATATATTTCATCATAGCTGACTTTTCTTTTGGTTTATATGCAGATGTCCTATTATAACGATTTCACCACGATGCAGGTTAATTTTTTTATCTTTCTATATGATTTGATTAATCGTATATTTATTTGAAGCAAGATCATGGCCGTAATGAAGACATGATCAGAAGTGCTCTTCGTGCTATCTCATTGTTGGATCGAATCAGGTTCTCTTTCCATTTTATGATTTTTCCTCTCTTTTGCGTTAACATTCAAACTAATCTGTTCTTTTTTTCTCATTTAATTAAATGAACAGTAGAGTGGATTACAGCCACAAGTTCAAGAGCTTAATGGCTGAGATGAAGAGGTCTGAATCATTGTGGGGGAAGTATCAGACAATCCGCAATGAGTAAAAAGAGTGTATGTTCTGTTATTTACATGATCAACCATAAAAGCTATCGATAATGTTATAGCCTTGTTTTTTCAATTTTAAAATCAGCAACAAGTCTGTTCTTTTTTCTTTTTGCTTTTTAAATTTTCTTTTTGTGGCGAGGGATTTTATAGCCTTGTTTTATTTGGCTTTTCAATGGTTGCTGTTGTGCTTTCATACTTATGATCGAATTTTAAAAACGAGTAGAAACGTTAACTTGGTGGTCTCTCGGAAAGTGAAAGCCTGAGAAGCTTGGACTGTATGAACTATGAATTGCTAATTTCATTAATCATAACTTGCGCAAGAATATTAATAAATGTCGATCATTTACATTAATTGCTAATCTCATTAATCATAACTTGCGCAAGAATTTTAATAAATGTCGACCATTTATATTAATTTCTAATCTCATAAATCAAAACTTGCGCAAAAATATTATTAAATGTCGACCATTTATTAATGTCTTAATGGCATAATACGATTTATATCTAATTAGGAAACTTATTATTATGAACATACCTTACTTATACCTTACAAATTTAATATATTTCCTTTAACCAATTGCTCTCATTAATCATAATTTGCTAATCGGAATATTACATTAATTGCTCTCATTAATCATAACTTGCGCAAAAATTACAATAAATACTTTTTTTAATAAGTTTCCTTTTTACAAATTCAGAATTAAAATATTTTCATATGTATTTTTCTATTGGTTTTTTAATTTACAATTTTAGTTTATATATGCGCAGACCAACGATTATGACGTTTCCTCATGTGGATCCATATGTACTTAAATGATCATATCTTCCAAAACACGTAAACTACAATGTAAGTTTCATGCTTTGTTACTTTCTCTATGTTTTTCAGATAATTATTTGCTTATACATCAAAGAACAAAATCTTTAATCAATATTTTATTATAAAAGTTAGTATAACTTTTTATACATATTATCAACTTTGTACTCAAATATGATTTTATACAATTTATCATATTATAAAATGTATATCTTATAAATTCATATATATAAACTATATAGTTCTTTTTGTCATTTTTTATCATCATAAACTATATAGTTCTATGTCAACTATATTATAATTTGATTGGCTGATTTATTTTTATAATTCTTGCCAAAGTTTTAATCACATTTATTGATATTTATTGAGAATCTGTTATTCTTGTACAATGGGGTATCACATTAATTCGACTTTTAAATCTTTCTAAATTTTCAAAATCGTTTTTAATCTTGTTGCCTTATTTTAAATAAATCTAACTTGCGCAAGAAGACTAATATTTAATTCAAATCAGTTTATGATATTGTATATTTAATAACTTTATTTATTCTTGCGCAATGTGATATCACATTAATTGGACTTTTAAATCTTTATAAATTTTCAAAGTCATTTTTAATCTTGTTGCCTTATAATTTGATTGGCTGGTTTATTTTTTAATTTTTTTATTTTTCTAAAAACCTATCCTACACCATCTATTTCTCTCATCTCCTTCTCTTTCTTCTTCTCGATTTCACTTTATACTAAAACAAAACTAAACGGAGTAAGGAAAAGTTGGGAACACATATCTGCACATTTTTGATAGATCATGCATCGATTATTATTATTTTTTCTTGCGCAATTAATATGATCTCTTATGAATCTATTATAAATGTAAGTTACCTTATTTATTTGAATAATTCTTGCGAAAGTTTTAATCACATTTATTGATATTTATTGAGAATCTGTTATTCTTGCACAATGGGGTATCACATTAATTCGACTTTTAAATCTTTCTAAATTTTCAAAGTCGTTTTTAATCTTGTTGTCTTATTTTGAATAAATCTAACTTGCACAAGAAGACTAATATTCGTGTAGATGCTTTGCATGATATCTATCTTGGAAATTTCGGTCTCCTAAACAAGATAGAGACCCTTATGACTAATATTTCGTTGGTGGAGTTCCCAACGAAATATATCATTCAACACAATTCCATTAATAAATTGTATGAATATATTATTTGATACTAACTTGTCGTGCAATCATATTTAAACACAGTAATAAATATGATACCAAGTTGCGCAAGTAATCCACATTGAAAATAAGGTAAGTTATTAATAAAAATTAACAATTTATAAACATGGTAAATTACATTTAAAATCGTGAAGTAAATACTCTTGGGATTCAAATTACTGTTAAAAGAATGATTACATTTTTGTATTTTTCAAAAAAAAAGGTTTACGATGAGGGGGAGAGAGAGAGGGAGATTTAGTGTTTTGGGTATACCCAACGATTTACAGTTTAGTGTTTAGGATTTATCCAAGGGTTTAGGGTATATCCAAGAATTTATGGTTTAGTGTTTTTGGTTTTTTACCTAAGGGTTTAAGCTTTGTCCAAGGATTTAGGGTATAGTGTTTATTGTTTATGATTTACTTTTTTGTGACGATTTTAAAATTGTTAAAAAAATTCTTCTTTTCGCAGCTACTAATATTTTTCATTTATTTTAAAAACTTAACACAAATTATTATTATTTTATTTATTATCTTTAAAAGAAGATGTACATTAATTGGCAAACTATGATTAGTTGGTAATTCACCCAAGAATTACAACATTCATCTGTTTGACATGTTATTACAACATTTATCTGTTTGATTTCTAGGAAAGGTGATCTTAGAACATTAAGATACCTATTATATTATCATAAATTGATCTGTAGTAAATATGATATCTACTTGCCAAAGCAATCCGTATTTAATATAAGGTAAGTTATTAAAAATTTAAAACCAAATTAACTAAAGGTAAATTATTTAAACAAAGTAATAAATATGATACCAAGTTGCGTAAATAATACACAATGAAAATAAGGTAAGTTATTAATAAAAAAATTAACAAATTACAAATAGGAAAGTAACACAAATTTGAGAGAGAGAGAGAGAGAGAGAGAGAGAGAGAGAGAGAGAGATTTAGTGTTTTGGGTATACCCAAGGGTTTACAGTTTAGTGTTTAGGATTTATCCAATGGTTTAAGGTATATCCAAGATTTTAGAGTTTAGTGTTTGAATTTTTACCCAAGGGTTTAAGATTTGTCCAAGGGTTTAGGGTATAATGGCAGCTAATAATATTTTCATTTATTTTAAAAACTTAACACAAATTATTATTATTTTATTTATTATCTTTAAAAAATGTTGTACATTATTTGGCAAACTATGATTAGTTGGTAATTCACCCAAGAAAAATTCATGATAAAATATTAAACTAGGAAACATTCCTATATAAATCAAAATTGTGGTAGTTAAAAAAATAATCGGTGAATTAAAAGAATGTTTATATTTTTATATTTTTCAAAAAAAAAGGTTTATGATGAGAGGGAGAGAGAGAAAGAGAGAGATAGAGAGATTTAGTGTTAACCCGCGGGACCCGCGGATCCTGTGAATATTCCGTAATATTCCGTAATATTTAACCCGCGGATCCTGTGAATTACCTGCAAATTTGGGCGAGACGGGTGCAGGTATTTTGAATCTTTCATTGCGGGTCATGCATATCGAAATTATGAGTAAAAAACTAGGTGACCCGCGGGTTGGCGGGACCGACGGGGTGGATCGATTCGCAGACCCAGCTCTACCCGTATAATTTGAATCTGTACAATACCCGCACAGGGTGCGGACCGGCCAACTAGTACCATTGTAAATAACACTAAAAACTAAGGGGTATTTTAAAAGTGTAATTCTATTTTAATAATAGAGAATGTACTAAACAAAGCTCAATGAACCTTCACTTACGCTCTCTTAGTTAAAATATATACTATTAAAAGGAAAGCATTCTTGAAAAATCTACTTATGCAAGTTATTTGGACTCTTTCATTAACTAACAGTATATTTTGGTATAACCTTAATTTTATTTAATTATATAATTGATAGTATCAATTAATATTGTTACCGTAAACTGAGGGAATCAAATTACGGGAACTCAGCCCTTCATGTGCATTCATATTTATGCAACTCATATTAGCACTCGTGTCTCATTGCTTAATGCCCTAACACATTAACATTTATCATTCTCATAATCTCGATGAAAGGCAGAACAAGTGGACCACATTAACAAGTACAACTAATTTGATTCCCTCAGTTAATCTTGACCAAGTGCAATTAAAAACATGGTTCAATTTTTTATTTTAAAAGAATTTTATTATTACTCTTCATTTTAATGTTATACACTATATTTTATGATCATCATCTATATTATTTAGATATTAATTATTAAAATGAGTTAGCATATATCATTAAACATATTGTATCATGTCATCTTACATTATAATTTCAAATATTTACAAAATCAAATTTTATAAAAAAAAAGATTTTTGCAAATCATATGTTAACAAAAATATATATATTACCTCAACTAATTTTTTTGTAAAAGGTATTATAATAAAAAAAATATTTAAGATATATTTAAAAATTATTAGTATCCCCACAGATCTATTCTATTTAATAGGCTAAAGAAATTTCCAAATAAATCTTAAACCATAACAATTTAACAAATGTAATACTTATGAAAGATATACAAAATATAATAAAAGAGTAGGTCTGGGTATTTAAGTATTTAGGTATTCAGATCGGTTCATTTTTATCTGGATATTTTAGGTTCTAAATATTCAGACCCAAATAGATATTTGAAATTTTTGAGTTTGGCTTTAGGTCGGTTACTTTATAAC
The DNA here is from genome assembly GCA_019705995.1 of Raphanus raphanistrum x Raphanus sativus. Lineage (NCBI taxonomy): Eukaryota > Viridiplantae > Streptophyta > Magnoliopsida > Brassicales > Brassicaceae > Raphanus > Raphanus raphanistrum x Raphanus sativus. Next base: position 53,411,695 of record CM034043.1, read on the forward strand.
TAAAAAAAACATACATTTTTGAAGTGCGAATCAAAATCTAGTGTTATATTCAAACAAATATACGATTTTTCTTAATAAGGACCAAAAACAAATAAAATCTATGGAGGTCCCAATCCCAAAGATCCGCAACCCCAATGGACGCTTGCATTTAATTATTTGAAGTTTTCTCATCTACATAATTTTTTTATTATTATATTAATATGTTTACGGATAGTTATTTACTTATTTTTTGATGCCACTAAGGCCATCCTCAAAGGGGGCTCAAATAGGATGTGCTTGGGCTTTTAATAATAGAATAAAATGGTAAAGTGGGCTAAGATCAGTTCGATATTGCTTGAATAAGATCAGTGCTAAGTCGAAGTGCTGAGCACGTGGCACGTCGTAAGTGGATGAAAATCAAAAGAATATCATTTTTTGGAAAATCCCAAATCGAAGTAGGGTTTTGTTCTTCTTCTTCTCTCTCGCGACTCCACGAACGGCGACCATCACCATAACCGAGTTCGGTTCGATTTCCGAGCAAAGGACACAGTAAATCGATTCAGATCTCCGGCAAACACAACAAGGTATCACCGATCTTTTGTTTCCTTGTCTCCTTTGTGTATAGTTCTCATCATCTCTTGTTTCCTCGTCTCCTTTGTGTATAGTTCTCATCATCTCTTGTTTCCTCGTCTACTTTGTGTATAGTTCTCATCATCTCTTGTTTCCTCGTCTCTTTTGTGTATAGTTCTCATCGATGTAGGTTCGTAGATTTAGGTTAAGGTTCTTAAGAAAATAGGAAGTTGATGCAATTTTCACTTGGTTTAGGTTATTTGGAAAATAGGATGTCGATTCTTAAGGTTTGATTATACTGCGCTTTGCTTTGCTTTGCTCTTTACTATGTGTTATCCATTGCTGTTTGATTATACTGCGCTTTGCTTTGGTTTGTCTCTTTACTATGTGTTATGTTTGCTTTGCGCTTTGCTCATGAACATAACCCTTGCTTTACAATGTGTTATGTTTGCTTTGCGCTTTGCTCATGAACATAACCCTTGCTTTGCGCTTTGCTCATGAACATAACCTTAACTTTCTCTTTTCCTTTGTTTCTGAGGATTGAAGTTGAGGATAACCAGGCCGAGAGTTCAACCGGATAAGCAACAACAAACAAGCCTTTATCCAAAGTAAAAGGTTAGTCATTTTTTTTTAGTTGAGTAGTGTATTTTGGTTAGTCACTATTGGTTTAGTTCTCAAATATCAGTTTGGATTTAGTTAACTACTGGTTTACTTTTTGTTTCCTAGTTACATGGTTTAGTTATCAAACTATAAATTGATATGAAAGCTTAGCAACAACACTTTGACTTTACTGATATTGTAAATGCTATAAAACACTCTAATGTCTGTAATAAGTGTATGAGTTGATGGAAGTAGGTAATGGTTATTAGGTAAGAATTAACTACAACTACTCCCATTTATACCCGACACCAATACTCAATCTCTCTTCATCATCTTCTTCTTTGTATGAATATGTTTCCTATGGATTCAAACAATAATCCTAATAGTCAGTCTCAACCTTACTTTAGTCTTCTTAACTTCCCTTATGATAGATTCTCTCCCAGTGTAAACTTCTCCTCTTCTCAAACCGAAACCCCTTTTCTTAGTCCACAACCGAGTTCCCAACCGAGTCAACCAGAAGACACACCAGAAGAGCGTAGGGAGAGAAGGATATGGTCCACAGAAGATGACTTAGTCCTAATAAGTGGCTGGTTAAACACATCGAAGGATTCCATAGTTGGGAATGACCAAAGGGCTGGGAGCTTTTGGAAGCGTATAGGAGACTATTATGCATCGAGTACTCATGTACTTGATGGTGCTCAGCCAAGAAACCCGGACCATTGTAGACATAGGTGGCAAAAGATTTCCCGGGAAGTGAGCAGGTTCTGTGGAACTTATGCAGATGCAAAGAGTGAGAAGGCTAGTGGCATGAATGATTTGGACATTCTGCAGAATGCTCACCGACTCTTCACTATGCTGTACAAGAAGAAGTTTGGTTTGGAGTATGCATGGAATGTGCTGCGCTTTGAACAGAAATGGTGCGACCACACTCCTATGAACCCTACTCCGAAGACAACCAGCTCTAACAAGAGAAAAGCTGATGATGCAGCACCATCTACAGAATCTGTTGTTGGTGAGCATGAGAGCAGGCCTCCGGGTATAAAGGCAATGAAAAGATTAAGGAACAAAGGGAAAGACAAGGTTGCACCATCTGCAAACATTAGTGAGATCTGGGAGGTCAAACAGAAGGATTTGGAGGCGAAGAAAGAACTCCAAAAAATGTCACTTCTTGACACTCTCATTGGCCGCAAAGACACTCTTGATGAAGATGAAAAACTCATTAAAAAGAGCCTAATTCATGAACTATTTAAGGAACTTTGATCTGTCTATTTTAACTTAGTAGAAACTAAGTTTGTTTAAGTCTGTGTTTACTATGTTTTAATCCTTGTTTTTAATGAATCAGTATGTTTTAGTGAATCAGTTATGTAACCCTTGTTCGCCTATGTTTTTAATGAATCCGTATGTTATAATTAATTCAGTCCGGTTCTTTTTAATTGCTTTGTTTCAGTCTTGCACATCCTAAATAAAAAACTAATTAGAATATCTGTTTTTTTGGTTTCAGGTTCAAGAAGACATGGGACTTGACTCTATCTACGACTACGGAATAAACAGCCCTTTAGACTATAGTTCTGAAGACGAGGCTGATAGTGGTTACTATGCTCTGCAACTTGGTCTTGCTGAGGTTGGATACACCGGCTCTGAAGAGGAGGCGCAAGCTGAACCAAATGCTGATCATGAGCAGAGGTTGGTGAACCTCGAGAGGGTTGTTGCTGAGTTAGGTGAGAAGAAACCAAATGCTGATCATGAGCAGAGGTTGGTGAACCTCGAGAGGCTTGTTGCTGAGTTATGTGAGAAGAAACCAAAGCCTGATCATGTGCAGAGGTTGGTGAACCTCGAGAGGCTTGTTGCTGAGTTAGCTGAGAAGAAACCAAAGCCTGATCATGAGCAGAGGTTGGTGAACCTCGAGAGGCTTGTTGCTGAGTTACGTTAGAATGTTGGGTGTATGGCTTCTCTCAGGTCGTGTATGCTACGTTAAATTGTGAACTGCTTTGTTGTTTTATTTTGTGAACTGGTATGTTGTATGGCTTCTCTCAGGACGTGGACGTGTATGGTATTTTGTGTTTTGTGAACGTGTATGGTATGTTGTTTTATTTTGTGAACTGGTATTTTGTGTTTTGTGAACTGCTATGTTGGTTGTTTTGGAAGCAATAGTCACATGAATTTGGTATTCTAGTTGTCTTGGATTGTAGTTATAAAGCAAGAGTCACATGTATTTTGTGTTTCAGAAGATAAAAAATGACAGAGTCACATGCCATTGGATTCTAGTTTATAAACGAAATAAGCTTCTATAAATACAATTCTCTTCTCATATTTTCTACAAACCAAAGCAATTCTCTCATTTTCTAGAAACCAAAGCAATTCTCTTCTCTCATTTATTTTCTTTCTCTCATTTATCTTTGATGGCATTTTCTTCCAACAATTTTCACTATCATTATGATGCAAATGATGATAGTTTAGATCAAATTTTTCAAGAGCAATTTGATAAATAATTAGAAGCTGCTGCAGAGGAAATGCCGGCCCCAAAGAATAAGCGTATCTATATCGATAGAAAGCGGAAGAAGGTCACAATCGGTTATGGAACGATTATTTTAGTGATAATCCGACTTACCCGGAGAAGTTATTTCGTAGACGATTTCGAATGAATAAATCATTGTTCTTGCGTATTGCCAATCGTCTCACTGCAGAAGTTCCATATTTTCGACCAAAAAAGGATGCAACCTTCCGGGATGGTGTATCACCGTTACAACAATGTACTGCAGCTATTCGACTATTAGCATATGGGGGTGCGGCGGATGGTGTTGACGAATATATACGTATTGGCGAAACAACGGCTCGTGAATGTTTGGAACACTTCGTCGTCGGAATAGTTGACTTGTTTGGCGATGAATACCTACGCCGACCCACAGAAGATGATCTCCAAAGGCTACTCTTTTATGGAGAACGACGGGGTTTTCCCGGGATGGTTGGCAGCATCGACTGTATGCACTGGAAATGGAAAAATTGCCCAACCGCTTGGAAAGGAATGTATTCACGAGGCACCGATAAACCAACAATTGTTTTGGAGGCGGTGGCTTCAGAAGATTTATGGATATGGCACGCATTTTTTGGAGCGCCAGGTACTTGTAACGATTTAAATGTACTTGACCAATCACCAGTATTTAATGACGTTATTTACGGTCGAGCTCCCGAACTGAAGTACAATGTCAACGGAAGGGAGTATAATTTGGCTTACTACCTGACGGATGGCATTTACCCCGAATGGGCGACATTTGTTAAATCCATCCCACGACCACAACACCCGAAACATCGTTTGTTTGCAGAACATCAAGAAGGTGTGCGAAAAGATGTTGAGCGTGCATTCGGAGTCCTCCAATCTAGATTCGCGATAATTAAAAATCCATCTCTTTTATGGTCGAAAGGTAAAATAGCATATATTATGCGAGCATGTCTCATACTCCATAATATGATTGTTGAAGATGAACGAGATTCATCCACTCTTGAACAAGAATTGGAACAAGAAAATGGAACCGGAACTACTCCGGGTCGATCGTTTTCAGTAAGTATGGCTTCAAATCTCGAGGGTTTTGGTGATGGTCATACAAGGATTCGTGATAGACAAGCACATCACCAATTGAAAGAGGATTTGATTGAGAATATATGGAATAAATTTGGATATTAAACTTTGTATTAATTAAATATAATGTTTCTTTGTTTAATTAAATAATATGTTTGTTTCATACAAATTTCCAATTGTATTTTGTTTTTTTTCTCTTTGGAATCAATTTTAAAATAAGTTTTTTGTTACATTATTTAATTAATTTTATTTGGTTAAGCACACCCTTAAAAGTGATCTCCCTTTGAGGATGTCCCATGTTCCTAGCCTAAATACAATATTATACTACTATTTTCACTCTAATCACACACCTAATTGCTCCCCCTTTGAGGATGCTCTAAGGGAGGCAGTGACCAATCATATTTAGAAATTTAACTGGGTGTATCCAGTATCCAAAATTTATAAATATTTAAAACATGATAACGTAACTTTTGTTGATTCCTTGTTTATAGTAGAATCCATTACTACCTACTCTCTTATGTTTTGAGTCTTCTAAATTCACTGAAAATTCATATTTTTGTTAGTTTTGTGTTTTCTTCTTACTCATTCAGACACAGAGTAATCAGCATAGATAATGGTCCCACGGAAATCAAATCAAATCATTAACTAACAGAATTATGAAATGTACAACAATATCGAGTTGTCTCGATATTCTTAATGTAAAACCATTAAATGCATGTTCTGAAAAGGGAAAACAAGTACTCCCTCCGTTTCTTAAAGAGTGTCGTTGTGACATTTTTCACACAGATTAAGAAAATTGTTGAAATATATGTAAGTTGTAATTAATTATACCTCTTTGACCAATAGTATTTTAGATAAATAGAATTATTTATAAAATCAATGCAGTTTGCAATTAATTTTCAACTGAAAGTTAGTATAATTTACATTGGAATTGTAAAGTGACACTCTTTGTGTAACAAGAAAATGAGTTCAGAGTGACACTTATTATGAAACAGAGGGAGTACTATATTTTTGTCTAAATATGAAAATGTACAACAATATCGAGTTGTCTCGATATTCTTTATTGGATCGTAACACAAGCAAAAATACACTTATTGACATAATTAATACTCATATAGTCCTCCGATTATCAAATGTATACATAGATATAAACACAAAGCCTATGGCTTTTATTCAGATTAAACAATGGCAATACAATTATTTTTAAAAAAACGGTGACCCTTAACAAAATCATTACAAAACTCACCGATTATTCATTAAATAAATCTCAAGTGAACACACACTAATACTTGATGTAAGCAACAGAAGAAGTGTTGGCGTCTTTGATGAGTGTACCAAGAAGAGGAGCGATCAAACACTTCTTGTCCTTCTCCTTGTAGAAGTAACCCAAACACTTGCAATCACGGTCGCACTTAGCCTTGCAATCGTTCACAGAAGTTGGGCCTTGTCCATCATTAACATAAGGCCCAGTAAAATGCTCAACGCCGACGATCTTGTAGTAATTCACGGCCTTACCTTTGCTTCCGCTGCAGAACTGCGTCGTTTTAGGTGGTGCGCATTGGTCGCTCCATCCGAGTAACCCTTTGGGTGTAGGGCACGCAACGCACATTCCACGGTCGCAGTAACCGTAGTCGCCGCAGAACGATGGTAAGCCGCATTGTCTGACGAAGTAAGTGGAGAAGAAAGAGAAGGACTCTTCCCATGTGAGGTACGTTGCTGGGTCGAACCACGAGAAGGCCTTGAGGCTACCGTCGGAGCCGAGTCTGAGATATGAGATGGTTCCGTTGTAGTTGATCTTGTTCAGGTTTAGAGTTCCATCTCCGCTTCCAATTGGTCGGGATTGGAGTAAACGACGGTTGTTACCTGCAGAGCGGTTCAATAATATTATGAAGTTTGTCGGGGAACAATTATTTGGATTTCTAAAATTAATATCTATTTAAAAGAAAAATTATATTCTTTTTCAAATATTAAAAATAATATTATTATGAAAACAAAATTTATCATATAAAATATTTTGAAATTTGGACCGTAAAAAAGTATTTTAAATATATTTTTGAAGATGCATTTTTATAAATTTTAATATATAGTATATAAAATATTTATATTAAATTTTTGAACATTAAAAATATTAAGAAATTGATGAGGACCTGGATTAGTTGTTGTTGGTTGTGGTGCGGGTTCTAGGAGGAGCTCATAAGCTGACGGCTCCGTTAAGTTGTCGAACTCTCTTCTAACGGCGAACGTTACAGTGCCGCGGAAGTCGTGGTTGGGCCATCCGCCGTATACTAACGGCTGTCCTGTTTTGTTAACGTACATGGTCAAGCCTTTGGTGTCAAGAACCATGCTGTAGGGACCATCCGAGCCATCCATATCGGATTTACGGCTGACGAGTTTGTTAGGTCCGTTGACTTTAAGCGATTGTCCGGTGAGGAGTGTGTCGGTGGGGTGGTCAAAACTCTGCCAAACAAACTTGCCGTTTTTGTCGTGTAGCACGATGTTACCGTTGGGTAAGATTTGGAATCCTGTGACGCCTTTGTTGGCCGTGTTGGTCTGCCACTTGACTCGTCCGTTTGACTCGGCGAGGACTAGGTTACCGTTGCGTCCGAATGAGAGAGTTGCGTTTTCACCTACGGGGCTGTTACGGTTCGCGTCCCAGATCCAACGCATGAGTGACTCCTCGCTTCTGAGCCCAACACGGAGGGCTAAGACGTAGGCGCTAGGGGTGGTGTTGTAGAACAAGAGCTGGAACGGTCTTGTGAAGAAGCTCGCGTTGGGTGAGTTGATGAATCTGTAGCTAGCGTCGTACTCGGTGATGTATTCGCCGAACTCGCCTTCGTTTACGACTCTGAACTGTTTCTCTGGTGGGACTTGGGCTGTGACCAATGAGACAGTGGCAATGGCGAGTGCCACGATTAGAAACCGAAGCATGATTGGTTTGGCCATTTCTTTTGTGTTACTGAGATTGAGTGGTGGTGGAAGTGTGAGATGGTTTTGTAATAAGAGTTCAGAGTTTATTTATAGGTTCTATTGGCTGTATTTGTTTGAAAAGTCAGCGACTTGACTAAACATCTCATTCAAATTCGCGCTGTACAAAGTGGGCCGACGGCTGAGTTCTGATTTTTGGATAAGGTTAATTTGTGTCTACTGAGAATTTCCGAATTTTTTTTTTTTTTTGACTAAATTTCCGAATATTCCCGCGGCTACAAATTAAAGTTTTTTTTTAACACAACCAATTAAAGCTTTCGTAACTCATAAATCATGTATACTTCTGTAATATAATATATGTGAATAACAAACATATGAAACTGTTCTGAAAAAGATAATGTTGAATAAAGATAATGGTACGGTCTAACCAAAATAAAATATAAACCAAACGGCGGTAGACTGATCGTTAGAGGAGAAACTTGAGGCAAAACGTAAATTCTTCTCTTTTTTTAGTCAGCTAAATTATTCTATCCTAGATTTGAGTTTTATCATTACTAAATTATTACCGTTAAACCAGAAAAATATCAAGCCATGTTTAAAAGATCACTTTTAAAAAATTGAAGTCGGATTATTCATCACTACTGATTCTCTTAAAGATTAGCTGGGCAGGCATCTTGTGTCATTAAAAATGGTTACATAAAGCTTTACCTAAGAGCAACTCCATCGGTGCAGAAGAATCTCTAGCTATAAAAAGTATTAAACAATTAAACATTAGAAGAGAGAGATAGAGATTAGAAAGAAAGATTGTCTCTGAACGAAGGTATTTTCTATTGTTCTAAAAAAACTATGAAGCCAACATGTCTTTCCTAATTCACATGCTTTTATTATACACTCTAAAATCTAATTATTCAACCAAATTATTAAGATAATAATATGAGAGACTCAGTGAGAAATTGACCACTAAATGATGCTCTAAGTTCTAAACGTTAAGACAATAATTTAAGTTAATGATTGTATCTGTTATTTAGTGAGAAAAACATCCAATACAGTGCACTGAGCCTGATGGTGATGGTTGCATAAGGAGACGGGACAGCTTTTGGTACTGAGGTGTTCGGTTATCCTTAGAACACGCAGTTTCTCCGCTTCTCGGATGCTTTTAGATCTGTTCGTCGCATATATCAAAGACCATCAGCAATAACTGCTGACGAAATATCAACGTTATCTAAATTATTGAGATCATACTGTCGGCAAATATTAATCACATCGATTTGTTATGCTTTTGTGTCTTTATGTAACAACAATGACAAGACATAAGAAGCTTAACTTTTGGTTTTGATTATATTGATCATTAATCATTGTCATGGACAGTTTTTTTTTAACATCATATTAGTTATTTTGTCATAAGTATATGATAAATTTTGTTTTACTTACCCTGTTTGTTAATATATTTTCCTTACAATATTGTTTTCTAGAAGACATCAATAATGATTTTTTTGGTCTACATCTTCGTATATATCTACTGAAGCATATAGTTTATGACCTGTATTTGTGGTATTGACTGAAAAAACATCAAAGCTGTGGGTTTAATTTCATCTACTCTATAAAAACAGAGTCCTAGAAATTATCTACCATAAAAGTTCTCATTTAAGTTTTGGCATGTTTGTAGTTTATTAAGGGGTAACATGATTTATAGACCATATCAAATTTAATTTATTAATTAGAATCCTATTTGAATTCTAGCATGACATGTTTTAAATTTGGATTTATTGAAATGTTGCATAATAAAATCTAAGACCAACAGAATCGTGTGCAACTAACCTACACATCATTTTAATTAAATATTTCCTATATAAATGTTTAACCATTTTAATATATCTAAACGGATTACGATGTATTTGTCAATTATTGGTATACAAAAGTTTTGAAATAAGATATGATAGAGTTGAACAATCATCAATAGTATATATAAACTGAGATACAATTACATAGCGAAATAATTTGTTTTATACGTACCAAACCTTATAAGTATCAATATATTCAATATTTGTAATTTGTAAATTGTAAAACGTGTTACTTCATTACAAAATGGTATTGTACAATACGATAATCTATTCTAATAGTATAGATGGTCACAAACCATAAATATTATTATTTTTTAAAGATTTTTACACGCAAAATATTTTTATTTAGTTATTGTATATATGATCTAAATTTCTTAACCACACGCAAAAGTGTAAATGATTTACTATTTGGGTTACCTTTCGTTTAGTGTTGGAAGCCCAAAACAATAACCCCATTCCAAAAATAATGTTTAGCTCCAATCCATTTTCTTAAGCCAATTTTCTTAAATTATATTTCATCCGTATCAAATTAGTTGTCGTTCTAGAGAAAAATTTTCGTCACAAAATAAGTGTAGTTTTAGAGTTTCTTGGCAAAATTTATTAACTTTAGTCTCCTATTTATTTTTTTATTGATTGAAATATAATTTGGTGTAAACCGGGGCTTCTAGCTCAATTGGTAAAGGGTTCACAGCTGTGAGTTCCGCCACCTGGATTCGAATCCCGGCTACTGGGGAATTAACATTTCGGCATCGCTAGGGACAGAGGACCGACATGTGGCAACACGTGACTAGTCTGGACCACTTCTATGGGGCCAGGATACCTCTGTATAATTCAAAAAAAAAAAATAATTTGGTGTATAGGAAATAACGATTTTATATTGAAAATATACAAAATTAAATGGTTTTTTTAATATGTATGCACAAATTTAAAACGACAAGTAATATGAAATAGAAGGAGTATACAATGCAAATCAATCTTATTAAACCAACTTTAGGGCGATGTATTGAATCATGGATTTTAAAAGGTTTCAGGGTTGTTTTAAAATCCCATATTATTCAACTAAGAATTTTAATATTTATTTTCAAATCACCTGTTATTGAACATGAAATTTATGTAAAATCACTAGAAACACTTGTAAATTCCCTGTTATCCAATTAGTCATTTACAAAACTTAAATCGAATCTACTGTTATTGAAAAGTAAACACTATTTCAAAAGAAAAAACTATAAATGTGATTTTGGGATACTTTGCATTAATTCAAGTTGAAAAACGTCTTTACAAAACTCCTACCTCTGCATGTGTTATTTGGAGTGACTTCTGAATAAAAGTAAAAATAAAAATAAAACATCTATCTAACAATGAAAAAGAAAGTATATACAGAAGACAATATATACAGAAGACGTGTGTTCAAAAAAAAAAATACAGAAGACAATTGACGGCTACTTTGCATCTATCTAATCCTTTGAGACGATCGTTCAATGCATATGACTTGCAGCTTTGTCTCTCTACTCCATTGGCAGATAAAATAAAACCTCTGAACACTTCATCCATGGAGATCGGCTCAAACCCCATATAACACTACTCTGTTCATCTTCTTCCTCTATTATTATCCCGCCATGGCTGCAGATATAAGATAGAATCCAAACCTCTCACCGATCCTTAGTAACTTTGCGAACACCACTCTTGGGTTCCTCTATAATTTCTGAAAACCCAAGCTATTAACTTCCTTGTAGGACACACGAATATACTCTATATCTAGATCTTTCAGTTTTTGGGTGTGTCTTGTTGGAACTTGGAACAATCAGGAGAACATAGCTAACAATCTCGAGCTTCCAGACATGGGTTTTGTGAGGGATTAAACTCACACCTAGATTTAGATCAGGTTTTATGTTTAGGGAAAGATTATCGCGGGCTGAATCCCGTAAGAACTTGATGAATGAACTTCGATTTGTATTGATATAATAGAAAATGGGATGGTTACAAGAAGATGTATCTCACGATGAATATAAAGATTACAAGAGTATTATCATAAGAATGTTTTGGTGAATGTTGAGTGAAAATATGAGTTGGATCGGATCCTCTTCTTAGTCTTCGACCTTCTCTTTTTATAGCTTTGGACTTCTTTAGGTTGTTTGCAACTGGTCTCCGAGATCCTCTCCGCTTGAGGTGGAATCTGCAGCAGCTTCCCTTTGACCGGGTCCTGCGCTTCTTATTGTTGTGACGTGAGCTTCCCCTTCGTCGTGACCTCCTTAGTTAGAGTCCCTAGCTTTCAGCCTCCGTCTCTTTTTAGGCTCGAGCCTGCGATGGGCCTGTCCCGGCCCATTACCATCTTTTATTGAGTGAAGATCAGCTACCGGGCCATATTCGGGCCCAACAGTTGCCCCCAGCTCTCGAGATTAGGTATCGTTATTCTCGGGAGCTAAACTTAGCCGCCCAAGCTAGATTCTCTTGTTGAGATCATGATTACTAGCTATCTCAACCGCATTTACTCTTATCCGATCAGACGGTTGTAATCTATCTTTGATTAAATCGACGGCTTTAGATTAAAGCGAGTTTGAAATTTAATTCCCGACTTTCGAGACGTGATGGGATATAAAGCTGAGAGAATTAACTACTTGTCTCTCCACTTCCTCCACGCCTCTCGACGGTTTCCAAGGTAACTCACCCTCTTTCCTTTATTTTACCGTTTTTTTTGTCATTCATTTTTTTATATCTGCTTCTCGATCAAGCTAGTTCTTCATCCTGAACTTCCCTCTGAGATTCTGCCTTAGATCGATTCTCTTCTTTTGCTTTCTATCTTCCTTCTCCTTTACTATCATGAGTCGAAAAGAAGGTTCCGGCGAAGTTCAGATCTCAGCCTCCGGCGCCCGTATTATGAGGGTCAAACAGGAAGCTGGTGAGAAGATGGCGGAGGCCAAGAAGAAAAAGAGCAAAGACTCGATCGGAGCGAGAGTTAAGAGGATGAAGAAGAAAGGCGGCAAGAGCGCCTCCTCCGGTCCTCACTTCCCTTCCCTCTTGAAGGGTCAAGACGTTGTCAATCTTGCCACTCAGGCTCACTGCAAGAGTGATCTAGTTAGAGCCTGTGCTGAAAACGAGAACCCCGAGACCGCTCCGGAGGGTTGGTTCTGCGTTCATGAAAAATATATCTCCAAGTCTCACCTTAGATTTCCCCTTCCTACCCTTTTGCTGGATCTCTTAGATCATTACCAGCTGGCTCTTCCTCAACTTTGCCCGTCGGTCATCCGAGTGATAAACGGGTTCATCACTAGAGCCAAGGAGGAAGGAGTTATCGTTGGGCTATCTGAGTTAATGAGTCTCTTCTCAATAAAGGAGAGCACCTCCAAGGATGGCGGGAGCGGTACCTACTATCTCCCCTGTCGTCCAGGGCTAGGCGTTTTTAAATTCTCGGCCAGTGATGATGACTGGCGTAGGAAGTATTTTTATGTCAAGATTGATCCTTCGACGGTTCCTATAGGCCGTGTCCTCAGGAACTCGTGGTCAGATATTTCTGGTTAGGACTTTTAGGGATATGCTCACATGTTTATCTCTATTTGTCATGTTACGCTAATTGTCTTTTGACTCCTTTTGCAGAAATCAAAGATCCTGTCAAGTTATCTAGCAAACTCACTAGAGCTCTTTACAGGAAGCTACAGCATAGTCCTAACACTTGGGGGGCTTATACCACTTCAAGAGTCGGATCAGCTAGGTTTCCTGAGCGATACCAGGCGTCCTTCCCTGATTCAGTGACGGTTGCTGGTTTAGAAGGTAACCTTTTATTCTTAATTCATGACTTCTACTGCCTGGATTTGTCTTATACGACTAATGGATTTTTTTTATGTCGTAGTTTCTGAAGGTGATTCCATTCTCGAAGTTTCCTCCGGAGCAAGCACTTCTTCGAAGACTCAATCACAGAAGATGCCAATTCAACCTTCCTTCCGTTCCAGGGGTAGATCGACCAAGGCTGCCAGCTCCTCTAGAGGGAGTGACAAGAACCAGGGGGGATCCTTCCTCGACTCTGTGAAGGAGGTTCTTGATGAAGGAGGCTCTGCCCCCGCTAAAGGTGTCGTTTCTTCGGAACCCAAGGTCCAGGAAGTTGGCCTTCCCTCTGCGGTCCCGATAACTGAAGCTGATCCTCAAGTAATGAGGGACCCTCCGGAGTCTGAGCCCCCGAGGAACAAGAGGTCCCGAACCGACCAGATTGATAGACCTTCGAGGTCTTCCTCCTCCTCCTCTAGAGGAGGAGCTGTTGGCTGGACCTTCTCTCATTCGAAGCCTGGATCGGTCTTGGACGATCCGTGGGGTTTGGCTACTCTGATGAGGCACATGAAGAGTCCCGGGTGTCCCCTCCCCTCGATCTCCAATATCACGCACACGGATGAGTACGTTGATATTGCTCATCACATGGGTCAGGTATGAAGTTTATTTCATTTTTCAGCTTTATCTTTGGAAGATTTTGCTAAATCGTTTTCCGTTTTCCACAGCTGGCTGGAGCTATTAACAGAGCTCAATTCAAGTTTGAGGACGCTGTACACAAAGCTCCTAGCGCTGAGGAATTAGCCCAGGTCACTGAGTTGGTCAAGGCCAATAAGACTGAGCTCAACCAGACTCGGGCTCTGATCTCGGATCTCCAAGCCGAGGTGATGAGGCTTGGCTCTAAGTGTGATGCTCAGCAAGGGACGATCGAGAGCCAGCTGATTGACCTCCAGGTGAAGAATAGGAAGATTGGGGAGTTGGATGCTGCCCGGAAGATAGCCGAGTATCAAGTCAAGGAGCTGATCTCCACATCCCAGAACAGCCAGAAGAACAAGGAAGCTGAGGTCAGGCTAGCCGTCCGGAGGGGAAAGAAGGAGGTAGCTGAAGCCTACAACAAGATTCTGGTTATTGTCAAGGAGAAGTTCTCCAAGAAGAAAGATGAAGTTGACCTCCTGGTTCATGCCCAAGAGATTCAAGCCAACACCGAGCTCCTGAAGGACATACTGGATGGTGAGATTAAGAGTACTCAAGATGAGTATGATAACTTGGTGGCGCTAATGCCGGAAGCTGTTGCGGCGTACGAGAAGGCTCAGGTTTCGGACTTCTCGATTGGCAAGCTCCCTCTTCCCCAACTCTCTGAGAGTTCAGGTACTGTCGAGATTAATATGTTTAACCTCTCCTTTTCCGGAGAGTTCGGTTCTAATTTGGGATTGGTGGGTTCTTACTCAGCCCCAGTCGAAACCGCCTCTGGAGGTAGCGACAAGGAGATGGAGGAGGTTCCTGAGGAGGAAGATCCAGCTGGCAAGGGAGCTGAGAAGAGCTCGGATGATAAGGAAGTTTAAGAACTGATGTTCTTTCGTGTTTTCTAGGATTTCTTCCCGATGGGCTTTGTTTTCATTTGTTTCTCAAACTTATAGCCTGAGGAGGCTTTTAAACCTTTATCTGTTGCATTCTGAATCTTTGGTTAGCCTGGGGAGGCTTTTAAACCCTTGTTTAATTTCAAACTCGGTTTTCTTGTTTCGTTTTTAGTTTTTGACTTTATTCGTGAAATATGACAGCTTAATCATTATCGATCCTTACAATAAGTCTGGAAGACTTTGGTCGTTTTTTCTTTGTTCCTTAAGAGGATTTCTTGAAGTGTCGGGATTAGCTTAGGGTTTTTAGGAACCTAAGTTTAAGCTGGACACCTTAGGTGGAGGTTCTTGGGAACCTGAACTTGTTTGTGGGATTTTAAGACCCGTTGAGACTTGCTTAGGATTTTAAGATCTTGGAGAATTGACAAGGATTTTAAGACCTTGGAGATTTGGTAAGGATTTTAAGACCTTAGGTCCAGGTTCGTCGAGACCTGATATTGTCTGAAGGATTTTAAGACCTTAGGTTCAGGTTCGTCGAGACCTGACATTGCTTTGAAGGATTTTAAGACCTTTAGGATTGTTAAGGATTTTAAGACCTTAGGTTCAGGTTCGTCGAGACCTGATATTGTCTGAAGGATTTTAAGACCTTAGGTTCAGGTTCGTCGAGACCTGACATTGCTTTGAAGGATTTTAAGACCTTTAGGATTGTTAAGGATTTTAAGACCTTAGGTTCAGGTTTGCAGGGACCTGTTTTGTTAAAGAATTGAGATATCGAAAATGATTTCTTTATTGATAGTTGGATACATGGTATCATAGTAATCATACACTTGCTGTATTATAACGATCATACGTTTGCTGCGTGGGCTATGTGACTTTAGTCAGACATATGCCCCCTTTTATTGTAGTGAATGAAATGTTGAAATGAGGTTGGGGCTGCACTCATGACGGAGTTGCCTACGTACCCAGTCAAGGGATCAAGCCTAACGTAGTTCGGAAATTTTAGGTACCTAATGATAATATCTCTTAAGATTCGTGGCATTCCACGATCTGATTTCAGGTACCCCAGTTCGCACCTTTCGGAGTTTGTAGACGCCAGGTCGTACCACGTGGATGATCTGGTAGGGACCTTCCCAGTTGGTCCCTAACTTCCCAGCATTTGGTTCTTTGGTTCCTTCGAAAACTTTCCTAAGTACTAGGTCTCCAACAGCGAACTGTCGGTGCCTGACTTTGGAATTGTACTGTCGTGCCATTGCTTGCTGATAGTTCTGAATGCGAATCAAAGCTCGGTCCCGCCTTTCCTCGATTAGATCGAGGCTGTCGGTTAGGAGTTGATCATTAGCTGCAGGATTGGATGTACAAAGTTCCCGGCGTAGGCTACCAGCAATGGTTTCGGCTGGAACGACGGCTTCCATCCCATATGCTAAGGAGAAAGGAGTTTCTTCTGTAGCTTTTCGTGGGGTGGTTCGACATGCCCAAAGTACTTCAAGTAACTTCTCTGACCAGAATTCCTTCTGGGTTCCGAGGCGTTTCTTGAGGTTTGCTAGTATTGATTTATTAGCAGCCTCCGCTTGTCCGTTTCCTTGAGGTCGGCGAGGTGATGAGAAGGTCAGGCGGATATTCCATTTGTCACAAAATATTTTGAAATCGTGGGATATGAATTGTCCTCCATTATCGGTTACGATTTCGTACGGGACGCCGTGTCTACATACGATATCTTTCCATACAAATTGCTCGACCTCGAACCTGGTCACCTGCTGGAAAGCTTCGGCCTCTATCCATTTCGTGAAGTAGTCCGTTAAGACTAAGAGGAAGCGTAGCTTCTTCTTTCCACTTCCTGATGGTACTAGTGGCCCCACGATATCCATGGACCATCTCATAAATGGGTAAGGGGCGGATATGTTAGACAGCTTCTCCGCAGGTTGGTGTATAATCGGTGCATGCCTCTGGCATTTGTCGCATGAAGAGGAATAGGCCTCACAATCTGCAATAATGGTAGGCCAGAAATATCCTTGTCTTTTGATTCTGATGGCTAAAGCTCTTCCTCCAGAGTGGTTCCCGCAGGAACCGTCGTGCATTTCCTTCATGAGTCTCATAGCAACGAGGCCATGAACGCATTTTAGGTAAGGTCCGGACATGCTTCGTTTGAGGAGGACAGATTCCGTTACGCAATATCTCGCGCTTAATGCTTTGAGCTTTCGAGCCTCCCATTTATTGGGTGGAGTCTTTCCCTCCAGGATGTATTGTGTGATTGGAATTCTCCAATCCTCTCTTCCTACAACTTTGTTATGAAGAGACGAGGGAGGTTCCTGTTCGGGACCTGGTGTCGTGGTGCCCCCGGAGGTGTTGGTAGGATTGGGCTCCAGGGAGTCTGAATTCCGAGGAATACCTCCAGATGAATTTTGGAGAGCTGTACGGCTTCTGGTTTTAACTCTGCAGATGACTGGGTCTGAGTTGGTGCCCCCGGGGGTATTCTCGAGATCAGGCTCTAAGGAGTCTGAATTTCGAAGAATATCTTCCGTGACTTGGATTATGTTCCCGGAGGTATGCTTTTTTGCGCTGCATATTCTGGTTTTTGGAAACCAAAATGTTGTGAAAACCTGGGTAGCTACCGCTTCAGGGCAGGTACCTTCGGGTTGCGCTTTTAGTTTGCTCTCTTTTTCAGCTTTAGTAGCTATGTCGATGCTTGGTTTCTCGATTCCTTCTACGGGTATGATTCGTTTTACGAGGGGGTCTGATGTGGAAGCTAAAGCAGCCAATGCATCTGCTGAGGAGTTCTCACCTCGTGGGATTCTTGTTAGCTCGAATTTGTCGAACTGCCTAGTGAGGTTCTGGACGACTTCGAGATATGCCCCCATTCTTTCGTCCCTCGTTTCGTATTCTCCGTGAAACTGGCTAGCTACTAGCTGTGAATCACTATAAGCGTTTAGCTCTCGGATTCCGAGGCTTAGGGCGAGCTTCAACCCTGCGATTAGTGCTTCGTATTCAGCTTCGTTGTTTGAGGCGCTGAATCCGAGCCTATATGACTGCTCGATGGTTTCTCCTGCTGAAGAAGTTAGCCTTAGACCGATACCGGAGCCCTGCTTCGATGAGGCTCCGTCGACGTATAGGCTCCACTTCGGAGATTCCATTTCGGAGTCTAACTGCTCGGATGTCAATTCGATGATAAAGTCAGCGAGGACCTGAGCTTTCGCTGCTGCTCGAGGTCTATACTCAATATCATATTCGCTGAGTTCTATGGCCCATTTAGCCAATCGCCCTGACTGGCTGGGGCTGTGCAAGATCATTCGTAATGGTTGTGAGGTCATTACAATGATCGAATGCGATTGGAAGTAAGGTCGCAATTTTCTGGCAGCTGTTACGACTGCTAGAGCTAGTTTTTCCATCGCAGGGTACCTGGTTTCGGCATCTATCAAATTTTTACTGGTGTAATAGACAGGTCTTTGTTCGTTTTGTTCCTCTCGTACTAGAACGCCGCTGACTGCAGCAGTTGATACAGCGAGATATAGGTACAATGACTCTCCTACTACTGGTTTAGATAGGATCGGAGGTTCGGAGAGGTAAGCTTTCAATTGCTTGAAGGCTTCCTCACATTTCTCGTCCCACAAGAACTTCTTATTATTTCTTAGAAGCTTGTAAAATGGGAGACATTTATCGGTAGACTTGGATATGAATCGATTCAACGCCGCGATTCGTCCAGTCAGTCTCTGCACCTCCCTGGTCGTCTTAGGTGACGGCATTTCTAGGAAGGTTGCTATCTGCTGCGGGTTGGCTTCAATGCCTCTTTCGGTTACGAGATAGCCTAGGAACTCGCCTGAGGGTACCCCGAAAGTACATTTAGTGGGATTGAGCTTCATATCGTACTTGTTCAGGATATCGAAGCATTCCCTTAAATGGGAGATATGATCTTCCCCGGCTGAGGATTTGACTAGCATGTCGTCGATATAGACCTCCATGGTTTTTCCAAGTTGTCCAGCAAACATCTTATTTACTAGCCTTTGATAGGTAGCTCCTGCGTTCTTTAATCCGAATGGCATAACCTTATAACAATAGGTTCCTCGTTCGGTTATGAATGCAGTTTTCTCCTGGTCCTCAGGATCCATCATGATTTGGTTATATCCTGAGAAGGCATCCATGAAGGATAGGAGTCGATGGCCAGCTGTTGCTTCAACTAGGCGGTCGATGTGAGGTAACGGGAAGCTGTCTTTAGGGCAAGCTTTGTTTAGGTCTGTGAAATCTACACAGATTCTCCACTTCCCATTTTTCTTCTTTACCACTACTGGGTTAGCTAACCAGTCGGGGTAATGTACCTCCCGAATGGACCCAGCTTTCGTAAGTCGGTCAACTTCGTCGTTAACAGCTTGAGCCTTTTCGAGACCTAGCTTACGACGCTTCTGTTTGATCGGTTTGAAAGTAGGGTCAACTTTTAGCTTATGGGTGGTGACGTTCGGATCTATTCCTTTCATGTCGTTGGTGGACCACGCAAAGGTTTTGACATTGCTTTTCAAAAAATCGATGAGCTCCTTTTTTGTCTCAAGAGGTAGCTCGGACCCGATGCTCACCTGTCTTTCAGGATTTGAGTCGTCGATGCAAACTTTTTCGGTTAGGTTCCTGGGGGGACCTCGAATATTTTGTTGCATTTCGCGACCTTCCTAGATCTGTAATTGCTATTGGGGGGATTTTTGGCGGATTTCGAATCCTCCCAAATAGCAGATCCTGGATATCTTCTGGCTACCGTGTATGGTAGCTATCCCTTCGGGTGTTGGAAATTTTACGCACTGATGGTACGTTGAGGCTACTGCCTTCATTTTGTGGATCCAAGGTCTTCCCAAAATCGCGTGGAACGGGGAAGGTCTATCGATGACTACTAAGTTGGTCATTTTCATTATTCCGCCAGCTATGACTGGGAGCTTGATTGTTCCCAATGAGGTAGCTGTTTCTCCGGAGAAGCCTACGAGATTAGCTTTTTGGCCAATAATTTCATAGTCGTCTATTTCCATCCCTTTTAGGGTGTTATAGAAAATGAGATCGACAGAGCTTCCTGTGTCTATCATGAGCTTGGGAACCTCGTATCCTGCGATGTTCAGGGTGACTATCAACGCATCATCGTGAGGTCTGTCAAGGTTTGAGGTCTCGCTCTCCCAGAAAGAAATCTTAGTGTTGGATTCAGGATTAGGAGGCTTAGGTCCAGTGTTAGACACAGCCTTCCGCACGTGATTCTTAATGGAATTGACGGAGTCTTGACATATGTCTGATCCTCCAAGGATACAGTCCACCCTCGAGTCGGGGTTCGATTGATGGGAGGGTTTGCTCAAGAGAGCTTCGACTTGTAAACTTTTTCCTTGGGGGAATTTCCCAAGAATCATGTCGACTCTTTTTTTGGGAACTGGAGGTGGCGAATCGGTTTCCTTCTCAGGTGACCTCTCGCGTTTCGGGGAAATGTCCCTGGAACCTCTTTTCTGATAAGGTGGCGGCTTTTTAAGGTCCACGCCCTTTATTTCTCCGGCTGCGAATTTAGCTGCCAGCTGGCGTTGGAGGTCCCAACATTCTTCGGTTGAGTGTCCTTCGCGATCATGATAAGAGCAATGTTTGCCTTTATCGAAGCCTTTTGACCAGGGAGTTTTATTTGCAGCTGCAACAGGTTTCTCTTCCTTGTCTTCCTCGATTGCGCAGGAATGTTCTCCCTGAGTTTGATTACTTCGAGGGTTACCCTTTTTATGAGGTCCCTTAGTCTCGGAGGAGTCACTTTTCGAATGATTCTGTGGTTTCTTGTGGAGTTTATCCAGTGCAGCTGTCTCCTCCTCCAAAGCAATATATTTGGTGGCTCTATGAAGAGCGTCATCGATAGTTGGAGGAGCGTTGAGTGTTAACTCTGACCAGAATTTCGATCTATAGAACAGACCTCTCCTAAGGGCCTCGATGGCGACTAGGTCGTTAGGATTCGATAGCTTAGTTCTTATTGCCCTGAATTTCTCAATGTAGACTCGTAATGAATCTCCCATTCCTTGACTGACTTTCCAAAGGTCGGCCTCGGAGGCTTGCTTCCGGATATGGGTTGAGTATTGCTTCATAAAGGCGTTGGTTAATTGATCAAAGTTGTCTATCGAGGCTGGCTCGAGGCCGGAGAACCACTCCAGGGCTGTTCCGACCAAATTTTCGGCGAATGTTCTACAGTAACCTGCTTCACATTCTTCCTGAGTGAAATGGGCTTTAACAATTGCCAATCGAAAAGCTCTCAAGTAGGCCTTCGGGTCGGAGGTCCCATCATACTCAGGAATTCTGATTTTTCGGGTATCTCTTATGTGAGAGCTGGCAATTCTGTCCGTGAACGGAGTTCCACGGGTTTCTTCGATTAAGCTATCGATTTCGGGAGCTGAACTCGTAGCTTTATGGACTTGAGCTCCCAATTTCTGGAGAGCTGCGTGAGTTCTCTCCATATATCTACGGATAGCTTCAGGTCCTTCAAATGGAAGGATATTTGGATCGTTCGCAGGTACCCGATGAGTAGGTTCCTGACGGAATCGAGTTGGCGCATCTTCCCATGCGGTTAGTGGGCTAAGTCGCTCGACATTTCTTGGGTTATCAGAGTTTATCCTTTGATAACCGTCCTCATTCGGGACCGAGCTTCTAGTTTGATAAACCGAAGCTGACGCTCTGCCTCCAGATGGGAAGGATATTCCTGCTCCGGACCTAGGATCAGGTGGCGGAGGAGGTAACTGATTACTTCTGTCAGAGACCTGACCGGGTGTGGAGCTGGTTGTCGCTACGTTACTTCCCATAGCACTGGCGTTAGGTGGATTGAATACGGGAACTGTTCCAGTATGAGGTGTCTGGAAAGCAGATCCGCGTCCTTCAGGGGCAGTGCTATCAGGGGAAAAGTTTAAACGTGCTCGGGGAAATGAGGGATTGGTTAATCGATCATGGAAGATGGCCCCCGGAGCTTGACGTTGCGGTGGTTGGGTTGTTGCGTTTAGAGATCTAGTTATCTCTTCGAATCGTTGTTGACGTACAGCCAGCTGATGCATCGTGCGCTCACTTTCCTGAGCTCGGTCTACTAATTGTAACATCATCTGGCGGATCTCAGAGAGCTGAGCCTCCGTTTGATTCGGAATGGCTTGCTGCTGAGGATTCTCGGTAACCGGGAGCTCGGAGGTGTTTCCACCTAATGACCTCGGGTTAGTAACTCCGGTTGTAGTTTGGCTCGTTCGAGCATCAACCGGAAGCTGTTGCCCAGATCGGTGGTCGCCACGTTGAGGCTCTGTGATTACGAGACTAGAGCCTCCGTCATTCGGTGAGCCATCGCTCTGAATCGGGAGGTTAAGGTCAGACGGGGTTGTTGTCTGATTAGTAGGGTTCATCCTCGAGTTAGAGTAAGGGATTCGGTAATTTCTTCCCCACAGACGGCGCCAATTGTGAGGGATTAAACTCACACCTAGATTTAGATCAGGTTTTATGTTTAGGGAAAGATTATCGCGGGCTGAATCCCGTAAGAACTTGATGAATGAACTTCGATTTGTATTGATATAATAGAAAATGGGATGGTTACAAGAAGATGTATCTCACGATGAATATAAAGATTACAAGAGTATTATCATAAGAATGTTTTGGTGAATGTTGAGTGAAAATATGAGTTGGATCGGATCCTCTTCTTAGTCTTCGACCTTCTCTTTTTATAGCTTTGGACTTCTTTAGGTTGTTTGCAACTTGTCTCCGAGATCCTCTCCGCTTGAGGTGGAATCTGCAGCAGCTTCCCTTTGACCGGGTCCTGCGCTTCTTATTGTTGTGACGTGAGCTTCCCCTTCGTCGTGACCTCCTTAGTTAGAGTCCCTAGCTTTCAGCCTCCGTCTCTTTTTAGGCTCGAGCCTGCGATGGGCCTGTCCCGGCCCATTACCATCTTTTATTGAGTGAAGATCAGCTACCGGGCCATATTCGGGCCCAACAGGTTTGTCTAATCCGATCCCAGCGTCTCTTCAGTGCTGTGGGATCTATCTAGCAACCAATTGTCTGGTAACATCCCTCCACAACTGTGTACTTGGTTACTGTTCTTGGTGTCTCTTGATATGTTGAACAATGAGTTGAACAGTAAGATTACTTTAGCAGAGTGTAGGTTTGTGAAACTCTTTGGTTCTGTCTGAGAAACAGTTATCTGGCCAAATCCCGGTTCAGTTGTCGTCTTTGGGTAGATTAGCGACGTTCTCTGTTGTCTAAGGTCACATTCCATCTTTCTTTATCTCACCTAAATACTCCTCTGCTGATTTCACTGAGAATCAAGGTCTCTCTGGTCGTTCTTTATCTTCTAGCTGTGGAGTTAAGCAAGAAGTCTTGTGATTATCAGCTGGCGTGTTTGGTGCTGCTGCATGGATGTTGTTAGCTTTTGGGGTTTGCCATTTGAAGTGTACAAAGAGAAGAGAAGTAGATTAACCAAAGGAGGAGTTAGTAGTTTGGCGTAAAGAATTAGTAGCCATAAGCTTCCTCAAGTTTCTTTGTTTTAGAAGCCTTTGGTTAAGCTAGGAGAGGAGGAGTTTCGGTATATGATGAATCAGCTGTGGGAGCTGTCACCCTAACTTGTTTAGAAGTTCTTATTGCAGGCACAGCACGAGAGAGCTGATAATTGTGTACTTTTTTGGAAAACATCACTCAAGTTATTTGTTTCAGAATAAGATTTTACACGTAACTATGAGATTGAGTGTATGACATGTGTAGCAAAAATGAGTGTACATGACCTGTGTAGCAAAAATGAATGAATTAACATGAAGACTTGTAAAGCAAATCACATATTATATATTTCTTGTTGTCGTTTATGAATTTGATATTTTGATTTAACATTTTTGATCTATTATATCTTCTTCTCAGTGATAGCACCCAACTTCCTCTTAGCAACCTTAAGAGCCCTCTTCTCTTTACCAAATTTGAGAAGCCTCGGTGGTTCTCTTCTCCTAAGGAGCAAATCCAGTTACTTCCCTTATCAACGATCTGATGAACCACGTTGTCTTTGCTCGTTTTCCCTTTGCGAAAGTTACGATACGGAGCCAACTCGTGTCTTGTAACGATGAGTTAATTGTTCAAAATAATGGAACAACATAGATTAATAATATCAAATGATCTAGAGTACTCTGAAATATATATATTTTTGCTAATAAATACTCTGAAATTTAAGAGAAAATCTCGTCCAAATATTTTTCTCTCTTTCTAAATCCCACTTATATAAATGAGATTTAGTTCAAATCTCTTCAAACCCAATATTTTTCTAAATCCACTCAAACTTTTAAAATCCATGATTCAATACACCCCCTTAATAAAATACTATCTATTATGATTTACCATAATAAAACCAAAAATTAAATTAAATTTTCAAAAAAAATAAAACCTAAATGATAACAAGTAGCTTTATTTTTATATACATCGATTGTGTTAACGAAATTTTTTTGCGCTTTTAAAACGTTGATAGAAATCTAAATAAAAGTTTCAATCAAAACTTACTACCAAATATATAGCTACTTAATCTTTATTTAGACTAAAAGTATACACCATTTCAAAATTATATTGGTATGCTCTGATCATAATTGTTGATACAAATTATTTTTATCACATGAAGATACAGAATTAGCCGATATTTTCTCATTTGATATATAACGTTGAGATATACAATTTCCCTAAACATATTTGAAATACAAATACATTCAATAACCAAAAAAATAAAAATAAAAAACAAAAGATATAACAAAGGTATAGGTATCTGAACCAGATTCAAAACCAAAAATTCCATATCATATTTAGTCCACATGCTAGAACTGAACTCCAAATTTTGTTGGATTCCTAATATTTTTATTTGAATCAAATTTGAAAGCCTAAATAACAAAATTCAAATTCATAAAAAACCGAAGTTTTACTATATTTCTTGAACCGGAAACCAAATCAATCATATTAGACCAATATTAAAAATATATATTAGGGTTTACAATAACTAAAACCAATAAGTAAATAAAATATACAAAACTTTTAAAAACCTAAATGATAAAAGTTAGCTTGGATTATGTTTAAGAATCTCGCATTTTTAAAGCAAATGCGAAAATCTAATTTAAAATATTAAAATATTAATATTTAATATTTCAAAATTATATTAGTATATTTTAATCATTACTGTTGAATATACATCTAACTCTTATGACATAGATGTACAAAATTATCATATATTTTCTGAATTAGTATACAACTTGATATATTCCGATGTCTAAACATATTTAGTAAAGATATTTAATAACAGAAAATAAAAACAGAAAATCTAACAAAAAATATAGCTACTTAAATCATAATCAGGACTGAAAATTTTTGTATCCCTACTCAGATCCACATGCTCGGATTGAACTCAAAATTTTATCAGGTCTCTAACATTTCTATTCGACGACCAAAAAACATTTATATTCAAACCAACTAAAATAATAAAACCAATATCAAAATCAAATTCATAAATAACGGGATTATTACTATATTTTTGAATTGGAAACCAAAATCTATAACCAAATCGGAACTACACCGGAAACTAAAAAAAAGTACAATCTGGACGCGAACCGAAACTTTATAAAATATCACTAAATCATAAAATTAAAATTTAAAAATATAAATATAAATATTTTCGCGCATCCGCGCGGATTAGAATCTAATCTATAATAAAAAACATCACAGTCGTCGTTTTGAAGTACACGTATCCACGGGTAGCTGAGATCTCTGTATCGTACTATTACATGTGTCTCCAATAAAAGGGCACCAATAAATGCTGACATATATAAATCCCGAATATTACGGGATATATACAACCAAAACAACATAAATCATAAACATTAAACGTTATCATGTCAAACTTTATGAAGCACGGGGACGTCTGTTTAGTCACCGTACCCGTACCGGAAACGTTTTGGAGACGGGTACACCACGGGGACATTACGGGGACTGCTTGGTAACGTTAGGAGAAATTAGTTGTTAAGTGAAACTAGTTTCCCAGAACCTAATGCATGTATTATTGTTATGTTACTTGATTATAAGTCAAAAGACTTACGGCAGGACCTAATGAACAATAGTTTCAAAAAAAAAGGACCTAATGAACAAGCTTTATCTTGAAAGCTGTGCACATATCAAATATTCTCTCTCAGTTTTCCTAGAATTGGACTCAAGTTTGTTTCCTATCAAGTTTTTCTCTCCTTTTTTTGAGTTTTAGATGGCAAAGGTGATTATTATAATGAACAAGATGATATTATGTTTAAATATTGTTTTATTTTAGGTTATGACCCAAGTTTTATTAACTATATATAAATATTTTTGACTAATATATATGCTGAACCCCGTATCTATAAATGTTTAGTTTTGCTGTTTCCCGTCCCCGCTCCCGTCCCCGTATCTGTTCCAGTGCAACATAGGTCAAACCAGAACAAGTATGGAACCTAAACTTGAGTTTGATCCTAACAATAATAAACTTCATTAGAGGCGAACGAGAACTTGACAAGCTGAATAACTTCATGGAAACGTAATGATTCGCTTGACAGCGCGATGTAAACAAACATGCATATGGGATCTTGAGATTTTCGATACATCTAGAGAAACACTAATCTGTGACATATCAAAAACTACAAAAAGGAAAAACAAACGCAGTGAAAATGTATTCAGTTAAGAATAAATTATTTGGGTGAAAAAAGAAAAGAGTACTTAAGCCTTTTTCAACAAAAAAGAAAAGAGTAACTTTTAAAGATAGTCGAGGTAGTGAACTGACGAGGCCTGTCCGAAGCATAGTAAAAGGAACGCGACCACTTAGAATTAATATCACAATTTTAAGCGAAACTTATAGTTGTATATAGAGCACGAATAAAAAGTTCACATGAAAAACAAATGTACAAAGTTTTAAGTGAACATAGTGCATCAAGAAAAATCGAAAATGTTGAACCAGCAGTGAGGTAATGGTTTGAACATCATTACTCGAAAGCAACTTTTAGAAACACTTACATTTGCTTAAGTGAGATTTCTGCAGTTCTATATGGACTAGCTTTTGCGTGATCCCCACTTGGTGAATGAAAATCATTCCATGGTATCTGCTTTGGAATGGATAACGTGACTATAAAATGATATCTTTCACTAGGCACTGCAAGTTGGCTTCTTTTAAAACAAAAGCTATCAAATGATACTGACGGAAAGTTGAAATAGGAATAATTTTAAAAATTAATGGTTCTGTAAATGTTAGAATCCATGAAGAGTAAACAATGATTTTTTTTTTTTTTTTTTTTTTTTTGTCAACCAAACGATTATATTAAAACAAAAAGTCTAAGTGATTACATCTGGAGCTATGCTCAACAGTGATAAGATAATAACCGGAGGGATTCTCAACGGTTTGATGAACAACATAATGCAGAAACAGAACAATATAACAAGAGATAACAAGTTAACGGGAGATACTTGCTCGACAACAGGAGAACCGTGGGAAATCATCAAGTGCATCCCTGAATAGGTTACTACCACGAGCACGGAATAGTCGTAAACGACATTGAATAAACCAAACATCAAAGTTTGGAATGAAGCGGAACAAGCAAGAGCAGCTCTAGCTCCGACAAGGAAGCTCCCCGAAGAGACTAGGTGAATCTCAACAGAAACGGAGAGTATAAACATCCTGGATTTGAAACTGACGATCAAAATGGATGGACCATGAAACCGAATAGTGACCTGTGATGGCTGAACAAATAGAGTTCTTAAATTAAGCACAACATCACTGATTTGGGCTAGGTGAACCCTGGTCATACCGGATGAGCAATCTGATAAAGGAGACATCTTCACCTTCATGGAGACTCTGAAACTATTGAACTTTTCTGGAGGAGTGGACACTGAGCTCAGTTCTATACTTCGGACCTCGACATTACCGTGTCGGAACCAGCTAAGTATTACCAAAATACATCTGACCAAACAATCCATAAATCCAATCAAACTGAAAGCGCTTAAGTCATTGTTATCGTTGGGTGAGGGATGAAGAGCTTCATGTAGTGGCCGTATAAATACTCCAGAGACCAATGACGAAAGTAAACCACCACATCTGGTGGGACTCGTCGATGTAAACCAGAGCCCACGGAAGTTTCGTTGTTGTTGGGCACCCGGTTCAAATCTGGAAGAGTGTCTCCCTGTGAGCGTTGTGGGAGTCAACACAGTGGAGGTGTGAAGGCCGGTGAGAGCAGATCTGGCGAGCTTTCCTTCAGAAATAATAGATCTGGCGTTTCCGTTTATACTGAGAGGAGCTACGACGAGGACGCAGTTGGCGACGACTACGAGCTGAACGGGAGCGTTGTTGACGACGAAGTGAGCTTGGGAAGTGGTGATGCAGAGAAGAGCGGGAGTAGAGTTGAGTGAGAGGATGACGGTGGAGAACAGGATGCGAGACGATGGCGGTGACGGTGGAGAGAGAAAGCTAGAGGAGCGAACAGACGATGGAAAGAGACAAACGTTGGAGCAGAAGACCCGACGCCGGCGGCAGGAGGCCTTACCGGCGTCGAGGAAGAAATGAGTTGACGGCGCCTCGATTGTCGTACCCGAGAGAATTAGGGCGAACTCGCACTATTCTTTTTTGAATCATGTAGATTTGTTTTTGAATAACAGTCGATAGAGTAAACAATGATAAAGCTTAGATTTGTAGAGAAAATGAAGAACAAATAGACTTCGCAGTCTGGACAAATTATGCTTGAATTAGCTCATTTAGAGCTGTCCTTAGAGAGAATAATAGTTAATTAATCTTATCCATTTTCGTTTTAATTAATCGAGTAGACAAAATTACATACTCAAATACATATAAGATAAAGCTAACAATATGAACTATCTCTAGTGGTTTATAAAGAAATTTAAGATATATATTTAGATTAGACAAGTAATATTATTAGCTTGTTGTAGAAAAGCCCTAAACACTTACAATCACTCGTACACTTGTCCCCACACGCTTTATCCGTCGCCGACGAGCAACCGTAATACTTGGTCAAGAGACAACACACCGAAGAAGATAGAACATAAAATGATTTCATCTTATTATAACGCTGCATAGAAGTATTAAAAGGTTTGGATAAGTCACCATCTTTTCTCTCTCTCTATATATATATTTAATGAAAACAAAGTAAGATGCATTGTCGTTTGTGTTCTTCTGAAACCATGCGACGGTTCATTGCAACTGGTGGAGACTCGTAACATTTTTTTGTGACAAGACGCGCATTCTGACGCTGCGGATGAGCGTTTGCAATGGCCCCGGCAAATCCTACTGCATTCTATGACCAAAGAGATGGACTAGGAGGTTGAAGACCTGAGTCTGATGATCTTTATTATATACTAGATTTTGATCCGTGCTATCAAAGCGTGGAATCGTTCTCTTTTTGAAATTCCATTTAAAAAAATAAATATTTGTAAAATGTATGTAACTAATCTTTCAATTCTTTTGAAATGTTTCAGTTTCTCACAGATGATTTGCAGTAGGCCTGAGCGTTTGGATCTTCAGGTCGGGTTTGTGCCGGTTTCTTTCAGGTCCGGGTCTTAAACATTTGGATCCAATAAATACTTGTAAATTTTCGGTTCGAGTTCGGATCGGTTCTTCTCGGATCTGGGTCGGTTCAGGTCAATAATTAAAATATCTATAAAATATCCGTAATGTATGATTCCATATCTGGTCCGAATCGGATCGGTATTTAGGATCTAAAAAGGACATGATATACGCAAAATCACTCAAATTTAGTTGATATTTGTCATATATATCTAAATTTTTACAAAAATAACTTATATTAAACTATTAATAATTAAAATAAAACATTTTAAACTCTAAATTTTACATCTTAAAACTTCATATTACTTAAAATATTACAAAATAATAACAAATATTTATATTGTTAACAAAAGATATTTCTACCAAAATCATAAAATATTTTTTATAAAATAAAACACAAAAAATCAAAGTGTTACTATAGGGTTGGGTATATTCGGTTGGGTATATTCAGGTCCGTTATTTTCGGGTCTACGTTTATTTAGATCAATTCTTTTCGGTTCCGGTTCTTTCGGGTAAGAGAAATTTAGATCCAAAAGGTAGTTATAATAAATTTTCGGTTCAGTTTCGGATCAGATATTTTTAGATCGACTCTGGTTCGGGTTTTCACGTCCGGATTAAAATGTCCAGACCTAATTTGCATTAAAAATTGACCAACCTCCCTACCGAATTCTATGGAATCTATCTAGAGAAGAAACCTCTGTCTTCCGGGTTAAAATGTCCAGACCCAATTTGCATTAAAAACTGATCAACCTCCCCACCGAATTCTATGGAATCTATCTAGAGAAGAAACCTCTGTCCTTCCTGGTTCCTGTTTACCAATACACCAGTGTAAATTTTATGATATAGGGTCGTATAGTTAACGATGGATGGGAACATAAACTTTGATGAATAATATTGGGCTTGGATAGGACTTCTGATTGGTGGAGAGATACTCTTTGCTGCAATATGATTGGTCTAAAAGTCTCATTTGCGATTGGTTGAATAATACAGTTGGCAAAATAATTAAAAATATTTCAAAAATGCATGTCACTGTAAATAACTTAAACTAGAGTTTTGACATGCATGTCCATGCAGGTATATTTTTCATTTTATAAAATATATAACTAAATATTTAAATATATAATTTACATTTTAATGTTATTATATATTGTATAGTTATATAGTTTTATTGTTTTAAGTTTCTTATTTGACATAATTAATATATAATGATTTGTTGTACGTATTAAAATTGGTTTTTTACTATTACACCTAATATATTTTAAAGTTCGGTATAATAAATTCATAATTTGAAATTATTAAATAGAAAATCACGTACAAGATATATTTTAATACAATTCTACATTTTGCATACAATATAATTTTAAAATTTATTTAGTTATACTATAGAAATGATATTTTTTGAATAATTTATGTTTTCATATTTTATTTTAAAAATATACTTTAGCATTTATAATGTAATTATTATAATGCCTAATTTTATATGTAAACACATTATTCTGTTTAATTAGTACAGTCCTAATATTTTTTAAAAATTATGCATTACAATATCTATTATATTATTTTAGAAACTTTATTGATATATGATATTTTTGATGTTACAGTATTAAGTTAGTATTATTTTTTATTTTTTTATTAAATTAAGATTTTAAATAATATATTATTTTAATTTTTACAAAATTGCTCGTTTTCCGTGTTTCATTTAAAAATAATACTTTAGGACCTATTATTTTATATTTTGTAAAAAATTTGAATTTATCATAATGATTTAGAAGATATATTTTTAATATTTATATTTAGTCAGTGTAAATTTGAAAAATTACGTAACTATTTTGAGTTTGGAAGATTATATGACTTTTAATTCTTCTTGTTATTAAATTAATGTATTATTTTGTTTAATAAATATTAAAATTTTCAGCAACTTTTCATATTTTCAACAAATTTTGTTATAATTGTAAATAAAGAATAAATTTATTTTAAAAATTATTTTCTATTGAAAAATATTTAATTTTCAATTTTTTTTAGTAGCATAGTTTTTAAATAACACATGAATTACAGGTTAGTTGTATAATTAATATTTTTTTGATAATTATTTTAGATGATATATTGTTGGGAGTTTCAAAATAAGTAAAATAAAAATATATTATTATTTTTAGATAATACACTATGTTGTTGTGAGATAGAGAATATACGTTAGCAACTCGTTTTTTAGGTGTAAAAATATTACATGATAGAATTTCTAATTTAATACAATATATTTTAAAATTATAAAATTTATAAGTATAGCATATCTTAATATTTAATTAACATTAACTTATAATAATTTATAATCACGAAATTAGGTATTATTTATTTCATAAAAGATATTTAAAAATGTTTGGGTAAGATTTTATTAGATTTTTTTCAACAGATTTTTTTATATTGAAATTGATTTATTTTTTGATATCCTTATTAAGTACTAAGATATTTTGAAAATAATGTATATTTAATTGATTAATGTAAATAATCAAATCATATTAACTAATTAATGAAATGGTCCAAAATGACTTTTGTACAGTAGATTTTTTTGTACTTCTCTTTTAATAGAGAAGATAATCAAAGACATGATCCTATTTAGAAATTCTACTTTAATAGTATAAACTAGATCTCGAACCGCATTTTTTAATTTTATAAACATATATATTTATTTTAATTCATTAGTGGTATACAATTTTAATGTTAACCATATATTTATTTCAAATATAATAATTTTATAGTTTACATGGTGTAACCAATCAATAGTTTAAACAATCACATATCACATGTATTTATCGCTTTTTATTATATATTTATGTTATTGTATTCGGATTTAGCTATTAAACAAATTAATATATATGCATGAAACAAAATATTTGAAAATTATTTTGTATCAAATTTATATTCAATTCTGACCGTCAACCTTTAAAGTCGTATTTCCTTTTAGCAAATTTTTATATGTTTATTCATTTAAAAATATTCTTTTTATATACAAAAGTCTAAGATATGTCAAATTTATACATGTATCATTAGGAATGTTAAGTATTTATGCCATCATATTATATTATAGCATAAATATTTTATATTTATGAAAATAAAATTATAATTTATCAATTTAATATAATTTATCATCTTTAATTCAATATAATATTTTTATTTTAACATGAACTATTATTATTATTGTAAAAAGATAAAAATAAGATATAATTTTGTGTTTTGTTTTATAAACGATAATTGAATATATATTAATGCATAATAATAGTTCATTGCTACAAAATTAATTAAAACATTTACATAAACTTCCTGAAAATTAAGATCTTGTTAAAATCTTTTAAAAATATTTACATAGAATTCAAATATGTGTTTGTTAACCAATCTGGATTTATAGGAGTCGATTGTTGTATTAGGAATGATATATTATTGAGCCATAACTTTAGTAATAAATGAATGAAAACTGATTTCTAGCTATGATCCATTTTTTTAAAAATAAATCACATATGAATTAAGGTTGTGACTTCTGTTTTAATATATAAGATGGTGGTTGTCAATATTCATTGACATGACATAAAATTGAGCGTAAATGAAAAATAGAGAAGATATTGATATTAATATTGGTATCTATTTCATTCATGGGGCTTATAAAAATTTAAATATTGATTTGTACTTCTGATAGTTAAACATGAACTGTAATGTGTTGTCAATATAAATTAGTTTCAGTGATACTGTTCATCTTTAAAATTTTACCAAACAATGTTTAAGACACTGTCGAAATCTTAACAGTAGTCAATATTCTCATCCTAGATAATGTTTTCAAAATTATACATTATAAGTAGTTAAGATTTGGTAAATATCTCAAATATATACTGTTTTAAAGTATCCTATCAAAACAGGAAAATAATAACACAGCTAGTTTAATCATTAAAACGATTATATTTATAAACTTTTATTTGAATAGTTATTTTTAGTAAGTAAAATAAAATATTATTAATTTAATTGTTTGGTTAAGTAATAGAATAGATTAACATATTAAGAGTATGTGTAATTGTCAATAATAGCACAACAATATTAAAAGTAGAAGATTGCATATCAAATACCATATGCCAGATTTACAGCTCATGAAAGAAAAATGTTCTAATAAATATTCTTTAGTGGCATTGTTTTTAAATAAATGTTCATAACAATGTGATAGCTTCCACCGAATAGTTCAATTATGATCATTTGGTATAATCAATAAGATAATAAATTGGGAGTCTAAATATATGAAATGCTACAATTTAGCCGTTAATGACATATTATTAGATTTGTGGTCAGTAAGAATTATTTAGTCATTAATGAAGATATTAGATTAAATAAAGATA
This sequence comes from Raphanus raphanistrum x Raphanus sativus, assembly GCA_019705995.1. NCBI lineage: Eukaryota > Viridiplantae > Streptophyta > Magnoliopsida > Brassicales > Brassicaceae > Raphanus > Raphanus raphanistrum x Raphanus sativus. Next base: position 53,445,423 of record CM034043.1, read on the forward strand.
TATTATTGGGATATTATGAAGATAACAAAAATATGCAATTATAAATTTTGTTTGAAATAGTCCAACTTAAATATCACACAAGTGAAGTCATGACTTTTTTTTTAATATAATAGATTTTTAAGAACTTCATGTCGGTTACGAGGCCATCCCATTCATATACTGTTTAGACAAGAAAAATATATATATGATTTCTTCTCTGAAGAAACACAAATCTTAAATAAGAGCAAGTTTATTGACAATTATTAAAAAAAAAAAGCTGGCTGCAATTTGGTCTTGGAGCATATAAAGAGAAAAGGGAAGAAACACATAATGATTTCTGTTTATTCATCTGGACAAGTCTTTGCATGAGTTTCTTCTGTGCTGCCTTCTCCTGAAGATTGCCCAGCATCTGCTTTTTCTCTATCTTGAGCAGACTCAATCTCTTCTACAGGTGTTAAATTGCTAGAGTAGTGCTAAATTGAACTTGAATCATTGTTTGGCAAACAAGTGTTTGACACCCGATTGAACCACTATAGACTAGCATTTTTAGTCATCTGAAAATCTTAAACCAATTTTTTTTTTTCTTAACATCAATCTTAAACCAATTTGTTACTTGCTTTTTACGATTTCCTAATTTTCAAACCCCCCATATTCTCCATATTGTTTTAACTTGATTTTGATCCAGCAAAAATAAGTTGTAAACTGGTCATATGAATTAAATCTCAATTATTACATTTAAACTGTTAGCTTGCAGTAGATAATACCAAATTTTAGTGTATCATTGTGGAGCATACCTAAGAACGAAATTCCTAAATATCTTGTCCAGATCAGCATCTTCGATAGCATGCGTGCGAATAAGCTTTGAGAGCTCTCGGAACAATCCAGCATTTGTAACCATCTTCTTGTAAAGACGATCATCTCCTGCACCAGCTTCCCTATCCATGATATCTTCTAGAGCATAAATTGCCAATACTGAGACAGTTTTTGATTTGGGAGAGGTGATGAGATTGCACAACAGATCCATACGACCTTGATCCACAAGTAGTACCCTGCGAAGTTATGGTTTCAACAAGTGCACAAATTTTTTTACAACACAACAGAAAAGAAAAAGGTTTGTATATTACCTCAGGTCTTGATAAGCGCACTTAAGAATCACAGGACAAACAGCCCCAAGTGCGTGCTCTGTAACTTCGGTGTTGTTGTTTGCGAGTAGTGAAATTATTGGCTCCAGAATGCCTGATTGCATCACCATGCTGTAGTCCACTATTGTAAGAAGTTGGACTATTTCGCATATCTTCTTCTTCATAGGGTTATTTTGAGTTCTTCTTAGCAGCGCATTGAGAATTGGTAACAGCTGATTATCAGTGACCAACTGATACGGGAACAATGTTAAAATTCCAGTTTAATGTAAAATAAGTTATATATTGGTAAAGCCAAGTACCTGAAGATATTGTGCGTCTGGCGCCAGCATTATATTATGTATAGTGGAGAGAGCAGCATAATGATTCACCACAAAAATGATCATGTGAATTAGCAATTTTCGAGTTTTACCACAAAAAAAGGAGGAACTATACATATATATATTACATAATTAGTCACCTTAAGAATTTAGTGAGGAGCGGAAAGAACCCTAAAGCGGTGACTTTTTGAACAGTTTCATTGTCTACCTCCACAATCAGATGAAAGATAGATTTAAGCGCACAAGGGTAAACGTGAACAAACTCATCTGAACTTAGAAGTCTCCAAAGAAGTGGCAACACTGCATTTGTCTACATAAACAAAGTTACCCAAAGAAACCTTTAAACACGAAAGCTCATAGCTAATGGTTTCTTCTTAGGAAAAAAAGATTACCTGCTCAGGCTTGAGATTCCCTTTGCACAGGTTGACTAGCGACCGTGCTGCAAGTCGAATCATCTGAGATGATGAGTGCGCATTGAATTGAGACGGAAGAAACTCCATGAGACTAGAGTTCAGGAGAAGCTCAAGACCTTGAGGGTTCTTGGCAATGTTACCCAATGCCGCAACAGCCAGTAAACGGGGTTGCTCCGAATCAGAGTGGAGAAGGTTGAGAAACAATGGAATTACATTGCTGTCGATAAGCACATTCGTGTTCCTTGAGCGAGTCAGTAACCCGAGTACCAAAAGTGCTTCAGACTTTAAAAAAAAAAAACAACACAGCAAACCAGAACCAATCAATCAACATATGAATCAAAAGCATTGTAAGAACATGATATGCTTTACCCTATTCGGGAAGTCTTCGATGTAGAAAAGCTGCACAAGTCTGGGAACAATGCCAGTCTGAATAATATCATCATTAGGAGCATCGGGCTGAGTAACCCACAGCTTGAATTTACATATGGACTGCCGTTGTAGATCGATCTATGTCAGCTGACATTACACCATTCGCAATCTGGCGTAAGGTCTCCAACTGTGAAAAAAAAGAAGAAACCATCAAAAACACACACACAAACAAACAAACTATAGCAATCGATTGAAAATCTCCAAACAAGAAGTACCCTGTGGATTTTGATTTCTATAACATGTATTTATTTATTTTTTGGTTTAGATTTCAATATTTAGAAACTTTTTATTTTACTTCTTTCGCGATCAGAAAGAGGAGGCAAACGAAATAAATAAATAAATAAATAAAGGAAACGAGACGTTATTAAAAATAAAAAAAAGGGGGAAAGGAAATAAAAGAGAGAGAGTGATGCTCATAAACTGTTCGACGAAATGCCTGATAGAAATTGAGAACATGGAATTTGGCTAGAAACATATTTTCTTTTTGAAGAATTCATCAACCCTAGTGTCTTGGAACACAATCATTGATGGGGGAGTATTCAAAGCCGCAGTGAAACTTCTCCAAGAGATTTCAACCAAAAGAAAGAATCTGGTATCATGGACAAAATATAATCAAACATGTAAGGAATGGGTAAAGCGTGCTCAAAGATATGGAAAGATTCAAAACTGAAGCCACCATGATCAGTGCTTGTAGTTATGGAGGCTTAGCAGAAGAAAAATTTCTCAGCAAAGAAGGTTTCTACCTTGTCTATAATTGATGTAAAATCTAAACTCTCTTTCTTTCTTTTGTCCAGTATCTCTGCTGATATTTCTTCGTGTCCTTTCTCTGAAGCTTGAGGACTGGGATGATGAAGAAGAGGGTGAGTTCCACTGCCCAACGAGCTTAGGACCCCTACTACAAGGGCAAGTGGGAAGCTCCAACGGTTGAAAACTACTCTGGTAATTTCTACTATCTGTTGCCTTCTTATTTCCTTTGTCCATATTTTTCATGTCGCATTATATTACCTTGTAGTGTGTGGTTCTGAAACCGTCAGATACTTCTGTTGTCCTGAGGGGTGAAGGCAATAGGGCATGAAAGTAAGCCATTGTCTGCACATAAGCAACAACAATATATACAAAATGTCAGAGATGAAACATTGTTTCTATTCATATACAACAGCCATATTGATAAAAGCTAATGGCTGTTGAGTCTCTCGTCTTTGCCACACATTGGGGGTTTCCTCTTCAAGATCTTCACGTGAACAAGGTTCAACTTATATAATAATAAACAAAAACAAAAGGTCTTTTACTTCTTCTTTTTGTTTCGGTGGCTGTGCTTTTCTTTTTGTTTATTGGTTTCATTACGAAACGTGAAAATGATGTTATACCTGAATTTGGCATGTCATAGCTTGAGGGTGTCGCACGTGCCTCAAACATATATCTGTGGAAATTTGAAGTTTTCTGCTATCTTTATCTAGCCTCAAGCTGTATATTAGTCAAAGTAACTCGTTAACTTGTTATACAATCAGCAAATCTTGTCCATGTGTGAACAGGTGCAACATCATTTACAAAAATGTCGGTGTCTTCATGGTTCTCTTTGCCGCCATTGTCTTTCTCTTCCTCGGCTCTGTCCAAAGGTTAAGCACCAAGAGCCAGCCTTGCACTTACGACCAGACAAGAACATGCAAGCCTGCACTCGCTACTGCTGTCTTGAGCACCATCTCCTTCGTGCTTGGTGCAGTGACTTCAGTGCTCTCTGGTTTTCTTGGGATGAAGATTGCTACATATGCTATTGCTAGAACCACATTGGAATCAAGGAGAGGCGTTGGCAAAGCCTTCATCGTTGCACTCAGGTCTGGCGCTGTGATGGGTTTCCTTCTCGCTGCAAAACGGTCTCTTGGTGCTTTACATTACTATCAATCTCTTCAAGATTTACTACGGCGATGATTGGGAAAGCCTTTTTGTTTTTGGGTCCATCACCGGTTAAGGTCTTGGTGGATCTTCCATGGCTCCCTTTGGTAGAGTTGGTGGTGGAATCTACACTAAGACTGGGGATGTTGGTGCTGACCTTGTCGGCAAAGTAGAAAGGAATATTCCGGAAGATGATCCAAGAAACGCAGCTGTAAACTATTATCAACATATTTTTCAATGTTAGTTTCCGAGAAGTTGATTAATTATTTTGTTGTCGTTATGTTTCAGGCTATTGCTGATAATGTTGGTGAAATTGCTGGGATGGGCTCTGATCTCTTTAGATCATACGCTGAATCATCTTCTGCTGCGCTTGTTGTTGCTTCCATCTCCTCCTTTGGAATCAATCATTACTTCACTGCCATGTTGTTCCCATTGCTCATCAATTCAATACCTTCTTTGCCACCGACATCTCTGAGATTAAGGCAGTAAAGGAGATCGAACAAGCGTTGAAAAAGCAGCTTATTATTTTAATGGTTATCATGACTGTTGGAATCGCTATTATCGTGTGATGGATTGGGTTACTGAGACAGTAAAGGGGAGTGAGATAGATCCAAAGTAGGGATTAACCGATAATCTTAAGAATGGGGAAGCTAGCGTAGAAGAAGATTACTGAGGAAGAAGAATCACCTCGAAAGTACTAGTTCTTTGATGGAGATAGAGCAGAAGATTTAGAGATTTGGATAATAATGATTTTTGATAGACTGTTCTCTGCAAATGCAGGTGGTACATAAAGGAGAAATGAGAGTAAACGACAAACTTGCTTAACGGTCTAACATGACCAAATGCTGACTAGAAAGCAAAAGCAGAAAGTAAAAGATGCTAATTGTAACGGATAGATAAGGATGACGTGGTGACTCATCCTATGACATATTCTCTCCTTCAGAGCAACCTTGTCCTCAAGGGTTGAACAAAGGAAACTTGGCAGTGAAGTCATTAAAGAACTCCAGGTCTGCGGTATGTCTGGTGCTGAGTTCGGGGGGTTTGGGCAAAGCTTCAGTTGGCTCACATGAAATGTATCGTGGATGGCAGCTTCGGGGGGAAGAGTTAGCTTGTAGGCAACCTTACCAACTCGATCAGTGATGCGAAAGGGGCCGTAAAAGCATGGAGAGAGCTTGTAAGGCAGCTGACGTTTCTTGAGAGTGTTTTGGCGATAAGGCTGGAGCTTTAAGTTGACAAAATCGCCAATCTTAAACTCACGCTGTGAACGGTGAGCATCAGCGTATTGTTTCATTCTGTTCTGAGCTCTGAGCAGATGAAACTTGAGCATAGTGATGACCTCTTCACGTTTCTGTAGGCTGCGATCCACAACAGATGAGGAACTCTCGCCAGGGAGATATGGAAGGTGTAGAGGAGGTGGTTGGCCGTAGATTATCTCGTAAGGCGTTGAGCGTATGGCGGAGTGGAAAGTGGTGTTGTACCACCATTCAGCAAGACTCAACCACTTGCTCCATGAACTAGGAGTTTCAGCAGCCATATAACGCAAGTAGGTTTCGAGAGTTTTGTTGGTTACCTCTGTCTGCCCGTCAGTTTGAGGGTGGTAGGCTGTGGAATGTTTGAGGGTTATGCCATGGACCCTGAAGATTTCTTTCCAGACTTCACTGAGGAAAGTAGGGTCTCTGTCACTGATCACGTCTTTTGGCATACCGTAGAGCTTGAAGATGTTATCAAGGAATGCCTGAGCCACCGTGAGAGCAGTATAGGGATGAGACAAAGCGATGAAGTGAGCATTCTTGCTCAGGTGATCAACGACCACTAAGATGCAGCTCTTGCCATGCGAAGAGGGGAGACCTTCGATGAAGTCTAAACTGATAGATTCCCAGATACCATCGGGTATGGGGAGAGGTTGGAGGAGACCAGGTTTAGCAGCAAGATCATACTTGTTCTTCTGACAGACTGTGCAGTGGCGTACGTAGTTCTGAACTTCGAGGCTCATCTTAGGCCAGTAGAAGAGTGACTTAACGCGATGCAAGTTGCATCTCTGCCAGAATGCCCGCCAATAGCAGAGTCGTGAAACCATTTCAAGATATGTAACTTGACTGCAGCATCATTTCCAACCACCAGCTTCCCTTTACGGCGCAGTTCTCCATTAATGAAGGTGAACTGGGAATGAGAGTTCGTATCAGCCTTCAGATCAGTGATGATTCGACGAAGGTGAGGATCAGTCTCCCACAGTAGCTTCAAAGAGTCGTAGAAACCGGAGTGAGCTTGAGAGAGAACCATGCTCAGTAGTTCAGAGCCAGAGACTCTAGACAGCGCGTCAGCCACAACGTTATTTTCCCCCTGTTTGTAGCGAATCTCAAACGTGTAGCCCATCAGTTTGGAGATCCACATATGCTGAAAAGGTGTGGATATCTTTTGCTCCATGAGGTACTTTAGGCTCCGCTGATCAGTGTTGATGATGAAAGGGCGGTGAGCTAGATAAGCATGCCAAGTTTGGACTGCGTGTACTACTGCCATCAGTTCTTTTTCATACACAGAGAGGTTTTGATGTCGCGGTCCAAGAGCACGACTGATGAAGCATATGGGATGATTTCCCTGCATGAGAACAGCGCCTATTCTCGTGTTTGAAACGTCTGTCTCCACAACAAATGTCTCCTCAAAGTTGGGGAGAGCGAGAACTGGAGTAGAGCTTAAAGCAGCTTTAAGTGCAGTGAATGCAGCAGCAGCATTAGGGTGCCAAGCGAAGCCATCTTTCTTTAAGAGGTTACTCAGGGGGCGAGCAATGGAGCTGTAGCTTTTGATGAAGCGTCTGTAGTAATTTGCCAATCTCAAGAAGCTCTGAAGTTGCTTCTGTGTCGTAGGGATTGGCCATTGTTGTATTGCTTCGATCTTTTTAGGATCTGTGCGTACACCATCTGCTGAGATTAGGTGTCCCAAGTACTCGATCATAGTGGCTCCGAAAGTGCACTTTGAAAGCTTGAGGTAAAGCTGCTGTTGACGAAGAATGTTGAAGACTTCGTTGAGATGCATTAAGTGATCTTCCCAGGTTGTGCTGTAGACGAGAATGTCGTCGAAGAAGACGAGAACAAACTGCCTAGAGACGTGCTGGAAGACGTGGTTCATCAAGCTCTGAAAGGTACACGGCGCATTTGTAAGCCCAAAAGGCATCACAAGGTACTCGTAATGACCGTTGTATGTCTTGAATGCTGTTTTGTAGATGTCAGCCTCAGACATGAGGAGTTGATGAAATCCAGCGCGCAAATCCAGCTTTGAGAAGTATTTAGCACCACCTAACTCGTCCAAGAGGTCTTCAAGCAGAGGTATGGGGTATTTATCTTTTATAATCTGCTTGTTGAGGCCTCTGTAGTCGACGCATAGTCTCCATGTACCGTCCTTCTTCTTGACGAGTACTATGGGAGAAGCATAGGGGCTGGAGCTGTGTTGGATGATTCCTTGTGTCAACATCTCTCTGATCATCGTGTCAATTTGTCCTTTTGCAGAGTAGAGTAGCGGTAAGGACGCAAGTTGACAGGATTGGAACCGTTCAGCAGAGGAATCTGGTGGTCAAAGCCTTCACGAAATGGAGGCAGAGAAGTCGGCTCTTGGAATATATCAGAGAAGGATCTGAGCAGTTGCTGAAAGACTGGATCATCAGCGTTTGCAGGAGCTGATGCAGAGTTGTGGGAGAATAACATAACAGGGTTGAGCTCGTGATGATCAACCTGCGTGTCATCTATCTCTCGCAGCTGTATTAAGGCGATTTGAGGTTCCTGCAGCATAAGCTTGATCAAGCTGGAGCCTTTGATAACTTTGCCTCCTGTTTTGACAACTCCACGAAGTACGTGTTTAGTGCCAAACAGTGTGAACTCCATTCTGAGATTAAGGAAATCCCAGAGAATGGGGCCCAATGTGCATAGCCATTGAACGCCTAAGACAAAGTCGCAGCAATCCAGAGGCACTGTTCTTATCTCGGTGGTGAAGGAAGAGCCTTGAACTTTCCAGGTAAAAGCAGAGCATTTGTAGTTGGTGAGCAGAGTATCACCGATAGCTGCTTTAACTGACATCGGCTGTGTGTGTTCCAAGTTACACCCAAGTTGGCTAGCGAGGTTGAGATCAAGGAAGTTGTGTGTGCGTCCTGGGTCTACAAGGATATGGAGCTTGTGGTCGCCGTAATAACCCACTAAGCGCATACAGTTGTAGGAAGTAGAGCCGTTTATAGCGTTGATAGAGAGGACAAGGGTCTCTTCCTGTTGTGTTGGTGTCTCTTGAGCCACTAACGCTTTGTTGTGGTCTTCACCGTCAGAGGAGCTATCATCAGACTCAAGATCAACGTCGTCGCCTTCCATGACGTAGATCTGTGAGCGTTTGTGCTTAAGTTGATGGCCAGGGGTGAAAGGCTCATCACAAAACATACACAAGCCCTTTGAACGTCTGACTTGCATCTCTTGATAGGAGTATTTGCGGGGAGGTTTATCAGAGGTGTTTCGGGGAATAAAGGTTGGTTTTTGAGGGTTTGTGGCTTCGGGGAGGGAAGGGGGTGGGGTGGTTTTGGGAAAGGAACGTTGGGAAGGGTATCGATTGAAGGGGGCTCTCTGTTTTGGCGTGTGTGACAAAGAAGACTCATGGAGTGAAGCAATCTTAGCGGCGCCTGAGATGGTAGTGACTTCAAACTGTCGAGTGTGGAGTGACAAGTGAGGGTTCATGTTGGTTAGGAAGATGCTAAGGGCATGAGATTCAGGTAAGACAAGGCGCATCCAAGCAGTCTCAAACTTGTCTCTGTAGTCAACAACGGAGTCGGAGCCTTGTTTGAGGGCGACGAGTTCAGCGAGGGGATCGTCAAAGAGCTCACAGAAACGGGCTGAGATAGCTATGATGTAGTCAGTCCAAGACGGGAACAAGCCATACCGAGTGGTCATATAGTTAGTGTGCCACTGGGTAGCTTTGCCTTTGAGGTGCATGGCAGCTAATCGGACCTTAAGTTCCGGCGGAGTTCTGTCGATGTCGAAGAACTGCTCACATTTAGAGAGCCAGTCGCGGAGCTTAGTACCGTCAAACGCAGGGAAGGAGATCTTAGAAAGGCGAGAGGTTAAGCCGTCGTAGCCTTGTCGGTGTGGGTTTTGGGAGGGGTCAGGTGGATCTGGTGGGTGGTGAGGGGTGGGAGGAAAAGGCGTTGGGGATGGGTGGAGGATAGGGTTGTTGCAGATGGGTGTCGGAGGAGCGGAGGGGCTAGGATCCATCGGTGCTTTTCCAGGAGCTTGGAGCGCAGTGATGTTGTTGTTGTTGAACATCAGTGCTTCAAATCTGTCAAAGCGAGAGTTGATGGAGTCGTTGTTGGACTTGACTTCAGCGGCAAGGAGGGTGTGGAGAGAGCGCATCTCGTCGACTTGTTCAGTCAAAGAGCGTTCTTGAAGGCGAGTTTCCACCATGGCCGAGAATCGAGAAACTTCTGATACCAATGAGACAGTAAAGGGGAGTGAGATAGACCCAAACTAGGGATTAACCGATAATCCTAAGAAAAGTGAAGCTAGCCTAGAAGGAGATTACTGAGGAAGAAGAATCACCTCGAAGGTACTAGTTCTTTGATGGAGATAGAGCTGAGGGTTTAGAGGTTTGGATAGTAATGATTTTTGATAGATTGTTCTCTGCAAATGCAGGTGGTACATAAAGGAGAAATGAGAGTAAACGACAAACTTGCTTAACGGTCTAACATGACCAAATGCTGACTAGAAAGCAAAAGCAGAAAGTAAAAGATGCTGATTGTAACGGATAGATAAGGGTGACGTGGTGACTCATCCTATGACAGTTACCATCTTCCTTCACCATCTACAACTTCGGGACACAAATAGTAGTGAAAAACTGGTAAAATCCTTTTGATTGGTTGCATTGGCTTTCTGTGTAGTACGTTACTTAAATTTTGTATACGCAGGGAGCTATTCCTGTGTGTTGCTGTTGGTCTTTGGGCTGGACTCATTATCGGCTTTGTTACTGAATACTACACAAGCAATGCATACAGGTGAAGAGACTATTGTGGCCCAATGTTGAGTGCCAGTTTGTGGTTTCTTATTAATTATATGTCTGTGTGCTTTACAGCCCTGTGCAAGACGTGGCAGATTCATGCAGAACCGGAGCAGCAACTAACGTTATATTCGGACTTGCTCTTGGATACAAATCCGTCATAATTCCAGTCTTTGCAATTGCTGTCAGTATATTTGTTAGCTTCAGCTTTGCTGCGATGTACGGTGTGGCTGTTGCTGCTTTTGAGATGCTCACGTACCATTGCAACTGGTTTGGCTATTGATGCTTATGGTCCAATCAGTGACAATGCTGGTGGTATTGCTGATATGGCTGGAATGAGCCATCGCATCCGAGAAAGAACCGACGCTCTTGATGATGCTGCTGGAAACACCACTGCTGCTATTGGAAAGGTATATCATAGTTTTTTCAGTTTTATTCAATGAAACTACTGTTCTCAAACTGGTTTGTTTTACGTACTATACAACAGGGTTTTGCGATTGGTTCTGACCCCAAAGGTCGTAATTGGGTTGCTAGTTGGAGACATGCTTCCTTATTGGTTCTCTGCAACGACGATGAAGAGCGTTGGAGGTGCAGCTCTTAGGATGGTGGAAGAAGTGAGGAGGCAGTTCAACACCATCCCAGGACTCATGGAAGGTACTACTGCGAAACCAGACTATGCTACATGCGTCAAGATCTCAACGGATGTTTCCATCAAGGAAATGATTCCTCCTGGTTGCCTTTGTCATGCTTACTCTTCTCATTGTTGGTTTCTTGTTCGGCGTTGAGACCCTCTCTGGCTCCCTTATCTCCGGAGTTCAGGTAATAAATCTTTTGAACCATTAAACTAATTCAGGAGGATTCCGTTCACGTTCAGTGAGATTCTTGGATTACTTGTAAACAGATTGCGATATCAGCATTCTAACACTGGTGGAGCCTGGGGCAATGCCAAGAACTACATTGAGGTAAGCAAGCTTTTTGGGAGAGGGAGTTCATATTGCGAAAAGAATCAAAAGAGAGAGATAGATTCTACGATTGTGAAATGATGAGTGCAGGCGGGGTGCATCAGAGCACGCAAGGAGCTTAGGACCAAAAGGGTCAGAGCAGCCACACAAGGCAGCAGTGATAGGTGACACAATAGGAGACCCATTGAAGGATACATCAGGACCGTCGCTTTAACATATTGATAAAGCTAATGTCTGTTGAGTCTCGTCTTTGCCACACGTTGGGGGTTTCCTCTTCAAGATCTTTACGTGAACAAGGCTTAACTCATAGTAATAAAAAAAAAACTCTTTTACTTCTTCTTTTTTGTTCCGGTGGCTGTGTTTTACTTTTTGTTTATTGGTTTCATTACGAAACGTGAAAATGATGTTATACTTGCCAAAAAGTAGCAATAAAATGGAAGGAGTCGAGAGCATATGACAAGTATAAGCAAGTATATCGTATGCGCTTACGACGACTGGCTGAGACAATTTTGACAGACGATGCTGAGAATAGAGAAACAAAGATGGACTGCGTTGAACAGTCTCACAACACACAATAGGGTTGATACTGCAACGAACATGTTGATTGTTGACACAAAAAGAAAAAAAAATGATTTGTTCTCTCTCAAGAAACACAAATCTTAATTAAGAGCAAGTTCATTGACAATTATTGAAAAGAAAAGAAGCTGCCTGCAATTTCGTCTGGAACATGTAAACAAACAAGCATGAGAATTGCGATTGTTGATAAAGAGAAAAGGGAAGAACACACATAATGATTTCTATTTATTCATCTGGACCAGTCTTTGCACGAGTTTCTTCCGTGCTGCCTTCTCCTGAAGATTGTCCAGTATCTGCTTTTTCTGGAGAGGAAAGGAAGGTTTTAGAGGCATACTGATTGCATAAACAATTCAGATGATGCAAGCATATTTTACCTGTCGTCACACCATCCGTGAGTATGTTCTTGTTCTTGCATCCCATTTGTCTACAAAATAAAACATAAAAAGAAAAAAAAATCAAAAGTTTGCAAATCAATGGGTGGGGAGTATATGTATATAAAGAGAACAGTGAACCTCTCTATGTCTTGAGCAGACTCAATCTCTCCTTCGGGATAGAGACCACATACTATTACTCTTAAAGCCTCCGATTCAGCCACAGATAAGTTCGCTAATGGCAGCTTCCTCTTCATGAAGCTATCTCTCTCACGCACATACCTTTTTTCATTTGCTTCCACAATGTCTGAGATAGACCAGTCATCTTCTTCATCCACAAGGTCGGAGATAGACCAGTTTTCCATTTTTATCTGCCACACACAAAAAGAAAACTGATTCGATTATAAATTTAAACAGAGCTCCACCTCCAAAATTAGGGTTTCTACAGTAGCTGCTTCTCCTATATCTAAATCATCGATCGATGGATTTAATTCCAAATCCCAACTAAAGAAAACTTTCCTACGTTCAGTTTCTACGAGGCAGCGGGAATCCAATACACTTATCAGATTCGATTACAAACCTGAGAGAAGCGAAATCAGATCAACACGAGGAATTGATTCGATCGTCGGAGTTGGGAGCGAGAGGGAGACAATCAGGGCACATACATAGAAGAACCACGAAGAGGATATATTTTATTATATAGGTTTTTAATGGGCCACACAGGTGAAAAAAGCCCACCTGTTTTATTGAAAATATCCAAAATCCCTCTTGCGAAGGTCTCGGTTTGGGTTCCAATATCTAATCCGGTTTAGTCAAAGAAATCAAACCAGGTGAACCGTTCTGAGTTTGGGTTTGGAGCACTGAGAAGTAGGAATATGAAGAGGATACTGCCTGGAGAAGAAGTTTCAAATTTGAGACGTCAGAGGAGTTGGACGTGGAATTTTATTTATGGTTCTTATTATATAGTTTCTTCTTTCTTGTACGACATGCAACGTTGGTTAAATTAATTCGAAATGGCAGGAGAGCTGCTTGCTTAAACACGAAGAAATACAAATCATACATTTGAGGTAGGACCCACCATTCACATTTTTATTAGTTTAAGCGACCGGGAAGATGCTCGTGGTCGATTTCTATCGTCTCTTTGGATTTGATCGGATCAATTTTTTACTCATGTAGCATAGGTGGAATACGAAATTCAAATACATGCAATTTGATATAGTTATCCTGAGTAATTTTATACATATAGAGAGTGATAAAAAGGGAGGTAATAATTAATCGTTGCTGGTTATTTTTACTTTTCTTTGTGAAACTAATTTGCCACTTGTTTATAAAGAAACTAAAGAAACTTGAAGGTGCTTTAAAAAGAAAAAGGGACAACGATCGGTAGGTTTGCACATTCTATCCCACAAATTTGTTATTCGTTTTGATATGATCCGAAAATATGAATATTCATATAAAATTTTTTCGAATACTAAAAATTAATATCCATTAAAAATAAACAATTATAAATATTAAAAGAATTTGAAAATATGATATCCGCTCAGTTTCAATCAGTGGCGGAGCTAGCAGGGTATCATGTGGATTATATGATCCATGTGAATTTTTGCAAAAAAGAAAATTTACATGTATTTCTAATAGAAAAATCTGATGAATGTAGTTCATTGACACTTGTAAAATTCATGTGTTATCAATCTGACCCTTGTGTCCCTCCGCCACTGGTTTCAATAGGTGTATAAATACATTTATATTTTAATTAAATGTGGAGATTTGAATGATAAGTTTATATTATTATTCCTAATATATGATTTAATAAATTCTATTGACACGATACTGATGTACGGATTAACTCTTGCAGTTGCAGGACCCTAAATAAATGAAAATTATTCCACGATCATTTGCTTTAGAAGGGATAACTATAAAAGGGGTTCTTCGGCTTCCACCTTGGCACTGCAAGTTTTGACTTCTTTTAAAACAAAAGCTATCAAATGAGACTGATGAGAAGTTGAAATCAGTATCATTTGGAAACTAAACGGATCTGCAAAGTTATAAACCAAATGAGGGAAAAGTGCCTATTCCAACCTGAACAATTTGGATCGTGCCAAATACAATCCGAACTAATGGTTAGTGTCAAATACGACCTGAACTCAATTAAAATTTTAAAAACCTACCCAAACTTTTTAAAACGTGCATAAATCTACATTGAAATATTATTAAAAAGTTGAAATTACATAAACTACTATTTTTTCATCGTATTAAATTTTAAAACTTTGGTGATAATTTTTTCTGATTTATATAAATACATAACATGTTTTTACTTATTATATCTTCAATAAACTTATATATTACTAAAATATAAATAATAAAATATTTATAATTAAATTATCTTAGATATACTTAAAATTTTAAAGTTATTTATAAATAAAAAATGTATAGATTATTTTTATTTTTAAAACTTAAGTGAATTTTTTCAAATTTATTATTATATATTTTGATATTTTGTTCAAAATTTTTGAAGTTATTTATATTTTGAACCTTTTACCTTTCAAAATTGAACAAAATATTAAAATATATAATAATAACTTTTGAAAAAAAATCACTTAAGTTTTAAAAATAAAAATAATCTATACAAGAAATTTTTATAAATAACTTGAAAATTTTAAGTATATTTAAGATCATGTAATTATAAATATTTTATTATTTATATTTTAGTAAGATATAAGTTTATTGAAGATATAATAAGTAAAAACATGTTATGTATTTATATAAATCAGAAAAAATTATCACCAAAGTTTTAAAATTTAATACGATGAAAAAATAGTAGTTTATGTAATTTCAACTTTTTAATAATATTTCAATGTAGATTTATGCACGTTTTAAAAAGTTCGGATAGGTTTTTAAAGTTTTAATTGAGTTCAGGTCGTATTTGGTACTGACCATTAGTTCGGGTTGTATTTGGCACGATTCAAATTGTTCAGGTTGGAATAGGCACTTTTCCCGAACCAAATGACGTCGTTGTTTTTCCATTAGAAAAACATATTTATCCTTATTAATCCAAAATACATATGTAATATACACATACGTGCAATAACAAGCTTTGACTGGGGCCACTCCACAAAAATCTTACGACACAAATAATTAAAAACCTAAGAGCATCATTATTGCTAAGTCCTTAGCATTGGTCCTTAATCCACATATATGTATATGTATATGTTATATATGTGTATGTAATTGTTTGTTAAGGACTTTACGGAAATCGAAACCGAAAGTTTCTTAATTAAGGAATTTTCGATTTCGGTTTCCGTAAAGTCCTTAGCAAACAATTATATACGTATATATAATATATACATATACATATATGTATATTAAGGACCAATGTTAAGGACTTAGCAATAATGATGCTCTAACACATCTGATAAGGTGGAAGCATCTTAGCACGTATCTTTATTCGTTTTCTTGAAGCATATTCGTTAATATACCCTCCTTGGATATTTTCAAATTCTCTGCCTAGCGATCACGTGCCTTACTGAAAACATCAATTTCCAAAAATATACATATACGGAAACCGATGAACATTCATTTCACTTTATACGATGTAGCTTGAGAATCACTACACCTTTCTTATCATAGTAAACAAGCCAAATTTGACATTATTAAACACACAACACTATAGTCTCACATGACTTTCACACTCCTCAAAGAACTGACTTCTTGATAGCATTAGGAGCCTTGACATATGCAACCAGCGAAGCATCTCCGGTTCTAATCATTGTCTTGAGCTCATAACCCAACCAACACCTTGAACTCTTCCTGTTGTAGAAAAACCCTAAACACTTACAATCACTCGTACACTTGTCCCCGCACGCTTTCTCTGTCGCCGACGAGCCACCGTTGTACTTAGTCATGAAACTATCAGCTCCTTCGATCTTGAAATAATGATACGTCTTGGGATCGCAACTCGTGGGACTCGGAGTCTTACAAGTTTCGTCCCACCCAAGAAGCCCTTTGTCGGTAGGACAAGCGTTACACTGACCTTTCTTACACAAACCAAACTCCAAACAATGCTCGGGGATTCTACACTCGTCGTTACCGTCGGTATCGTCGTTAGTAAACGCCGTGTAGGTTACGTCCCAAGCCGTTGAAGTCGCCAACGTGCTGTAACTCCAAACTCTAACGTTACCGTCTGATTCTAACCTAATGAAACTCAACGTGGCGTTGTGTTTGGGACGTGATAGGAACGTTGAGACGTTGAACTGAGAACCAGAGTCAACACCTTCCATGTGCAGACCCCAAGTTGTGTCTGAATCTTCCACGGCTTGGAACGTCATGGATTGTAGCTGAGTGATCTTGGTGAAGAATTCGTAGTCGTAATAAACGATAGGTTTTGGAGTTCTGCTTGTCGTGTAGTATAAAACTAACTTCTTGTCTTCCATCACAAGACTGTACGGTCCATTTGTGTTAACCGATGGAGACAGTCTGCTAACTAGCTTGTTCCGTCCTGATTATAGCCAAATAAAATATTAAGTTATGTTTTTAAAAATTTAGATATAATTTACATAGAAACAAAATTTCAAATTTGTAAAGTACACATTAATTAAAAAAATAAAATAAACTGCCTATAGTCTCTAAAATTTTAAGAGTGGCCGTACCGTTGCGTTTAAGTGATTGTCCGACAAGAAGTGTGTCGGTAGGAGAATCAAAGCTCTGCCATATGAATTTTCCGTTGGCATCGTATATTACCATATTGCCATTCTCCAAGATCTTGATCCCCACGGCACCTTTGTTAGCCGTGTTCGTTTGCCAGACAAGGCGACCATCGGAGTCGGCGAGTACGAGGTTTCCGTCTTCACCGAAAGTCAACGTTGCGTTTTCTTTGACCGGCGAGCCTCTGTTTGCTTCCCATACCCATCGGAGAGTTGATTCTTGAGCTCTGTTTCCGATTCTGAGAGCGAGTGTGTACGCGTTTGGGGTTGTGTTGTAGAAACATAGACGGAAGTTGTCGTTGAAGGGTTGGAAGCCACGTACGTCGGGGTTGTATTCGATGGGACTGTAGTCGGTGTAGCCTCCTTCGTTGACCACTCGGAACTGCTCGTCGACGGGGACTTTTGCGTATGCTCCGATCAAGAAAATGGAGAGAGTGAAGCAGAGAGAAAATGTGATTGGGAATTTCATTTTTATTGTGTTGTTTATTGATTGTGGTGAGTGATCAGGTGTATAGAGTGAGGTCCTATTTATAGGAAGCCAAGGTGGTCTTGGTTTTAAAATGTCTTAATATGAGTATTTTTGTATGACTTTTTGGTCTTTGTTTTTGCTATAATCTATTGATTTTGCTTGTTTTGTTTAGAGCATTCTAGAGAGCCTATCTTGACCTTAATGCTAACCCGTGCACGGTTTGTAATCTCCATGTCAACGATTGACAATGATTTCTAATGAAACAAGATCCGAGTTAATGTGTGTAAGCATATGGTTTAATTAGATTTATTTGTTGTTACAGAAGAAAAAGTTTTATCTGTTGTAAGTCAGTAAGAGTGATTTTATATGTAAACACAGTGAGGTTGGTTTTTAAAAAACAAAAATTCTCAAGCAGTAAAACTTAATTACAAATTTGTTTTCTACAAACACCGCATGTTTTTTCTAGGAGCATCTCTATCCCCACTTTATTTTTTACTTTAAAATAAAGTTTAGAATAAAAATATCCAACAGTATTTTATTTCTTATTCTATAATAGAGTAAAAAAATATGTTTACTCCAAATATAAAATAATTTATTTTTTTCATCATTTTATTTTTTATTCTAAAATAAAATATCATCGGAACAAACTCTAACTCTATTATAAAATTACTCTATATATTTTAAAATAGAAAATAAAATAAACCATTGGAGATAGCCTCGGGAAAGAATTTATATATTGTATGTGTTTATCCATGACATTATGGTGCAAATTAAATAAATACTCTTTAAGAAAAACTGACATGTCCATTCCCAAAGCAGTCAATATTTATTATACCTGTTTTGTTGGTTTCTAATTATATAGTTTCTTCCTTCTTGTACTACATGCAACGTTAGTTAAATTAATTCGAAATGGTAGGGTAGCAACACAGAAATATCAATATCATACATCTGAGGAAGGACCGATCATTCACCTTTCCATTAATATAAAGCGACCAGGAAGATGCTCGTGGTCGATTTTTATCGTCTCTTTGTATCTGATTTAATCTTTTCTTGGACTGATGTAGTATAGGTGGAATTCAAAATTTAAATACATTTTCTGATAAAATTATATAGGGAGAGAGATAGAAAGGATATAATAATAATTAATCATTGCTAATTATTTGTCTTTGTTAAATGAATTTGCCACTTGTTTATAAAGAAACTAAAGAAAATTTGAAGGTGCTTTTACAAAAGAATAAATAAACGGACAATGATCGGAAACGGTGTTCATGTGTGTCCCAATACCCGGCGGCTTGCAAGGTGTGTGTGGGGCCTTGTAAGACAGGTCTTATTCGGCTGCTCGAGGCTTTAATATTTATTTAGGTCAACTTTTTTATGATTGATGTTCCGAGTCCATGTGATGTGCCAACTTTGTTTTAAGAAAATAGTAAAGGCAACCATAGATCTATTCATTGTTTGAGCCTCAGGAGAAGAAAAAGTACTTTCATTGTTAAACCATCATAGATTCATAGCACATGGTCCTTATATCTAATGGGCCTTTGTTTATCATTTAGCTCTACTTGTTGGGCTTCACCATTTGTTGCTTTTAGTCTGTAATCACCGCTTTTCAAACTGATACAGAATAAAATTATAATGGAAGGAGTAATATTCAAAACAACTAGGGTAAACCCGCCCTACGGGCGGGAAACAAATCAATAGATAAAATAGCTTAAAACATAACTTAAAAAAAAAGCTTTTGATCAAAAAAAATTTGATAAAAAAAAAAAGCTTTAAAACATAACAATTCCTTTCTTTTTTCCCCTCCCACCATTCTTATTATCTTCTGACCCTCATCCAATTTTTTCTATATGTAATAATTTAATTTTCAGATATTGACGTCTTTCTTGAACCATTCCAAATCTATTTTATCACAAACTCAGTTTACTTGTAAAGTTAGTATTTTTAAGAATGGGTAATTTTCTTTAGTTTTAAAATAATTGAACTCAATTCAGGCAGACAACTCACTGGCCGGCCGATCTTTTGTACGCAAAGAAAACTGGCCTGAGGGGATTTGAGGTGTGATAGCTACAGCTAATAATTTAGTGTTCTTAGACACATTGCCTAAATTACTGGACTATATATTTCATTGCTACTGAATTTATTTACACATACCATTCAAAAACTTGTCTTTGTCGATTTGAGAAGATCGCATACAAAGCAAATTAATGAATCTGAAAAGCTTAAATAACAATAATCATTCACTAATATAATTAAAGAGGGAAAAAAATAAACTTGGTTAAAGATTTAACTGAGTAGAAAATCTCTCTAATATTCTAGAAAACAAAAAAATATCTATGATCTTTAATTACAAAACAGAAAACAAAAACATCTATGATCAACAAAATATAGAGGAGGTGTAACCATTAACGTTTGTATATGCATAAACGAACCAATGCTTTCTTCCACACAATTGAAGAGGCTGCAGGAAACAGCTTCTTCTTTGGCTTGTTTGTTCTTAGTTCAGGTTCGATGAAAAGCTGTTATAACAAACGTCAGCAATGTCGTTGGCTTAGAGACTTAAAGTTTCAATATATTCATCAGACTTTTACTTCAATGGATCCAATGCTGGTAGCACCAACAGCAGCAAGTGCCATAAAACCTTGTTTCCATATCCCTTCAAGCACGACCTGTTCTCAGTCAGATTAACAGCTGATGATCAGTGTCTGGAGATGAAAAGAAAAGGTTACACATATTTGGTACGTTTACAATGAAACAAAAAAAATGATTACACTTTCATTTTTAATAAAGAGATTTTTTATAGTTCTCATAGCACGCTCATTCACAGGAAACAACCGGCCTGTAAAATTGCTTGTTTATAGAAATTAGAGAGATACCAATAGTTACAAAGATGCATTCACACATAGGTTGTCTACTTAAATGAGAGATTAGAGAGTAACCAAACCTGCAAAGTGTCGGCGAACCAATGAATTCCAGTCAGCCGGAGAGTGGATCTGATGGTAGTCCCCTGGTCTTAACCAAGACTTGTCGCCTTTCTCTCTAACAGCTTCCTCTTCAGACCTGAGCTTTACGCATTGACCTTGTGGTGGATCATACACCCGCTTCTACGGTGGCTCTGTAGGAAAACGAACCAATGCTTTCTTCCACACAATTAAGGAGAGGAATCTCACATATATTTATATCAAACTCACACCGCCTCTTACATCTAACCAACTCTTTGAAGACACATCATGGGGGAGTGAACCGACGGGATTAAAGGCAAAGTCATAAATCCGACTGTTTCAGAACGTGGGAAGAAGCTCAAAGATCACCGCGTCGCCGCCTTACGAAGTGAGACGAACTTTGCTTCTTATCTTCAGCCGTATTAGGTTTAGAGACGACATACATTCAGTGGGCTGGACGAATCTTCCAATCTTACAATACGCGAAAGAAGCCCATCATAAGAGGAGTAAATGAAACGGTGTGTTTTACTTCGCTGGACACGTGTCGACTCGTCAAGCATCGAATTTATGCGCTGGCATCCTACGTGTCAGCAGGAGAGAAAGAACCATGTTTTATAGTAATAGATAGATATGGAAATTTGTATTGATAACAGTAATGCAGACACAATATATGCGATAAGTGTGTAAGAAAACGGAACTATACTAATGGGAATGAGTGGAAATATCAATAAGAAACAAAATTATGAGGACTTATCATATGTATAATAAAATATTATATAAAAAGTTGCGTTAAATACTACTGGACCACACACTAGTAATATATAAAAATTGAGAGTTATATCTGTGATAGAAATGTTTTTGAGGACTATTTGAAATTGTTAAAACCAGAGGGAATATTAGTGACAAAACAAAGTTAGAGGGCCTGAACTAAACAATACATAATAATGATATATACAAACTCTATAAATTAATATTCAATAAATATATAGTCCTATCAAAATGCGACATAAATCGATAAGATAATAAGATAATATATTTATAGAAAATATTTTATAAATATATGGTCTTATTAAAATTATAAATTGATGATTTATATGTATATATATTTTATAGATGTTCAAACACCTTTATATTGTCAAATTTATAGATGTACAAACACTTAATATATTTTGTTGAGATTTCGTATAATTATTTCTAAAACCGAATTTAACCTCTGTGAGACATATTTTCCATAAACAAAAATATAATAAAAATATTAAGAATATCTGATTTCAAAAATTTGACTAATGTATACACACTTAGTAAATATATATTTAAAAATAAAAATCTAATTTCTTTTAATCCATAAAATAAGAAATATATAAATTAATAAAATATTATAATCCTAACATTATTAACTTATATAGTTAAAAAAAAACTTATAGTAGAGTTTTTATTGTACTAATAAAAAATATGAATTGCAAATTTGCAAACAATACATGGTAAAAATGATAAATATATAAAGTTGAGGGATCGCAAGTAATATACAAAAGTTTCGGGGAAGTATGTAAATAAAAGCTATAAAGGTAGGAGAAAGGAATCGAAATTAAAAACCCATCAATCCACGAAAGTGTTCTCTCTATCGTCGCCGTGCGGATCTATCTCCAAAACCCTAACTCCGACCGATCGAATTCAGCAGCGCGAGATCATGGCCAACAGCAGTAATCTGCCAAAAAGAATCATCAAGGTTCGTTGTTTTTCAATCTCGAGTGGATTTTGTTCGCCGTTTGATTCTTATTTTTTTTTCTCAATTGTGATCTGATAATAGGAAACTCAACGCCTGCTCAGTGAACCTGGTAAGCTCTTTTGATTCGCTTCGCCTTTTGGTTGCGTTGAATTGTTGTGTATTTGAGTTTGAGTTTTGTTGTAGAGTGGTTAGATTTAAAAAAATTGATTTTTTTTTTTTATTGCTTTGCAGCTCCAGGGATAAGTGCATCTCCATCTGAGGATAACATGCGATACTTCAACGTCATGGTTCTTGGTCCTTCTCAATCACCTTATGAAGGTTATTATTGCTTTTTTATACTATGTTCATCGTCCGTTTCATGGTGTCTTTCTACTTTTGATTTTTTTTTTTTTCTTATGGAGAAGTGCGTGCACACATGTAGCTGTTGAAATATTTCCTATGAACTTGTGGAAGTAATAAAGTAGTCTTTTCTGATAATCCGAGTTTAAGTTTATTGCTTTGAGGTTACACCATGTTGATTCGTAGATTGTTGGGTCTGGAAGAAAAGCTGAAAAATGGTTATAATTAGCTGATTACAACTTTACTTTATTCGTATCCTGGTGCTGCTGCGTAATATATACTTGAGTTAAACTTGCCTGCTGTGAATCAAGCCTTCTCATTATCGAAAGTTTAATTCTTTTATTGAGACTTGAGTGGTATATGCCAATCATTTTTTTTTTTTGCTTCATTCCATTTTCTAGGAGGAGTTTTCAAGTTGGAGCTCTTTTTACCTGAAGATTACCCTATGTCAGCCCCCAAGGTAAGTTTGCTTGGATTGGAGTTTCTATGTTTCGTCTTTTTTAAGAAGTCTAAGTTGTATTGTTTTGAAGTTATGCATTCTCCGCATCCCATGGTGATTTGAATATAAGTAGGTATAAATTATAAGGCTCTAGTTATTAAGTAAATTTGTCTTTTGGGATATATGGAAATGCATCTAGTGATCTCTGGGGAACGGTGCTTCTGGCTGGGTTTTGAAAGACCTGAATGTAATGTCACTGTTTCTCTTTTAGTAATAGTTAATATACAGTTCTATAACATTGGGTTCGAGTGAAATGTTTTGTGTGGAGAGTTGTACTTTTCTACAATACTCGTGGGCTCTTCTGATTATGATATTGATTCGGAACAGGTTAGGTTTCTCACCAAGATTTACCATCCTAACATTGATAAGGTCTGCTCTCCTTTCTCTGTTTTCCCTTTAACTATTCGCGAAACAGAACACATTTTTTCACAAACTTGTCCATTTGTATGTACAGCTTGGAAGAATCTGTCTTGATATTCTGAAAGACAAATGGAGCCCTGCTCTACAAATACGAACAGTGCTCTTGAGGTATTTCGAGTTAATTATATAGCATAGGTTTCTTGAGGCGTGACTGCTTTTTCTTATTCTATTTGTGTTGTCCTAAAAATAGTATTCAAGCTCTTCTGAGTGCACCAAACCCTGATGATCCATTGTCTGAGAACATCGCTAAGCATTGGAAGAGTAATGAGGCAGAAGCTGTGGAAACAGGTAATGTTGATTTAAACCATGAACTTAACTCGTTACTGCATTTCTTTATAAACCCTGTGTTGGTATCTCACACCAGCCTTGTGAAACTATCTGCGCAGCTAAAGAATGGACCCGTCTTTACGCAAGCGGCGCATGATGGATGGGAGGGTTAAAAAATCTCATTCATTCCCAAATAACATTACATTCGGTGATAATCTATCTCAACGTCGTGATGAAAGTTATGTTTTGCTTCTTATTGTATAATAACTAATAGGTTTTCAAAGTTTCGTTGAATCAAAAGGTCTTCTCAACTGTGTCTAAATAATCTCTCTGCAACTTTTGTGTTTTGCAAATGAACAAAAGGTTGATAAATCTTAAAGAAACGACATTATATTAGGACAACAAGTTCAGAACTTTACAATTACAAACCATAACACACATTAAGTCATCGTAATCAACAACCATCATAACCATCAACCTAATGTTTACTCGGATATAAAATAATAAGAGATAATAAAGGTAAAGAAAATAAAACACTACCATAAAACCACCACCAACCAAAGGAATCATCATCAGTAGAGTGAGTATAGAGAGCGAGAAGCCACCAAACCAAAGACCACATTTCAGATTTCATGAAAAATATTAATGAAGCCGAAGTGAGATTTTCGTCTACCAACCGTGGAAGGAAAGGATTTGCTATCTTTAGACAGGAATGGCGTCTACGTTCGATGAATCTTCACATCTCAATACAATCCCTTCAAGGCTTGCAGGGAATGTGCACTTACTCCATTGCCAACCAGCAGCTAACGGCTCCGTCGTTGGAACTATCATTAGCACGCTCTCGTTTCTCTGCACCACTCCTATCACACTCACCGTGCTTCCTTCTTTGATATACCTGCAAATGAAGGTAAGTATCATCAACATGTTTCTTGAGCAACTCTTTTCACCAAGTTCACATACCCTTCTTTTAGCCGCATTACACGTTCATCATTGGATAGATTCTTCTGACCCAACCACCTTACGAAATCTGGAGACGCTTGCTCGCTTCCTGGCTTGAAGTCTATGACGACAGAGTCATCAACAATAGGTGTTACCTTTGCACCGTTTCCAGTCTTCACCAATGCTCTAAGACCAGACTGGAAGTCAGAGATGTAGAAGTCCACCACATGCCTCTGCCATGTATTGAGGATACCAAAGTTTAGAGAGACATTTCACACTGAAAGAGAAAGAAATATCATCTAACAACCTCTGCTGATCTGAGTCCCCATGTGAAGCGGCGGTGTGAAGCATTGGCTGGCTTCGAACCCCATCCACGGTACTCATATAGACAAGTAGACGTGTAAACACACCTGGGAACTCTATGGAACGATGACTCAAGCGGCACGTTACCACAGGTGACCACCTTTTACAACAAAACAAAGTATAAGAAACCAAATGTCATAAACATATAGTAGGAAGCGTAGTTAGATAACAATACTCACCCCAGTGACCTTCACGTATTGACCGTTTTTGGCGGTTCTAAGATCAGCATCAGGATAACGAGCGATAAAATCAGTGATGCCACGTCTTTCACAAGATATGTTCCAAAAGAAGAGAGCAGCAACAACCGCGAACAACACCGCCACGACAATGAGGAGAATAGCGTTGTGAACAGCTCCGAGAATGAAGCCTCCAGCGAGGAACCCCATGACAAATATAAGTATAACCAGCCACATCACAGGCTTGGGGAAGCTCTTCATGCAGGAGAAGTCATCTTCAGGAGCAAGGGTGGTCACCGCCTGGTTGTGGACAACGGAAGTCGTGGTATGATGCGTCTTCATCGAACCGGAATAGTCCAGAGGACCTGATACCTTCCTAGGAGCCCCGGATGAGTTCAGAGGGCCTGAAGTGATCGGACCGGATGTTATGAGACCTGTGGTTGGGAGTATAGGGATAGGACCGGAGTTTTGTCTTGTTACCCCACCAGATTGGGGACCGGAAGATTTCTTTAACGGCTCACCGTGTTTAGACAAAGGGCCGGAGTTTGTTTTCTTCATCGAGTTCGAACCAGCGGAAGCTAAAGAGCCAGACATACGACCGGTTGCGTTAGGCCCGCCCGGACCAGGCTGCTGTCCGCTTCTTGATGAACCTCCGGTGATTGGACCAGACTTCCTCGACTTAGTCCCATCTGTGGGAATGTCGAACATCTTCCCCAGCTCTCCTGATTTCTTGATGTCACCACCGGTGTAAGGCATGGCTACTGAGCTCATCGTCGGAGGCTTTTCTTTGGGTTGCTCCGGCCTACCGGACACAAACAGCCCGTTGCTGAGCTGGTGAGATGCGTATCTCGAACCCATTTTGATTTCTTCAGGGAAACCAAATGTAGCTACAGAGAGATGAGCACAATACACTGAAACGTGACGCTTTCAAAGTCCTGCAGCAACGAAATAGGAAAACCATGAGAAACGGGCGAGATAGTTACAGAACACGTTTTGCATACAGTATATACTGAGTAGGAAGAAGAAGAAGATATCGTCAGATAGATAACTGGTTTGCATTATATAGACGTATTACCTAGACAGATCCTGCATCACTGAGAATCTGAAGGACTTTTTTTTCCTTGAACACTAATCTGACGAACTTCTAAATATACTAATTATCAGTATAGATCTACATAATTTGGACAGAGGAACCAAACATAACTCAAGTATCTAAATCAGTAATCACTCATGTCAAAAATCCTAAACATAGTTTCTAAATCAAGTAAAAAGAATAAAGAAACCTAAACATAGTTTCTAAATCAGTAATCATTCATGTCAAAAACCTATCCTTGAGACTCAGACGCAGGTTCCATTGCAAATCTGATTTATAATCCAAATCAATAGAGTATATTACATAGATTACACACTCCTGATTTGAACAAGTACTAAAAAAAAAGTAAAAGTAAAGTAAAACCTAAATCCCCAAAATGGAATGGAATAAATGATCAAACAACGAAAAAAAAATCAATCTGAAGGGAAAAATAGATTCTCACCAGAGAGAGTCCACGAATCTCCGTTTGCGAAGGAAAAGAAACTAATCTAAGGAAAGTAGTTGGAGGAGTGACAGTAGAAGAAGAGTAGCTGAGATCCCATATCCGTAGAGCTCACTCTCTCCCTTGCTGTCGTGTGGATCCCGATCTCGATCTCTTTCCGCCGCAACAGTTAGTTTTTACTCAATCGCTCTCTCTCTCTCTCTATCAGGACGGACAAAGGCTTTTACTTTTTGATTGGACAACCGACTGAGGAAAGAAAGAACACTGTTTTTGTGTGTTCGCCGTGTCTGTCATTTACTAATTTTACTAGAAAATTAGTTTCGGGAGTTTTATTGAAACCTCCTAAACATAAGGGTGTAAAATGTAATTATTTATAAGTTGTGGAGTTCTTTTCTTAACCGAACCGAACCGAAATGTTTTAGTTTACCGAACATTATAATAGTCTTTGTCCTAATTTCGTCGCAAACAGAAAAACAGAACGCACAACACCGTTCTCGTCTAATCTCTATCTATCTTTCTTTCTCTACAATGGCTCGATCTTCGTCTCCGTCACTTTCTCTCTCTCGATGCCGATTCGCCGCGATCTCGCTCCTCCCTTCGTCTCGATCCATCTTCTTCCGATCTCAATCCTCGAACCGCCGCTCTAACCTCGGCGAGCTAATTGAGATCGACATCGCCGCGTCGCAGTCGCAGTCTCAATCGCAATCGGATCCTCTTTCGCAGAAGCTGGAGGACGCAGTGCACAGGATAATGGTGCGCCGAGCCGCGCCCGATTGGCTCCCTTTCCTTCCAGGCGCTTCGTATTGGGTCCCGCCTCGTAGATCCCAGTCCCACGGGATCGCTAAGCTCGTCGAGAAGCTGGCGAATCCCATCGGTGATGAAGAGTCTATCTCTATCTCGTCTGGTCGTGGATGGCCTTCCTCTGATTACTTCATCAAAGGTTGGTGAAAATTTGATCTTAATTGCGTTTTGGTTTTATTGCTTGAAGTTGGTTGATATACAAATGAATAACCTTTAATGTGTTCTGATTCGTCATTTGATAAAGGTTTTGATTTTTTTTTTTTTTTGCATTTAAAGGATCCTTTTTTATCTATAATCTGCAAATGTGTCTTCTCTTTGGCTAATCGTTATACACATTTCTAATGATTAATATAGGTAACATTTGGTTTTTGTCTGTTCTAGACTTGTCGTTGTCTTAGATCTTTGGAAGTTATTATTACAGGTTTAAATATGAATGATGGCAATGGGTGACCAGCTAATTACATAGAGAGTGTTTCCTTTATAGGTGTTGTCGCGATGTTAACAGGTTTCTTCTTTTATTATTTATGGTTGAGAAGTCAGACATGTAGTAGTGGTGGTTTATCTTTCTTGCTTTTTGGTTCTTGTCTGAATAATCAATCTGTTTTTTCTATTGCTTAGAACAGAATGGTCTGTGATGTGTTTATTTGCATAGTTTTGAGACGAATGGTGTGCCTTCCTCGGTCTTGTAATAATGTCAAATATGTTTCTGAAGTGTGTTTGGCTTTTCTTTAGCATTTCTTAAAACCTGAGCAGTTTCTCCTTATTTTTGTAATATAGGTGTACAGCCTGAATCGGTGGAGACGGAGATGGCTTCAGGTACTGCATCTGAGGATGAGGAAGGGTAAACAACAAAAACTCGTTAAAACCATTGTCTGGGTACGTTTGAGCTTCCATCTTTTTATAACTTTCTATCCATGAGTTCACGTGTTGAAAACTGTTAAGTATGACTTATATAGTTAACTGAGAGAAGGTTTACCTTGGCGCCTATATACTATATCCATTCTCATGAATTTCTTTTTGGCCTCTGATGAGAAAATAAAATGTCAAAACTTTGTAGACTCTTCAAGATTTGTTGATTTTAGGAACACGGATCAAAGAAGAATTGAACCACCAAGAGCAGATGCGAAGACGTGACATGGTTTAGACTTGAAAGATAGGGTAGAGTAAGCAAAACCTTTTACAGAGACATGAGATCCTATCAAGTTCTGAAATGTAAAAAAAAGAAAACAATAAGAAAAGCTGTTGTGGCTCAGCCCCCTGTTTTCAATGTAATCTTCCTCATAACAATTGTTTAATTGTGTGTATATATTCATTCGCATAAGTTCTCAGGTTCAGTTTCCATTAACACATGTTGCAAAGTCTTTTTGTTCCATGCATTGTCCAGTGTATGACAATTAAAGTGCGACTAATGTAAAAAGCATAATAAATTTACACGCTTGGGATCTATTTGCCAAGAAATTCACCGGGTAAAATATAGAATCTTGTAGACAGAACAGAAGGGGCCTTAGCAGAAAAACAGTAGAAGCAAAAGCTACAAAAACACAACTCAGTCCATGAATTTGGATATGAATAACAACAATTTACTAGGTGGGCCTATTATAAAGCCCATAAAATAATCTGTCACGTGGCGAATCCACAGCCGTAACGTGTGAACAGTCACGTAGAGGATCGCTCCACGATTTATTAATCAAATCAGATTTTAACTTCTACGACAACGTGCATCCTCCCATTTCTCTTCTTCTGACCACTCTTCCTGTCTCTACACTGGTCAGGATCTCTATCTATCTCTCTCTCTGATACATATTTATTTTTTGTTTCTTTCTGATTAATTTAATTGTTTCTGATCTAAAACCTCCTTCTCCGATCTCGATTCGATTTCTGATTGACTGTATCTGATCGGATCTCTCTCGCCATTTTTCCAGGAGGTGAATTTTGATCGGATTTGAGTTTTTTTTTCTTTGTTCTCGAATCTGTCCGAAAATGCCGGCGTTTTACGGAGGAAAGCTCACAACCTTCGAGGATGATGAGAAGGAGAGCGAGTATGGTTACGTTCGCAAGGTATGTTTTTTTCTTCTCTATGTTAAAATTTCTGAACGATGTATAGATATTAGCTCGATTTGCTACAACGTGAGATTTGTTTGTTTTTTTTGGGAACTCGTATGATCTGATCTGATCTGATTTGACATTTTCTCTGTGATGATGCAGGTTTCAGGGCCCGTCGTTGTGGCTGATGGTATGGCTGGTGCTGCTATGTACGAGTTAGTGCGTGTTGGTAATGATAATCTTATTGGAGAAATCATCCGTCTTGAAGGAGATTCCGCCACCATTCAAGGTTTGTTCTTAAAAAAAATTGGTTTGACTTTGCTCTTTGCTCATTGCATCTCTCTCTCTCACATACTTGGATCTAAAATTGAACGTTTTTGATATTATTTGGTGACTTCCAGTTTACGAGGAGACAGCTGGATTGACGGTTAATGATCCTGTTCTTCGAACACACAAGGTTCGTCTCTTCTTTTATCTCTGTTTTCTTTTGGGATTTGTTTGTCTGTAGCTAACATTAGATCTTGTCCTGATTTTTTTTTTGTTGTCAGCCTCTTTCTGTGGAGCTTGGACCCGGAATATTGGGAAACATCTTCGATGGAATTCAGGTTTTAGTTGGATTTAGAAACACCAAGTTTATTGACTTCTATGTTTTGTTTATAACTGTGGCGTCTCACTATTCTTTTTAAACTTATTTTATCACAGAGGCCTTTGAAGACTATTGCGAAAAGATCTGGTGATGTGTACATCCCTCGTGGTGTCTCTGTTCCAGCTCTTGACAAAGATTGTCTTTGGGAGTTCCAGCCTAATGATTTTGGTAATGTGTTTTACTTCTTTTTTATTTCTCTCTCTATGGAAGTGTTTATATGGTTTTAATCCTGATGCCAACTGTAATTTGAGTTGGTTGCAGTCGAGGGAGACACAATTACTGGTGGTGACTTGTATGCTGTAAGTTTATTGGCCACACTCCCTTAATCTAATTGAAATAGTTTTCTTTTTTTCTGATAAGTCAAACATAACTTTTGAATGCAGACCGTCTTCGAGAACACTCTGATGACTCACCGTGTTGCCCTTCCTCCTGATGCCATGGGGAAGATCACTTACCTTGCTCCAGCTGGTCAATACTCCCTTAAGGTTTGAGTTTATTATATTCAAAACTTTCTTTTCCTTTATTTTATTGACTTGTTCTATTGTAATTACTTCCTGTTGGAAAAAAAAGTTGACTTTCTTCTCATGGTTGCTTTACTGTGTTTTTTCATATACCAGGATACAGTGCTAGAGCTTGAATTCCAGGGGGTTAAGAAGTCCTACACCATGCTTCAGGTTTGAACACATCTTTAATTTTCCTACTCGCAAACGTTGAGTTATCCGTTCACTTTGTAAAATCTGTTTGTTTGGTAATATGTCAGAGCTGGCCTGTACGTACTCCTAGGCCAGTTGCGTCCAAACTTGCTGCCGATACTCCTCTACTTACGGGACAGGTGATTACATCTGATACAATGACCATACTCATTAGAAGACATATGTTGCTGATAGCTTTCTTTTTTCCTGTTGTCAGCGTGTCCTTGATGCTCTTTTCCCCTCTGTTCTTGGTGGAACTTGTGCTATTCCTGGGGCTTTTGGCTGTGGTAAAACTGTTATCAGTCAGGCACTTTCCAAGGTAGGCTGTGTGACACTTGGATTTCACTCCACTTATATCAAAATTTTCTAGAGCTGATGTGTTCTTATATACATAGTACTCCAACTCCGATGCTGTTGTTTACGTTGGTTGTGGAGAGAGAGGAAACGAAATGGCTGAGGTATTATACCTCTTCTCCTTCTGAATATACCTCCTAATGATCACACACATAATAAAAATAAATTGGTCTGATGGTTTCTCATAAAAATTAGGTGCTTATGGACTTCCCACAATTGACAATGACGTTGCCTGATGGTCGTGAGGAATCTGTCATGAAACGTACCACACTGGTTGCCAACACCTCTAACATGCCTGTGGCTGCTCGTGAAGCCTCAATTTACACAGGTAAATTTGAAGAAGCCCAGATCTCTCTCATCTTCCAATGACATAAAGCACATACAAACCTTGTTTTTTAATAACGACCCTCATTTTTATTTGGTAATGTGAACTCACAGGAATCACCATCGCTGAATATTTTAGAGATATGGGAATGAATGTGAGTATGATGGCAGACTCAACTTCCCGTTGGGCAGAAGCATTGAGAGAAATTTCAGGACGTCTGGTAATGTCTTTGCTTCACACTTTTGCTGTATATGTATATTCTTGTGTTGTCCCTCTTTTTCTCAGTTTTGTTTTGGTTTTCCTAGGCTGAAATGCCTGCCGACAGTGGATACCCTGCCTATCTAGCAGCACGTTTAGCATCTTTCTATGAGCGTGCTGGTAAAGTGAAATGTCTCGGTGGACCAGAGCGTGATGGAAGTGTCACAATTGTTGGCGCTGTTTCACCTCCTGGTGGAGACTTTTCAGATCCTGTGACGTCTGCTACCCTCAGTATTGTGCAGGTAAATTTATCTAAGCTCATGACTGTTTAGCATTTGTTTTCTCTAATTTGAAGTGCTTACTCTTCTTCCATTTTGGTTGTGGTATTTATTGTGCAGGTCTTCTGGGGTTTGGACAAAAAGCTTGCCCAGAGAAAGCATTTCCCTTCTGTTAATTGGTTGATTTCCTACTCTAAGTATTCAACGGTATGCTTCTTCAAACCTGTTGTGGTATAATATTATCTCGAAGTTCTTGTTATATACATAAAAGGGTTGCTTGGTTTTTACAGGCGTTGGAATCTTTCTATGAGAAGTTCGATCCAGATTTCATCAACATCAGGACAAAGGCCAGAGAGGTGTTGCAGAGGGAAGATGATCTTAATGAAATTGTCCAGGTACGTGTGTCACATAATATCCTTGTAAAACACTACCAAACGTTGTGACTACTGACTTCTGGTCTCAAGTTATAGAAGATAATATATATTTTCTGAAGGAATTTATTTAACACGTGCGTTACACTTTGTATGCATGCAGCTTGTGGGAAAAGATGCGCTAGCGGAAGGTGACAAAATCACCTTGGAAACAGCTAAGCTATTGAGAGAAGACTACCTTGCTCAAAACGCTTTCACACCGTAAGATTTTCGTTGTCTCCCTTTCGCTTTGCTGTTAGTTATCTCTCAAGGGGTTATTAACTCGTGAATGTTCTTTGACAGATATGACAAGTTCTGCCCTTTCTACAAATCTGTGTGGATGATGCGTAACATTATCCATTTCTACAACCTAGCCAATCAGGTAACAAGATGCTTTGTCAAGTGTAATTGTCTTTTTTATATTTGGTAAATTGGTTTGTCCCTTAAAGTTATAAACTCGGTTTCGAATGTTGTTGGTGATGCAAAACAGGCGGTTGAAAGAGCAGCTGGAATGGACGGTCAAAAGATTACCTACACTCTCATCAAGCATCGCTTGGGAGATCTTTTCTACCGTTTAGTGTAAGTTTTTTCATTTCTTCATGAATCGACGATTTATATAGCTTCTCTAAAGAAATGTGTGTTGAAACTGAAGTGGTCGATGATGGAAATAACAGGTCACAGAAGTTCGAAGATCCAGCAGAAGGGGAGGCAGCGCTAGTGGCTAAATTCAAGAAACTTTACGAGGACCTCACTGCTGGGTTCCGTGCCCTGGAGGATGAAACTCGTTAAGACTATCTATCATAGAGGGAGTCTCCACAAAAAGTTTCTCTTTGTTTTTTGAGTCAACAACAAACTATCATAGTGGCATCGCTTTGCTCCATCGATTTGAGCTTAGCTCTGTGAACCTTGTGCGGTTATCCGGCTGTGCTTTGTAATCTGTTTGATTCTTTGTTTGTTTTCACTATTGTAATAAGGTGCCAGCCAAAGCGACTATGTATTTTGCTTTTGATGTACCATTCAATTCAATAAGCTATGTTATTATTATTTTTCAAATGTGCTGAAAAACCTATTGGGGATACTTGTTCTTTCTCATAATAATATAATCATTCACTTTGTATTTTTTTTTTCAATCTTTGCTCTGTTTTACAATATCTGTTTAAATGATAGGGTAAAATGCAGAGAGATGAAAGACATGCCAACAAAATAATATACTAAATTAATATAATTTTATAATCCAAATTGAATTTTTGGTTCAGTTAATATATCGATAAATCAATAATTTCTATAAATTAATAATAAATTATAATTTTGGTGTAATCCTAACATTATTAATTTATAGAAATTTTACCGTAGAATTTGTAAAACTTAATTGTGATGATATCTTTACAAATTTAGCTAGTAGTATAATAACTTGAAATCCTCTCAACTTAAAATATACAAGAAGACATTTGGAGATTCTCAATGGATTCATGAAGCCTATTTCTAAAAAGCCCAACATGCCCATTTGGAGTTTAACTTGGATTAGTTTTATCTCTTTCGTCTTGGGCCGGAGAGAACTATTTGCCGTTTCGCCGGCGGTTTCCACAGTCCTTCGTCTTCTGACAAAAGAAAAAACCTCCATGTGGAAGACAAAGATGAGAGCTAGCTTCTATCAGGCTTACCGACGCTACTCAAGAGTTGCTCCCCCGCAACCGGAGGTTATACGCGTCACAAACAACATAGCACACCTGGGACCTCCAAAGACAGGTCCTTTGCCACGTCAGCTCATGTCTTTGCCTCCTTTCCCCGGCCATCCGTTACCAGGAAAAAACGCCGTTAACGGAGCTGACGGAGACGTCGTTGGCGGACACGTCACGGCCATTAGCTGGGTCAAGTACTATTTCGAAGAAGTCCATGATAAAACTATCCAATCCCATTTCACAAAGGGCCTTGTGAGTCTTCTTCTTTTCTCCCTTCTCATAGCTCTAACTATTCAATTTTAGTTAAGATTTTTGGTTCTTTGTGGCAGGTTGAGATGGAGTGTGGAGGTCGTAGAGATGCTTCTTCAAGAGAGAAAGAAGATGGAGTTAGAGCTATGAGAAAGGTTAAAAGTTTTGATCTTTCTTTGTTCTTCTTGTTGTTTGGTTGGTTTGATCATTTTTTTTTCTAGGATTTGAGTTTGTTAGTTGTGTGTTAACACAGGTTAAGCATAACGAGGTGATGCAAGTAGGAGATAAGCTCTGGTTGCCTGTTTCTATCGCTGAGACTAGAATCTCTAAGAGGTATGACACTATACCAAGTGGAACCTTGTATCCCAACGCTGACGAAATCGCTTATCTTCAAAGGCTTGTCCGCTTCAAGGTGAGTGGAAGAACCTTTGTATCCCTGACAGAGATTGGTTCGTTTTTTTTTTTTTTTTTAACCTTTTGTTTTTCTGTAATGCAGGACTCTGCTATTATAGTTCTTAATAAACCACCTAAGCTTCCTGTGAAGGTAATAGAGTTACATTATCTCCGTTGATTAATCAAATCATTTTATATCATTGTTTGTTTTCAGGGGAATGTGCCTATACATAACAGCATGGATGCGCTTGCAGCTGCAGCTTTGTCTTATGGTAACGATGAAGGTCCTAGATTGGTAAAACTCTCATATTCACCGTTGTTTACTTGGACAAGTTCTTTTTTTTTTTCTTTTTTGGAAATCTTATTTGAGTTTTCTTCTGTGGTCAGGTGCATCGTCTTGATAGGGAAACTAGTGGTCTCTTAGTAATGGGTCGAACCAAAGAAAGCATAGATCATCTTCACTCCGTGTTCAGTGATTTCAAAGGGAGAAACTCAAGGTGTAAGGTACGTACACTAACAACACACTACGGCCTCCTAAGCAAAAGAAAAGTTGAGCATAATATTGTTAAGTGAATCGTTAATACATAGGCTTGGAACAAAGCATGTGAAGCAATGTATCAGCGATATTGGGTACTGGTGATTGGTTCTCCAAAAGACAAGGAAGGAGTAATCTCAGCTCCTCTTTCAAAGGTTATCTCTCTCATTAATTATGCTTCTGATGCTTGGATCTAAAGAAAATGATTCGGAAAAAAACATGTGTTTAGGTGCTACTTGATGATGGAAAAACAGACAGGGTGGTTTTGGCTCAAGGTTCAGGCTTTGAAGCTTCACAAGAAGCAATAACAAAATATAGAGTGTTAGGACCAATGATCAACGGATGTTCATGGTTAGAACTTCGTCCTATCACTAGCAGAAAGCATCAGGTACTACTTCTGCTATCCTCTTGTGAACCATTTTGTGTGTTTGTTTCTCCCTCTTAACCTTTTTCTTCAAACAGCTACGTGTACACTGTGCCGAAGCTCTCGGCACTCCGATAGTAGGCGACTATAAGTACGGTTGGTTCATCCACAAGAGATGGAAACAGATGCCTCAGGTTGATATCGAACCAACCACTGGGAAACAGTATAAACTGCGCAGACCAGAAGGTCTTGATATCCAAAAGGGAAGCGTCTTGTCGAAAGTTCCTTTGTTGCATCTGCATTGCCGGGAAATGGTGCTTCCGAACATTGCCAAGTTTCTCCACGTCTTGAACCAAAAGGAAGCAGCGGATCCGCTTCTTCGTCCAGGGATCACCAGCAAGCCGGATCTCTTGCGGTTTGTAGCTTCAATGCCTAGCCATATGAAGATTAGTTGGAACATCATGTCTTCATATCTGGTGTAGCTTTTCTGGTTCCTTTGGTTATTAATCATTTAACTATCAGAAAATATTTGATTAATGTTGATTTAGTTTTGTATTTGTTATGCATACTTAAAATTAATTTTGGTAAGATGTATGTATTTATAAAAATATAATATACAAGTTGATGTGAAAACTGTATTTGTAGTTATATTTAGCTTATTTTTATTAGTGTAATAAAAAATATATGTGTATATAATAGTGATATATGAGTTACTAATATATTTTCATAATTTTGTCAAAAATAAATATTTATATAGAAGATTTACATTTGTAATGATATATCAATTAATAGTTATTGCAGTATTTAAAACATCTACCCAAAAATATAATTGTTTATAAGAAAAATGTATATATTATTAAAACTGTATATATCAAAAAATTGTTTATAATTGTATATACTATTAACTTTTAAGTTAATGTCATGTCATAATTTTTGTAAGACATCTATCAATATTATTAAAACATAATTATTGTGTTTCTTTGGATTCCTAGAGAAAAGAATTCTGTTTCTGATGCTTTAGCAAAATAGGGGTTTGATGCAGGTGAGGCTTTAATGCCCATCAACTAACTCTTTTAGTGGCGTTAATATATGTTTCATCGAGCACTAACATAAGATGATGGTCAAAGAGTTTAGAACCTCTGTTGTCTCATTTTCTCTATATAATGAAGATTTTATAATGCTAATCCCACTAATCTAGGCAGTATATGAAATTTTAGTAAATTAAATATTAAAAAATTAGAATGATTCCTGTATGCTATGAAAAATAGTTTAGAATAAATTAATTCAAATGTAGAATGTGGTTTGAATTGTTAAACTAAAGTGAAGAATATAAACTTCAGTATATAGAGCATTTACCAAAAACTCATTATCATAGAAGGGCTCAACCCACGGATTTTGGAAAAAAACTCAAAAATATGAAAATTTGGTTTTAGTGTATAGTTTCATCGAGCACTAATATAAGATGATTGTCAAAGAGTTTAGAACATCTGTTGTCTCCTTTTCTCTAGATAATGAAGATTTTATAATGCTAATTCCACTAATCTAGGAAGTATATCAAATTTTAGTAAACTAATTATTTAAAAATTAGAATGATTCCTATATACCATGAAAGATAGTTTAGAATGTATTAATTCAAATGTAGAATGTGGTTTGAAATTTTTAAACTAAAGTGAAGAGTATAAACTTCAATATATAGAGCATTTATCAAAAACTCATAATCTTAAAAGGGTTTAACCCACGAATTTTGGAAAAATTTCAAAAATATGAAAATCTGGTTTTAGTGCATAGTTTTATTGACCACTAACTTAAGATGATGGTCAAAGAGTTTAGAAGCTCTGTTCTCTTCTTTTCTCTAGATAATGAAGATTTATAATGCTAATTTCACTAATCTAGGAAGTATATAAAATTTTAGTAAACTAAATATTAAAAAATTATAATGATTCCTATATACCATGAAAAATAGTTTAGAATACATTAATTCAATTGTACAATGTGGTTTGAAATTTTTAAACTAAAGTAAAGAGTACAAACTTCAGTATATATAGTATTTACCGAAAACTCATTATTTTAGAAGGGTTAACCCACAGATTTTGGAAAAATTTCAAAAATATGAAAATCTGGTTTTAGTGTATAGTTTCATCGAACACTAACCTAAGATGATGTTCAAAGAGTTTAGAACCTCTGTTATCTCATTTTCTCTAGATAATGAACATTTTATAATGATTATTCCACTAATCTAGGCAGTATATGAAATTATAGAAAACTACATATTAAAAAATTAGAATGATTTTTGTATACCATGAAAGATAGTTTAAAATACATTAATTTAAAAGTAGAATGTGGTTTGAAAATTTTAAACTAAAATGAAGAGTATAAACTTCAGTATATAGAGCATTTACCGAAAACTCATTATTTTAGAAGGGGTTAACCCACGGATTTTGGGAAAATTTCAAAAATATGAAAATCTGGTTTTAGTGTATAGTTTCATCGAACACTAACCTAAGATGATGGTCAAAGAGTTTAGAACCTCTGTTCTCTAGATAATGAAGATTTTATAATGCTAATTCCACTAATCTAGGCAGTATATGAAATTTTAGTAAACTAAATATTAAAAAAATAGAATGATTCTTGTATACCATGAAAGATAGTTTATAATACATTAATCCAAATGTAGAATGTGGTTTGAAATTTTTAAACTACAGTGAAAAGTATAAACTTCAGTATTAGAACATTTACCGAAAACTCATTATCTTAGAAGAGGTTAACCCACTGATTTTGGAAAAACTTCAAAACTATGAAAATCTGGTTTTAGAGTATTTTTTCATCGAGCACTAACACAAGATGATTGTCAAAGAGTTTAGAACCTCTGTTGTCTCCTTTTCTCTAGATAATTAAGATTTCATAATACTAATTCCACTAATCTCGGCAGAATATGAAATTTTAGTAAACTAAATATTAAAAAATTAGAATGATTCATGTATACCATGAAAGATAGTTAAAATACATTAATTCAAATGTAGAATTTGGTTTGAAATTTTTAAATTAAAGTGAAGAGTACAAACTTCAGTATATAGAGTATTTACCGAAAACTAATTATTTTAGAAGGGTTTAACCCACAGATTTTTTAAAAAATTCAAAAATATGAAAATCTGGTTTTAGTGTATAGTTCCATCGAGAACTAACATAAGATGATGGTCAAAGAGTTTAGAACCTCTGATGTCTCCTTTTCTCTAGATAATGCAGATTTTATAATGCTAATTCCACTAATCTTAGCAGTATATGAAATTTAAGTAAACTAAATACTAAAAAATTAGAATGATTCATGTATACCATGAAAGATAGTTTAAAATACATTAATTCAAATGTAGAATTTGGTTTGAGATTTTTAAA
Source organism: Raphanus raphanistrum x Raphanus sativus (assembly GCA_019705995.1). NCBI lineage: Eukaryota > Viridiplantae > Streptophyta > Magnoliopsida > Brassicales > Brassicaceae > Raphanus > Raphanus raphanistrum x Raphanus sativus. The sequence continues at coordinate 53,484,246 of CM034043.1, forward strand.
TTAAAGTGAAGAGTATAAACTTCAGTATATAGAGCATTTACCGAAAACTCATTATCTTAGAAGGGGTTAACCCACGGATTTTGGAAAAATTTCAAAAATATGAAAATCTGGTTTTACTGTATAGTTTCATTGAGCACTAACATAAGATGATTTTCAAAGAGTTTAGAACCTCTGTTGTCTCTTTTTCTCTTGATAATGAAGATTTTATAATGCTAATTACACTAATCTAGGCAGTATATGAAATTTTAGTAACTAAATATTGAAAAATTAGAATGATTCCTGTATACCATGAAATAAAGTTCAGAATAAATTAATTAAAATATAGAATGTGGTTTGAAATTTTTAAACTAAAGTGAAGAGTACAAACTTCAGTATATAGAGCATTACCGAAAACTCATTATTTTAGAAGGGGGTTAACCCACGAATTTTTGAAAAATTCCAAAAATATGAAAATCTGGTTTTAGTGTATATTTTCATCGAGCACTAACATAAAATGATGGTCAGAGAGTTTAAAACTTCTGCTGTCTCCTCTTCTTTAGAAAATGAAAATTTTATAATGCTAATTCCACTAATTAGGCAGTATATAAAATTTTAGTAAACTAAATATTAAAAAATTAGAATGATTCATGTATACCATGAAAGATAGTTGAGAATACATTAATTCAAATGTAGAATGTGGTTCGAAATTTTTAAACTAAAGTGAAGAGTACAAACTTCAATATATAGAGTATTTACCGAAAACTCATTATTTTAGAAGGGTTTTAAACCACGGATTTTGAAAAAAATTCAAAAATATGAAAATCTGGTTTTAGTGTATAGTTCCATCGAGAACTAACATAAGATGATGGTCAAAGAGTTTAAAACCTCTGTTGTCTCCTTTTCTCTAGATAATGAAGATTTATAATGCTAATTCCACTAATCTAGGCAGTGTATGCAATTTTAGTAAACTAAATACTAAAAAATTAGAATGATTCCTGTATACCATGAAAGATAGCTGACAATACATTAATTTAAATGTAGAATGTGTTTTGAATATTTTAAACTAAAGTGAAGAGTATAAACTTCAGTATATAGAGAATTTACCGAAAACTCATTATTTTAGAAGGGTTAACCCACGGTTTTTGGAAAAATTTCAAAAATATGAAAATCTGGTTTTAGTGTATAGTTTCATTGAGCATTAACATGAGATGATTGTCAAAGAGTTTAGAACCTCTGTTGTCTCCTTTTCTCTAGATAATAAAGATTTTATAATGCTAATTCCACTAATTTAGGCTCTATATGATTTTTTTTAAACTGAATATTAAAAAATTAGAATGATTCATGTATACCATAAAAGATAGTTTAGAATACATTAATTCAAATGTATAATGAGGTTTGAAATTTTTAAACTAAAGTGAAGAGTATAAACTTCAATATATAGAGCATTTATCAAAAACTCATAATCTTAAAAGGGTTTAACCCACGAATTTTGGAAAAATTTCAAAAATATGAAAATCTGGTTTTAGTGCATAGTTTTATTGACCACTAACTTAAGATGATGGTCAAAGAGTTTAGAAGCTCTGTTCTCTTCTTTTCTCTAGATAATGAAGATTTATAATGCTAATTTCACTAATCTAGAAAGTATATAAAATTTTAGTAAACTAAATATTAAAAAATTATAATGATTCCTATATACCATGAAAAATAGTTTAGAATACATTAATTCAACTGTACAATGTGGTTTGAAATTTTTAAACTAAAGTAAAGAGTACAAACTTCAGTATATATAGTATTTACCGAAAACTCATTATTTTAGAAGGGTTAACCCACAGATTTTGGAAAAATTTCAAAAATATGAAAATCTGGTTTTAGTGTATAGTTTCATCGAACACTAACCTAAGATGATGTTCAAAGAGTTTAGAACCTCTGTTATCTCATTTTCTCTAGATAATGAACATTTTATAATGATTATTCCACAAATCTAGGCAGTATATGAAATTATAGAAAACTACATATTAAAAAATTAGAATGATTCTTGTATACCATGAAAGATAGTTTAAAATACATTAATTCAAATGTAGAATGTGGTTTGAAAATTTTAAACTAAAATGAAGAGTATAAACTTTAGTATATAGAGCATTTACCGAAAACTCATTATTTTAGAAGGGGTTAACCCACGGATTTTGGGAAAATTTCAAAAATATGAAAATCTGGTTTTAGTGTATAGTTTCATCGAACACTAACCTAAGATGATGGTCAAAGAGTTTAGAACCTCTGTTCTCTAGATAATGAAGTTTTTATAATGCTAATTCCAGTAATCTAGGCAGTATATGAAATTTTAGTAAACTAAATATAAAAAAAATAGAATGATTCTTGTATACCATGAAAGATAGTTTAGAATACATTAATCCAAATGTAGAATGTGGTTTGAAATTTTTAAACTACAGTGAAAAGTATAAACTTCAGTATTAGAACATTTACCGAAAACTCATTATCTTAGAAGAGGTTAACCCACGGATTTTGGAAAAACTTCAAAACTATGAAAATCTGGTTTTAGAGTATTTTTTCATCGAGCACTAACACAACATGATTGTCAAAGAGTTTAGAACCTCTGTTGTCTCCTTTTCTCTAGATAATTAAGATTTCATAATACTAATTCCACTAATCTCGGCAGAATATGAAATTTTAGTAAACTAAATATTAAAAAATTAGAATGATTCATGTATACCATGAAAGATAGTTTAAAATACATTAATTCAAATGTAGAATTTGGTTTGAGATTTTTAAATTAAAGTGAAGAGTATAAACTTCAGTATATAGAGCATTTACCGAAAACTCATTATCTTAGAAGGGGTTAACCCACGGATTTTGGAAAAATTTCAAAAATATGAAATTCTGGTTTTACTGTATAGTTTCATTGAGCACTAACATAAGATGATTTCCAAAGAGTTTAAAACTTCTGCTGTCTCTTCTTCTTTAGAAAATGAAGATTTTATAATGCTAATTCCACTAATTAGGCAGTATATAAAATTTTAGTAAACTAAATATTAAAAAATTAGAATGATTCCTGTATACCATGAAAGATAGTTGAGAATACATTAATTAAAATGTAGAATGTGGTTTGAAATTTTTAAACTAAAGTGAAGAGTACAAACTTCAGTATATAGAGCATTACCGGGTTTAAAACTATGAAAAATTCCAAAAATATGAAAATCTGGTTTTAGTGTATATTTTCATCGAGCATTAACATAATATGAGGGTCAGAGAGTTTAAAACTTCTGCTGTCTCTTCTTCTTTAGAAAATGAAGATTTTATAATGCTAATTCCACTAATTAGGCAGTATATAAAATTTTAGTAAACTAAATATTAAAAAATTAGAATGATTCCTGTATACCATGAAAGATAGTTGAGAATACATTAATTCAAATTTAGAATGTGGTTTGAAATTTTTAAACTAAAGTGAAGAGTACAAACTTCAGTATATAGAGTATTTACCGAAAACTCATCATTTTAGAAGGGTTTTAAACCACGGATTTTGAAATTTTTTCAAAAATATGAAAATCTGGTTTTAGTGTATAGTTCCATCGAGAACTAACATAAGATGGTGGTCAAAGAGTTTAAAACCTCTGTTGTCTCCTTTTCTCTAGATAATGAAGATTTTATAATGCTAATTCCACTAATCTAGGCAGTGTATGCAATTTTAGTAAACTAAATACTAAAAAATTAGAATGATTCCTGTATACCATGAAAGATGGCTGACAATACATTAATCCAAATGTAGAATGTGGTTTGAAAATTTTAAACTAAAGTGAAGAGTATAAACTTCAGTATATAGAGCATTTACCGAAAACTCATTATTTTAGAGAGGTTAACCCACGGTTTTTGGAAAAATTTCAAAAATATGAAAATCTGGTTTTAGTGTATAGTTTCATTGAGCACTAACATAAGATGATTGTCAAAGAGTTTAAAACCTCTGTTGTCTCCTTTTCTCTAGAAAATAAAGATTTTATAATGCTAATTCCACTAATTTAGGCACTATATGAATTTTTTTTAAACTGAATATTAAAAAATTAGAATGATTCATGTATACCATGAAAGATAGTTTAGAATACATTAATTCAAATGTAGAATGTGGTTTGAAATTTTTAAACTAAAGTGAAGAGTACAAACTTCAGTATATTGAGCATTTACCGAAAACTCAATATTTTAGAAGGGGTTAACCCACGGATTTTGGAAAAATTTCAAAAATATGAAAATCTGGTTTTAGTGTATTATTTCATCAAGCACTAACATAAGATGATTGTCAAAGAGTTTAGAACCTCTGTTGTCTCCTTTTCTCTAGATAATGAAGATTTTATAATACTAATTCCACTAATCTAGGCAGTATATGAAATTTTAGTAAACTAATTTTTTTTTTTAAATAGAATGATTCCGGTATACCATGAAAGATAGTTTAGTACATTAATTCAAATGTAGAATGTGGTTTGAAAATTTTAAAATAAAGTGAAGAGTACAAACTTCAGTATATAGAGCATTTACCGAAATTTCATTATTTTAGAAGAGGTTAACCCACAGATTTGGGAAAATTTTCAAAAATATAAAAATTTGGTTTTAGTGTATAGTTTCATCGAGCACTAACATAAGATGATGGTCAAAGAGTTTAGAACCTCTGTTGTCTCCTTATCTGTAGATAATGAAGATTTTATAATGCTAATTTCACTAATTAGGCAGTATATGAAATTTTAGTAAACTAAAAACTAAAACATTAGAATGATTCCTGTATACCATGAAAGATAGTTGAGAATACATTAATTCAAATGTAGAATGTGCTTTGAAATTTTTAAACTAAAGTGAAGAGTATAAACTTCAGTATATAGAGTATTTACCGAAAACTCATTATTTTAGAAGGGGTTAACCCACAGATTTTTGAAAATTTTCAAAAATATGAAAATCTGGTTTTACTGTATAGTTTCATCGAGCACTAACATAAGATGATTGTCAAACAGTTTAAAACCTCTGTTGTCTCCTTTTCTCTAGATAATGAAGATTTTATAATACCAATTCCACTAATCTAGGCAGTATATCAAATTTTAGTAAACTAAATATTAAAAAATTAGAATGATTCCTGTATACCATGAAAGATAGTTTAGAATACATTAATTCAAATGTAGAATGTGGTTTGGAATTTTTAACATAAAGTGAAGAGTATAAACATCAGTATATAGAGCATTTACCGAAAACTCATTATCTTAGAAGGGGTTAACCCACAGATTTTGGAAAAATTCCAAAAATATAAAAATCTAGTTTTAGTGTATATTTTTATCGAGCACTAACATAAGATTATGGTCAGAGAGTTTAAAACCTCTGTTGTCTCATTTTCTCTAGAAACAATGAAGATTTTATAATGTTAATTCCACTAATCTAGGCATTATATGCAATTTTAGTAAACTAAATAGTAAAAAAATAGAATGATTCCTTTATACCATGAAAGATAGTTGAAAATACATTAATTCAAATGTAGAATGTGGTTTGAAAATTTTAAACTAAAGTGAAGAGTATAAACTTCAGTATATAGAGCATTTACCGAAAACTCATTATTTTAGAAAGGTTAACCCACGGCTTTTGGAAAAATTCCAAAAATATGAAAATCTGGTTTTAGTGTATAGTTTCATCGAGCACTAACATAAGATGATGGTCAGAGAGTTTAAAACCTCTGTTGTCTCCTTTTCTCTAGATAATGAAGATTTTATAATGCTAATTCCACTAATCTAGACAGTATATGCAATTTTAGTAAACTAAATACAAAAAATTAGAATGATTCATGTATACCATGAAAGATAGTTGAGAATACATTAATTCAAATGTAGAATGTGGTTCGAAATTTTTAAACTAAAGTGAATAGTAAAAACTTCAGTATATAGAGCATTTACCGAAAACTCATTATTTTAGAAAGGTTAACCCACGGCTTTTGGAAAAATTCCAAAAATATGAAAATCTGGTTTTAGTGTATAGTTTCATCGAGCACTAACATAAGATGATGGTCAGAGAGTTTAAAACCTCTGTTGTCTCCTTTTCTCTAGATAATGAAGATTTTATAATGCTAATTCCACTAATCTAGACAGTATATGCAATTTTAGTAAACTAAATACTAAAAAATTAGAATGATTCCTGTATACCATGAAAGATAGTTGACAATACATTAATTCAAATGTAGAATGTGGTTTGAAATTTTTAAACTAAAGTGAAGAGTATAAACTTCAATATATAGAGCATTTACAGAAAACTCATTATCTTAGAAGGGGTTAACCCAGGGATTTTGGAAAAATTCCAAAAATATAAAAATCTAGTTTTAGTGTATATTTTTATCGAGCACTAACATAAGATTATGGTCAGAGAGTTTAAAACCTCTGTTGTCTCCTTTTCTCTAGAAACAATGAAGATTTTATAATGTTAATTCCACTAATCTAGGCATTATATGCAATTTTAGTAAACTAAATAGTAAAAAATTAGAATGATTCCTTTATACCATGAAAGATAGTTGAAAATACATTAATTCAAATGTAGAATGTGGTTTGAAATTTTTAAACTAAAGTGAAGAGTATAAACTTCAGTATATAGAGCATTTACCGAAAACTCATTATTTTAGAAAGGTTAACCCACGGCTTTTGGAAAAATTCCAAAAATATGAAAATCTGGTTTTAGTGTATATTTTCATCGAGCACTAACATAAAATGATGGTCAGAGAGTTTAAAACCTCTGCTGTCTCCTCTTCTTTAGAAAATGAAGATTTTATAATGCTAATTCCACTAATTAGGCAGTATATAAAATTTTAGTAAACTAAATATTAAAAAATTAGAATGATTCCTGTATACCATGAAAGATAGTTGAGAATACATTAATTCAAATGTAGAATGTGGTTCGAAATTTTTAAACTAAAGTGAAGAGTACAAACTTCAGTATATAGAGTATTTACCGAAAACTCATTATTTTAGAAGGGTTTAACCCACGGATTTTGAAAAAATTTCAAAAATATGAAAATCTGGTTTTAGTGTATAGTTCCATCGAGAACTAACATAAGATGATGGTCAAAGAGTTTAAAACCTCTGTTGTCTCCTTTTCTCTAGATAATAAATATTTTATAATGCTAATTCCAATAATCTAGGCAGTGTATGCAATTTTAGTAAACTAAACACTAAAAAATTAGAATGATTCCTGTATACCATGAAAGATAGCTAAAAATACATTAATCCAAATGTAGAATGTGGTTTGAAAATTTTAAACTAAAGTGAAGAGTATAAACTTCAGTATATAGAGCATTTACCGAAAACTCATTATTTTAGAAGGGTTAACCCACGGTTTTTGGAAAAATTTCAAAAATATGAAAATCTGATTTTAGTGTATAGTTTCATTGAGCACTAACATAAGATGATTGTCAAAGAGTTTAGAACCTCTGTTGTCTCCTTTTCTCTAGATAATAAAGATTTTATAATGCTAATTCCACTAATTTAGGCACTATATGAATTTTTTTTAAACTGAATATTAAAAAATTAGAATGATTCATGTATACCATGAAAGATAGTTTAGAATAAATTAATTCAAATGTAGAATGTGGTTTGAAATTTTTAAACTAAAGTGAAGAGTACAAACTTCAGTATATAGAGCATTTACCGAAAACTCAATATTTTAGAAGGGGTTAACCCACGGATTTTGGAAAAATTTCAAAAATATGAAAATCTGGTTTTAGTGTATTATTTCATCGAGCACTAACATAAGATGATTTTCAAAGAGTTTAGAACCTCTGTTGTCTCCTTTTCTCTAGATAATGAAGATTTTAAAATACTAATTCCACTAATCTAGGCAGTATATGAAATTTTTGTAAACAAATTATTAAAAAAAATAGAATGATTCCTGTATACCATGAAAGATGGTTTAGAATACATTAATTCAAATGTAGAATGTGGTTTGAAATTTTTAAAATAAAGTGAAGAGTACAAACTTCAGTATATAGAGTATTTACCGAAATTTCATTATTTTAGAAGAGGTTAACCCACGGATTTGGGAAAATTTTCAAAAATATGAAAATCTGGTTTTAGTGTATAGTTTCATCGAGCACTAACATAAGATGATGGTCAAAGAGTTTAGAACCTCTGTTGTCTCCTTATCTCTAGATAATGAAGATTTTATAATGTTAATTCCACTAATTAGGCAGTATATGAAATTTTAGTAAACTAAAAACTAAAAAGTTAGAATGATTCCTGTATACCATGAAAGATAGTTGAGAATACATTAATTCAAATGTAGAATGTGGTTTGAAATTTTTAAACTAAAGTGAAAAGTATAAACTTCAGTATATAGAGTATTTACCGAAAACTCATTATTTTAGAAGGGGTTAACCCACATATTTTTAAAAATTTTCAAAAATATGAAAATCTGGTTTTACTGTATAGTTTCATCGAGCACTAACATAAGATGATGGTCAGAGAGTTTAAAACCTCTGTTGTTTCCTCTTCTCTAGATAATGAAGATTTTATAATGCTAATTCCACTAATCTAGACAGTATATAAAATTTTACTAAACTAAATATTAAAAAATTAAAATGATTCTTGTATACCATGAAAGATAGTTGAAAATACATTAATTTAAATGTAGAATGTGGTTCAAATTTTTAAAATAAAGTGAAGAGTACAAACTTCAGTATATAGAGATTTACCGAAAACTCATTATTTTAGAACGGCTTAACCCACGGATTTTGAAAAAAATTCAGAAATATGAAAATCATTTTTAGTGTATAGTTTCATCGAGAACTAACATAAAATGATTGTCAAAGAGTTTAGAACCTCTGTTGTCTCCTTTCTCTATATAATTAAGATTTTATAATGCTAATTCCACTAATCTAGGCAGTATAAGAAATTTTAGTAAACTAAATATTAAAAAACTAGAATGATTCATGTATACCATGAAAGATCGTTTAGAATAAATTAATTCAAATGTAAAATGTGGTTTGAAATTTTTAAATTAAAGTGAAGAGTATAAACTTCAGTATATAGAGCATTTACCGAAAACTCATTATCTTAGAAGGGATTAACCCACTAATTTTGGAAAAATTTCCAAAATATGAAAATCTGGTTTTATTGTATAGTTTCATCGAGCACTAACATAAGATGATGGTGAGAGAGTTTAAAACCTCAGTTGTCTCCTTTTCTCTAGATAATGAAGATTTTATAATGTTAATTCCACTAATCTAGGCAGTATATGCAATTTTAGTAAACTAAATACTAAAAAATTAGAATGATTCCTGTATACCATGAAAGATAGTTTAGAATACATTAATTCAAATGTAGAATGTGGTTTGAAATTTTTAAACTAAAATGAAGAGTATAAACTTCAGTATATTGAGCATTTACCGAAAACTCATTATCTTAGAAGGGGTTAACCCACGGATTTTAGAAAATTTTCAAAAATATGAAAATCTCGTTTTAGTGTATAGTTTCATCGAACACTAACCTAAGATGATGGTCCAAGAGTTTAGAACCTCTGTTGTCTCCTTTTCTCTATATAATTAAGATTTTATAATGCAAATTCAACTAATCTAGGCAGTATATGAAATTTTAGTAAACTAAATATTTAAAAATTAGAATGATTCATGTATACCATGAAAGATATTTTAGAATACATTAATTAAAATATAGAATGTGGTTTGAAATTTTTAAATTAAAGTGAAGAGTACAAACTTCAGTATATAGAGCATTTACCGAACACTTATTTTTTTAGAAGGGGTTAACCCACGGATTTTGGAAAAATTTCAAAAATATAAAAATCTGGTTTTAGTGTATAGTTTCATCGAACATTAACCTAAGATGATTTTCAAAGAGTTTAGAACCTCTGTTGTCTCTTTTTTCTAGATAATGAAGATTTTATAATGCTAATTCCACTAATCTAGGCAGTATATCAAATTTTTGGAAACTAATTATTTAAAAATTAGAATGATTCCTGTATACCATGAAAGATAGTTTAGAATACATTAATTCAAATGTAGAATGTGGTTTGAAATTTTTAAACTAAAGTGAAGAGTATAAACTTCAGTATATAGACCATTTACCGAAAACTCATTATCTTAGAAGGGGTTAACCCACGGATTTTGGAAAATTTTCAAAAATATGAAAATATGGTTTTAGTGTATAGTTTAATCTAGTACTAACATAAGATGATGGTCAAAGAGTTTAGAATCAATGTTGTTTTCGTTTCTCTAGATAATGAAGATTTTATAATGCTAATTCTACCAATCTAGGCAGTATATAAAATTTTAGTAAACTAAATATTAAAAAATTAGAATGATTCATGTATACCATGAAAGATAGTTGAGAATACATTAATTCAAATGTAGAATGTGGTTTGAAATTTTTAAACTAAAGTGAAGAGTACAAACTTCGGTATTATTAACCCACGGATTTTGGAAATATTTCAAAAATATGAAAATCTGGTTTTCGTGTATAGTTTCATCGAGCACTAACATAAGATGATGGTCAAAGAGTTTAGAACCTCTGTTGTCTCCCTTTCTCTAGATAATGACGATTTTATAATGCTAATTTCACTAATCTAGGCAGTATATCAAATTTTAGTAAACTAATTATTTAAAAATTAGATAGATTCCTGTATACCATGAAAGATAGTTTAGAATACATTAATTCAAATGTAGAATGTGGTTTGAAAATTTTAAACTAAAGTGAAGATTATAAACTTCAGTATTTAGAGCATTTACATAAAACTCATTATTTTAGAAGGGACACACGGATTTTGGAAATATTTCAAAAATATGAAAATCTAGTTTTAGTGTATTATTTCATCGAACATTGAAATAAGATGATGGTCAAAAAGTTTATAACCTCTGTTGTCTCATTTTTCTAGATAATGGAGATTTTATAATGCTAATTCCACTAATTTAGGCAGTATTTCAAATTTTAGTAAACTAATTATTTAAAATAAGAATGATTCATGTATACCATGAAAGATAGTTTAGAATACATTAATTCAAATGTAGAATGTGGTTTGAAAATTTTAAACTAAAGTGAAGAATATAAACTTCAGTATGTAGAGCATTTACCGAAAACTCATTATCTTAGAAGGGGTTAACCCATGGATTTTGGAAAAATTTCAAAAATATGAAAATATGGTTTTAGTGTATAGTTTCATCTAGTACTAACATAAGATGATGGTGAAAGAGTTTAGAACCAATTTTGTCTTCCTTTCTCTAGATAATGAAAATTTTATAATGCTAATTCCACTAATATAGGCAGTGTATGAAATTTTAGTTAACTAAATATTTAAAAATTAGAATGATTCCTGTATACCACGAAAGATAGTTGAGAGTACATTAATTCAAATGTAGAATGTGGTTAGAAATTTTTAAACTAAAGTGATGAGTATAAACTTCAGTATGTAGAGCATTTACCGAAAACTCATTATCTTAGAAGGGGTTAACCCACGGATTTTGGAAAAATTTTAAAAATATGAAAATCTGGTTTTAGTGTATAGTTTCATGTAGCACTAACATAAGATGATGGTCAAAGAGTTTAGAACCAATGTTGTCTTCGTTTCTCTAGATAATGAAGATTTTATAATGCTAATTCCACTAATCTAGGCAGTATATAAAATTTTAGTAAACTAAATATTAAAAAATTAGAATGATTCATGTATACCATGAAATATAGTTTAGAATACATTAATTAAAGTGTAAAATGTGTTTTGAAATTTTTAAACTAAAGTGAAGAGTATAAACTTCAGTATATAGAGTATTTATCGAAAACTCATTATCTTAGAAGGGGTTAACCCAGAGATTTTGGAAAAATTTCAAAAATATGAAAATCTGGGTTTAGTGTATAGTTTCATCGAGCATTAACATAATAAAATGGTCAAAGAGTTTAGAACCTCTGTTGTCTCCTTTTCGCTAGATAATGAAGATTTTATAATGCTATTTCACTAACCTAGCAGTTTATGAAATTTTAGTAAACTAAATATTAAAAAATTAGAATGATTCCTATATATCATGAAAGATAGTTTAGAATACATTAATTCAAATGTAGAATGTGGTTTGAAATTTTAAAACTAAAGTGAAGAGTATAAACTTCAGTATATAGAGCATTTACCGAAAACTCATTATCTTAAAAAGGGTTAACACACGGATTTTGGAAAAAAATTAAAAATATGAAAATCTTGTTTTAGTGTATAGTTTCATCAAAAACTAACATAAGATGATGGTCAAAGAGTTTAAAAACTAAGTTTTCTCCTTTTCTCTAGATAATGTAGATTTTATATTGCTAATTCCACTAATCTAGGCAGTGTATGAAATTTTAGTTAACTAAATATTAAAAAATTAGAATGATTCCTGTATAACATGAAAGATGTTTAAAATACATTAATTCAAATGTAGAATGTGGTTTGAAATTTTTAAACTAAAGTGAAGAGTATAAACTTCAGTATGTAGAGCATTTACCGAAAACTCATTATCTTAGAAGGGGTTAACCCACGGATTTTGGAAAAATTCCAAAAATATGAAAATCTGGTTTTAGTGTATAGTTTCATCTAGTAGTAACATAAGATGATGGTGAAAGAGTTTAGAACCAATTTTTGTCTTTGTTTCTCTAGATAATGAATATTTTATAATGCTAATTCCATTAATCTAGGCAGTATATGAAATTTTAGTAAACTAAATATTAAAAAATTAGAATGATTCTTGTAAACCATGAAAGATAGTTTAGAATACATAAATTCAAATTTAGAATGTGGTTTGACATTTTTAAATTAAAGTGAAGAGTATAAACTTTAGTATATAGAGCATTTACCGAAAACTCATTATCTTAGAAGGGGTTAACCCACGGATTTTGGAAAATTTTCAAAAATATAAAAATCTGGTTTTAATGTATAATTTCATCGACCACTAACATAAGATGATTGTCAAAGAGTTTAGAACCTCTGTTGTCTCCTTTTCTCTATATAATGAAGATTTTATAATGCTAATTACACTAATCTAGGCAGTATATGAAATTTTAGTAAACTAAATATTAAAAAATTAGAATGGATCCTGTATACCATGAAAGATAGTTTAGAATACATAAATTCAAATTTAGAATGTGGTTTGAAATTTTAAACTAAAGTGAAGAGTACAATCTTCAGTATATAGAGCATTTACCAAAAATTCATTATTTTAGAAGGGGGTTAACACACAGATTTTAGAAAAATTTCAAAAATATGAAAATCTGGTTTTAGTATATAGTTTCATCGAGCACTAACATAAGATGATTATCAAAGAGTTTAAAACCTCTGTTGTCTCCTATTCTCTAGATAATGAAGATTTTATAATGTTAATTCCACTCATCTAGGCAGTATATGAAATTTTAGTAAACTAAATATTAAAAAATTAAAATGATTCCTGTATATCATGAAAGATAGTTTAGAATACATTAATTCAAATGTAGAATGTGGTTTGAAAATTTTAAACTAAAGTGAAGAATATAAACTTTAGTATATAGAGCATTTAGCGAAAACTCATTATCTTAGAAGGGGCTAACCCACGGATTTTGGAAAAATTTCAAAAATATAAAAATCCGGTTTTAGTGTATATTTTCATCGAGCACTAACATAAGATGATGGTCAAAGAGTTTAGAACCTCTGTTGTCTCCTTTTCTCTAGATAATGAAGATTTTATAATGCTAATTCCACTAATCTAGGCAGTATATGAAATTTTAGTAAATTAAATATTAAAAAATTAGAATGATTTCTGTATGCCATGAATGATAGTTTAGAATACATAAATTCAAATTTAGAATGTGGTATGAAATTTTTAAACTAAAGTGAACAGTACAAACTTCAGTATATTGAGCATTTACCGAAAATTCATTATTTTAGAAGGTGGACCCACAGATTTTGGAAAAATTTTAAAAATATGAAAATCTGGTTTTAGTATATAGTTTCATCGAGCACTAACATAAGATGATTATCAAATTGTTTAAAACCTCTGTTGTCTCCTATTCTCTAGATAATGAAGATTTTATAATGCTAATTCCACTAATCTAGGCAGTATATGAAATTTTAGTAAACTAAATATTAAAAAATTAGAATGATTCCTGTATACCTTGAAAGATAGTTTAGAATACATAAATTCAAATTTAGAATGTGGTTTGAAAATTTTAAACTAAAGTGAAGTGTACAAACTTCAGTATATAGAGCATTTACGAAAAACTCATTATTTTAGAAGGGGGTTAACCCACGGATTTTGGAAAAATTTCAAAAATATGAAAATCTGGTTTTAGTGTATATTTTCATCGAGCACTAACATAAGATGATGGTCAAAAAGTTTAGAACCTCTATTGTCTCCTTTTCTCTAGATAATGAAGATTTTATAATGCTATTCCACTAATCTAGCAGTTTATGAAATTTTAGTAAACTAAATATTAAAAAATTAGAATGATTCTTGTATACCATGAAAGATAGTTTAGAATACATTAATTCAAATGTAGAATGTGGTTTGAAATTTTTAAACTAAAGTGAAGAGTATAAAATTCAGTATATAGAGAATTTATCGAAAACTCATTATCTTAGAAGGGGTTAACCCACAGATTTTGCAAAAAAAAATTAAAATATGAAAATCTGGTTTTAGTGTATAGTTTCATCAAAAACTAACATAAGATGATTGTCAAAGAGTTTAAAACCTATGTTGTCTCCTTTTCTCTAGATAATGAAGATTTTATAATGCCAATTCCACTCATCTAAGCAGTATATGAAATTTTAGTAAACTAAATATTAAAAAATTAGAATGATTCCTGTATATCATGAAAAATAGTTTAGAATACATTAATTCAAATGTAGAATGTGGTTTGAAATTTTTAAACTAAAGTGAAGAGTACAAACTTCAGTATATAGAGCATTTACCGAAAACTCATTATTTTTGAAGGGGTCAACAAACGGATTTCGGAAAAATTTCAAAAATATAAAAATATGTTTTTAGTGTATAGTTTCATGGAGCACTAGCATAAGATGTTGGTCAAACAGTTTAGAACCTCTTTAGTATCCTTTTCTCTAGATAGTGAAGATTTTATAATGCTATTCCACTAACCTAGCAGTTTATGAAATTTTAGTAAACTAAATATTAAAAAATTAGAATGATTCATGTATACCATTACAGATAGTTTAGAACACATTAATTAAAATGTAGAATGTGGTTTGAAAATTTTAAACTAAAGTGAAGAGTACAAACTTCAGTATATAGAGGATTTACCGAAACCTCATTATTTTAGAAAGGGTTAACCCACGGATTTTGGAAAATTTTCAAAAATATGAAAATCTGGTTTTAATGTATAGTTTCATCGAACACTAAAATAAGATGATGGTCAAAAAGTTTAGAACCTTTGTTTTCTTTCTTTCTCTAGATAATGAATATTTTATAATGCTAATTCCACTAATCTAGGTAGTATATGAAATTTTAGTAAACTAATTATTTAAAAATTAGAATGATTCAGGTATACCATGCAAGATAGTTTATAATACATTAATTCAAATGTGGAATGTGGTTTGAAATTTTTAAACTAAAGTGAAGAGTATAAACTTCAGTATATAGAGCATTTACCGAAAATTCATTATTTTAGAAGGGGTTAACCCACAGATTTTGGAAAATTTTCAAAAATATGAAAATCTGGTTTTAGTGTATAGTTTCATCGAGCACTAACATAAGATGATGGTCAAATAGTTTAGAACCTCTGTTGACTCCTTTTCTCTAGATAATAGAGATTTTATAATGCTAATTCTACTAATTTAGGCAGTATATGAAATTTTAGTAAACTAAATACTAAACAATTAGAATGATTTCTGTATACCATGAAATATAGTTTAGAATACATAAATTCAAATTAAACTAAAGTGAAGAGTATAAACTTCAGTATATAGAGTATTTACCGAAAACTTAATATTTTAGAAGGGGTTAACCGATGGATTTTGGAAATTTTCAAAAATATGAAAATCTGGTTTTAGTGTATAGTTTCATCGAAAACTAACATAAGATGATTGTCAAAGAGTTTAGAACCTCTGTTGTCTCCGTTTCTCTAGATAATGAAGATTTTATAATGCTAATTCCACTAATTAAGTTGTATATGAAATTTTAGTAAACTAAATATTAAAAAATTAGAATGATTCATATATATCATGAAAGATAGTTTAGAATAAATTAATTCAAATGTAGAATGTGGTTGAAAGTTTTAAACTAAAGTGAAGAGTATAAACTTCAGTATATAGAGCATTTACCGAAAACTCATTATTTTAGAAGGGGTTAATTCACAGATTTTGAAAAATTTCAAAAATATGAAAATCTGGTTTTAGTTTATACATTCATCGAGCAGTAACATAATATAATGGTCAACGAGTTTAGAACCTCTGTTGTCTCCGTTTCTCTAGATAATGAAGATTTTATAATGTCAATTCCACTAATCTAGGTACTATATGAAATTTTAATAAACTAAATATTAAAAAATTAGAATGATTCAAGTATTCCATGAAAGATAGTTTAGAATACATTAAATAAAATGTAGAATGTGGTTTGAAAATTTTAAGCTAAAGTGAAGAGTACAAACTTCAGTATATAGAGCATTTACCGAAAACTCATTATTTTAGAAGTGGTTAACCCACGGATTTTGGAAAAATTTCAAAAATATAAAAATCTGGTTATAGTGAATAGTTTCATCGACCACTAACATAAGATGATTGTCAAAGAGTTTAAAACCTCTGTTGTCTCCTTTTCTCTAGATAACGAAGATTTTACAATGCTAATTCCACTAGTCTAGGCAGTATATGAAATTTTAGTAAACTAAATATTAAAAAATAAGAATGATTCCTGTATACCATGAAAGATATTTTAGAATACATTAGTTCAAATGTAGCATGTGGTTTGAAATTTTTAAACTAAAGTGAAGAGTACAAACTTCACTATATAGAGCATTTACCGAAAACTCATTATTTTGGAAGGGGGGTTCATCCACGGATTTTGGAAAAATTTCAAAAATATGAAAATCTGGTTTTATTGTATATTTTCATCGAGCACTAACATAAGATGATGGTCAAAGAGTTTAGAACCTCTGTTGTCTCCTTTTCTCTAGATAATGAAGATTTTATAATGTTAATTTCACTAATCTAGGCAGTATATGAAATTTTAGTAAACTAAATATTAAAAAATTAGATTATTCATGTATACCATGAAAGATATTTTAGAATACCTTAATTCAAATGTAGAATGTGGTTTGAAATTTTATTAACTAAAGTGAAGAGTATAAACTTCAATATATAGAGCATTTACCGAAAATTCATTATTTAGAAGAGGTTAACCCACAGATTTTGGAAAATTTTCAAAAATATGAAAATCTGGTTTTAGTTTATAGTTTCATCGAGCAGTAACATAATATGATGGTCAACGAGTTTAGAACCTCTGTTGTCTCCGTTTCTCTAGATAATGAAGATTTTATAATGTCAATTCCACTAATCTAGGTAGTATATGAAATTTTAATAAACTGAATATTAAAAAAATTAGAATGATTCATGTATACCATGAGAGATAGTTTAGAATACATTAAATAAAATGTAGAATGTGGTTTGAATTTTTTAAATTAAAGTGAAGAGTACAAACTTCATTATATAGAGCATTTACCGAAAACTCATTATTTTAGAAGCGGTTAGTTAACCCACGGATTTTGGAAAATTTTCAAAAATATGAAAATCTGGTTTTAGTGTATAGTTTCATTGTGCAGTAACATAAGATGATGATTAAAGTGGTTAGAACCTCTGGTTTCTCCTTTTCTCTAGATAATGAAGATTTTATAATGCTAATTCCACTAATCTAAGCAGTATATGAAATATTATTAAACTAAATATTAAAAAATTAGAATGATTCCTGTAAACCATGAAAGATAGTTTAGAATACATAAATTCAAATTTAGAATGTGGTTTGAAATTTTTAAATTAAATTGAAGAGTATAAACTTTAGTATATAGAGCATTTTCCTGAAAACTCATTATTTTAGAAGAGTATAAACTTCAGTATATAGAGTATTTACCGAAAACTTAATATTTTAGAAGGGGTTAACCGATGGATTTTGGAAATTTTCAAAAATATGAAAATCTTGTTTTAGTGTATAGTTTCATCGAAAACTAACATAAGATGATTGTCAAAGAGTTTAGAACCTCTGTTGTCTCCTTTTCTCTAGATAATGAAGATTTTATAATGTTAATTCCACTAATCTAGGTAGTATATGAAATTTTAGTAAACTAAATATTAAAAAATTAGAATGATTCATATATATCATGAAGATAGTTTAGAATAAATTAATTCAAATGTAGAATGTGGTTGAAAGTTTTAAACTAAAATGAAGAGTATAAACTTCAGTATATAGAGCATTTACCGAAAACTCATTATTTTAGAAGAGGTTAATTCACAGATTTTGAAAAAATTTCAAAAATATGAAAATCTGGTTTTAGTTTATATCTTCACCGAGCAGTAACATAATATGATGGTCAACAATTTTAGAACCTCTGTTGTCTCCGTTTCTCTAGATAATGAAGATTTTATAATGTCAATTCCACTAATCTAGGTAGTATATGAAATTTTAAAAAACTAAATATTAAAAAATTAGAATGATTCAAGTATACCATGAAAGATAGTTTAGAATACATTAAAAAAATGTAGAATGTGGTTTGAAATTTTTAATCTAAAGTGAAGAAAACAAACTTCAGTATATAGAGCATTTACCGAAAACTCATTATTTTAGAAGTGGTTAACCCACGGATTTTGGAAAAATTTCAAAAATATAAAAATCTGGTTTTAGTGTATAGCTTCATCGACCACTAACATAAGATGATTGTTAAAGAGTTTAAAACCTCTGTTGTCTCATTTTCTCTAGATAATGAAGATTTTACAATGCTAATTCCATTAGTCTAGGCAGTATATGAAATTTTAGTAAACTAAATATTAAAAAATAAGAATGATTCCTGTATACCATGAAAGATATTTTAGAATACATTAGTTCAAATGTAGCATGTGGTTTGAAATTTTTAAACTAAAGTGAAGAGTACAAACTTCACTATATAGAGCATTTACCGAGAACTCATTATTTTGGAAGGGGGGTTCATCCACGGATTTTGGAAAAATTTCAAAAATATGAAAATCTGGTTTTATTGTATATTTTCATCGAGCACTAACATAAGATGATGGTCAAAGAGTTTAGAACCTCTGTTGACTCCTTATCTCTAGATAATGAAGATTTTATAATGTTAATTTCACTAATCTATGCAGTATATGAAATTTTAGTAAACTAAATATTAAAAAATTAGATTATTCATGTATACCATGAAAGATATTTTAGAATACATTAATTCAAATGTAGAATGTGGTTTGAAATTTTATTAACTAAAGTGAAGAGTATAAACTTCAATATATAGAGCATTTACCGAAAATTCATTATTTTAGAAGAGGTTAACCCACAGATTTTGGAAAATTTTCAAAAATATGAAAATCTGGTTTTAGTTTATAGTTTCATCGAGCATTAACATAATATAATGGTCAACGAGTTTATAACCTCTGTTGTCTCCGTTTCTCTAGATAATGAAGATTTTATAATGTCAATTCCACTAATCTAGGTAGTATATGAAATTTTAGTAAACTAAATATTAAAAAATTAGAATGATTCCTGTATACCACGAAAGATAGTTTAGAATACATTAATTCAAATGTAGAATGAGATTTTAAATTTTTAAACTAAAGTGAAGAGTATAAACTTCAGTATATAGAGCATTTGCCGAAAACTCATTATCTTAGAAGGGGCTAACCCACGGATTATGGAAAAATTTCAAAAATATAAAAATCTGGTTTTAGTGTATAATTTCATTGATCACTAACATAAGATGATTGTCAATGAGTTTAAAACCTCTGTTGTCTCATTTTCTCTAGATAATGAATATTTTATAGTGTTAATTCCACTAATCTAGGCAGTATATAAAATTTTAGTAAACTAAATATTATAAAATTAGAATGATTCCTGTATACCATGAAATATAGTTTAGAATACATAAATTCAAATTTAGAATGTGGTTTGAAATTTGTAAACTAAAGTGAAGAGTACAAATTTCAGTATATAGAGCATTTACGAAAAACTCATTATTTTAGAAGGGGTTACCCCACGGATTTTGGAAAAATTTCAAAAATATGAAAATCTGGTTTTAGTGTATATTTTCATCGAGCACTAACATAAGATGATGGTCAAAGAGTTTAGAACCTCTGTTGTCTCCTTTTCTCTAGATAATGAAGATTTTATAATGCTATTCCACTAATCTAGCAGTTTATGAAATTTTAGTAAACTAAATATTAAAAAATTAGAATGATTCATGAATACCATGAAAGATAGTTTAGAATACATTAATTCAAATGTAGAATGTGGTTTGAAATTTTTAAACTAAAGTGAAGAGAATAAACTTCAGTATATAGAGAATTTACCGAAAACTCATTATCTTAGAAGGGGTTAACCCACAGATTTTGCAAAAAAATTTAAAAAATGAAAATCTGGTTTTAGTGTATAGTTTCATCAAAAACTAACATAAGATGATTGTCAAAGAGTTTAAAACCTATGTTGTCTCCTTTTCTCTAGATAATGAAGATTTTATAATGCTAATTCCACTAACCTAGGCAATGTATGAAATTTTAGTAAACTAAATACTAAAAAATTAGAATGATTCCTGTATACCATGAAAGATAGTTTATAATACATTAATTCAAATGTAGAATGTGGTTTGAAATTTTTAAACTAAAGTGAAGAGTACAGACTTTAGTATATAGAGCATTTACCAAAAACTCATTATTTTTGAAGGGGTCAACAAACGGATTTTGGAAAAATTTCAAAAATATAAAAATCAGGTTTTAGTGCATAGTTTCATGGAGCACTAGCATCAGATGTTGGTCAAACAGTTTAGAACCTCTGTAGTCTCCTTTTCTCTAGATAGTGAAGATTTTATAATGCTATTCCACTAACCTAGCAGTTTATGAAATTTTAGTAAACTAAATATTAAAAAATTAGAATGATTCATGTATACCATGACAGATAGTTTAGAATACATTAATTAAAATGTAGAATGTGGTTTGAAAATTGTAAACTAAAGTGAAGAGTACAAACTTCAGTATATAAAGGATTTACCGAAAACTCATTACTTTAAAGAGGGTTAACCCACGGATTTTGGAAAAATTTCAAAAATATGAAAATCTGGTTTTAGTGTATAGTTTCATCGAACACTAAAATAAGATGATTGTCAAAGAGTTTAGAACATTTGTTTTCTTTCTTTCTCTAGATAATGAATATTTTATAATGCTAATTCCACTAATCTAGGCAGTATATGAAATTTTAGTAAACTAATTATTTAAAAATTAGAATGATTCATGTATACCATGAAAGATAGTTTATAATACATTAATTCAAATGTGGAATGTGGTTTGAAATTTTTAAACTAAAGTGAAGAGTATAAACTTCAGTATATAGAGCATTTACCGAAAACTCATTATTTTAGAAGGGGTTAACCCACAGATTTTGGAAAATTTTCAAAAATATGAAAATCTGGTTTTAGTGTATAGTTTCATCGAGCACTAACATAAGATGATGGTCAAATAGTTTAGAACCACTGTTGACTCCTTTTCTCTAGATAATAGAGATTTTATAATGTTAATTCCACTAATTTAGGCAGTATATGAAATTTTAGTAAACTAAATACTAAACAATTAGAATGATTCCTGTATACCATGAAAGATAGTTGAGAATACATTAATTTAAATGTAGAATGTGGTTTGAATTTTTTAAACTAAAGTGAAGAGTATAAACTTCAGTATATAGAGTATTTACCAAAAACTTAATATTTTAGAAGGGGTTAACCGATGGATTTTGGAAATTTTCAAAAATATGAAAATCTTGTTTTAGTGTATAGTTTCATCGAAAACTAAAATAAGATGATTGTCAAAGAGTTTAGAACCTCTGTTGTCTCCTTTTCTCTAGATAATGAAGATTTTATAATGTTAATTCCACTAATCTAGGTAGTATATGAAATTTTAGTAAACTAAATATTAAAAAATTAGAATGATTCATATATATCATGAAAGATAGTTTAGAATAAATTAATTCAAATGTAGAATGTGGTTGAAAGTTTTAAACTAAAATGAAGAGTATAAACTTCAGTATTTAGAGCATTTACCAAAAACTCATTATTTTAGAAGAGGTTAATTTACAGATTTTGAAAAAATTTCAAAAATATGAAAATCTGGTTTTAGTTTATATCTTCACCGAGCAGTAACATAATATGACGGTCAACAATTTTAGAACCTCTGTTGTCTCCGTTTCTCTAGATAATGAAGATTTTATAATATCAATTCCACTAATCTAGGTAGTATATGAAATTTTAATAAACTAAATATTAAAAAATTAGAATGATTCAAGTATACCATGAAAGATAGTTTAGAATACATTAAATAAAATGTAGAATGTGGTTTGAAATTTTTAAACTAAAGTGAAGAGTACAAACTTCAGTATATAGAGCATTTACCAAAAACTCATTATTTTAGAAGTGGTTAACCCACGGATTTTGGAAAAATTTCAAAAATATAAAAATCTGGTTTTAGTGAATAGTTTCATCGACCACTAACATAAGATGATTGTCAAAGAGTTTAAAACCTCTGTTGTCTCCTTTTCTCTAGATAACGAAAATTTTACAATGCTAATTTCACTAGTCTAGGCAGTATATGAAATTTTAGTAAACTAAATATTAAAAAATAAGAATGATTCCTGTATACCATGAAAGATATTTTAGAATACATTAGTTCAAATGTAGCATGTGGTTTGAAATTTTTAAACTAAAGTGAAGAGTACAAACTTCACTATATAGAGCATTTACCGAAAACTCATTATTTTGGAAGGGGGGTTCATCCACGGATTTTGGAAAAATTTCAAAAATATGAAAATCTGGTTTTATTGTATATTTTCATCGAGCACTAACATAAGATGATGGTCAAAGAGTTTAGAACCTCTGTTCTCTCCTTTTCTCTAGATAATGAAGATTTTATAATGTTAATTCCACTAATCTTGGCAGTATATGAAATTTTAGTAAACTAAATATTAAAAAATTAAATTATTCATGTATACCATGAAAGATATTTTAAAATACATTAATTCAAATGTAGAATGTGGTTTGAAATTTTATTAACTAAAGTGAAGAGTATAAACTTCAATATATAGAGCATTTACCGAAAACTCATTATTTTAGAAGTGGTTAACCCACGGATTTTGGAAAATTTTCAAAAATATGAAAATCTGGCTTTAGTTTATAGTTTCATCGAGCAGTAACATAATATGATGGTCAACGAGTTTAGAACCTCTGGTGTCTCCGTTTCTCTAGATAATGAAGATTTTATAATGTCAATTCCACTAATCTAGGTAGTAAATGAAATTTTAGTAAACTGAATATTAAAAAAATTAGAATGATTCATGTATACCATGAAAGATAGTTTAGAATACATTAAATAAAATGTAGAATGTGGTTTAAAATTTTTAAATTAAAGTGAACAGTACAAACTTCAGTATATAGAGCATTTACCGAAAACTCATTATTTTAGAAGCGGTTAGTTAACCCACGGATTTTGGAAAAATTTCAAAAATATGAAAATCTGATTTTAATGTATAGTTTCATCGAACACTAACATAAGATGATGGTTAAAGAGGTTAGAACCTATGTTGTCTCATTTTCTCTAGATAATAAAGATTTTATAATGCTAATTTCACTAATCTAGGCAGTATATGAAATTTTAGTAAACTAAATATTAAAAAATTAGAATGATTCATGTATACCATGAAAGATACTTTAGAATACATTAATTAAAATGTAGAATGTGGTTTGAAATTTTTAAACTAAAGTGAAGAGTACAAACTTCAGTTTATAGAGCATTTACCGAAAACCCAATATTTTTGAAGGGGGGTTAACCCACGGCTTTTGAAAAAATAAAAAAAAATATGAAAATCTGGTTTTAATGTATGGTTTCTTAGAGCAGTAACATAAGATTATGGTCAAAGAGTTTAGAACCTCTCTTGTCTCCGTTTCTCTAGATAATGGAGATTTTATAATGCTAATTCCACTATTCTAGGCAGTATATGAAATTTTTGGTATACTAAATATTAAAAGAAATTAGAATAATTTCCATATACCATGAAAGATAGTTTAGAACACATTAATTCAAATGTAGAATATGGTTTGAAATTTTTAAACTAAAGTGAAGAGTATAAACTTCAGTATATAGAGGCTTTACCGAAAACTCAATATTTTAAAAGGGTTTAACCCACGGATTTTGAAATAATTTCAAAAACCTGAAAATCTTGTTTTAGTGTATAGTTTCATCGACAACTGACATAAGATGATGGTTAAAGAGTTTAGAACCTTTGTACTCTCCGTTTCTCTAGATAATGAAGATTTTATAATGCTAATTCCATTGATCTATGCAGTATATGGATCCTATATACCATGAAAGATAGTTTAGAATACATTAATTCAAATGTCGAGTGTGGTTTGAAATTTTTAAACAAAATTGAAGAGTATAAACTTATGTATATAGAAGATTTACCAAAAACTCATTATTTTAGAAGATGTTAACCCACAGATTTTGGAAAATTTTCAAAAATATGAAATCTGCTTTTATTGTATAGTTTCTTAGAGCACTGACATAAGATGATGGTCAAAGAGGATTAGAAACTTTATTTTCTCCGCTTCTCTAGAAAATAAAGATTTTATAATGGTAATTCCACCAATCTAGGCAGTATATGAAATTTTACCAAACTAAATATTAAAAAAATAGAATGATTCATTTATACCATGAAAGATAGTTTAGAATACATTAATTCAAATGTCGAATGTGTTTTTAAAAATTTTAAACAAAAGTAAAGAGTATAAACTTCAATATATAGAGCATTTACTGAAAACTCATTATTTTAGAAGGGGTTAACCCACAGATTTTAAATAAATTTCAAAAATATGAAAATTTTGTTTTATTGTATAGTTTCTTAGAGCACTGACATAAGATGATGATCATAGAGGATTAGAACATTTGTTGTCTCCGTTTCTCTAGAAAATAAAGATTTTATAATGGTAATTTCACTAATCTAAGCAGTATATGAAATTCTACCAAACTAAATATTAAAAATTAGAATGATTCATATATACCATGAAAGATAGTTTAGAGTACATTAATTCAAATGTCGAATGTGGTTTGAAACTTTTTAAACAAAAGTAAAGAGCATAAACTTCAGTATATAGAGCATTTACCGAAAATTCATTATTTTAGAAGGGGTTAACCCACGGATTTTGGATAAATTTCAAAAATATGAAAATCTGGTTTTATTGTATAAACTTTGATCGGTATAAACTTCAGTATATATAGAGATTAATGAAAAATTTATATTTTCATAGGGGTTAACCCACAAATTTTGAAAAAAATCAATAAATATGAAAATCTTGTTAAAATGCATAGTTGCATCCTCTATTGACTTAGGATGATGGTAAAAGAGGTTTGGAACCTTTTTTGTCTCTGTCACTCTAAAGAATAAAGATTTCATAGTGGTAAGTCCAATGATTTATGCAGCATATGAAGTTTTACTAATTTAATTGTTAAAAAGTTAGAACGATGCCTATGTACCATGAATGAGAGTTTATCATACATTAATAAAAATGTATAGTGGTTAATCTAGGATGCTTTATATTTGCATCATGTATTGACATATGATGATTTTGGTTAAATGTTTTATATTTTTAAGCTTATACTCATTAGTGTTGTTTAAAATTTTCTAATAACTTTATACATCTTTATTAATGTATGATAAACTCTCTTTCATGGTACACGGTATCATTCTAATTTTTTAACAATTAAGTTAGTACTAAATCATTGGACTCACCACTATGAAATCTTTATTCTTGAAAGAAACGGAGACAACAAGGGTTCCAAACCTCTTTGAACATCATCATATGTCAATAAAGGATGCAACAATGCAAGATTTTCCGATTTATTGAATTTTTTGAAAAATTTGTAAGTTAACCCCTATGAAAATATAATTGTTTCGTTAATTTCTACATATGCTGAAGTTTATACTCACTAAAGTTGTTTATAATTTTCTAAATGCATTATAAATTTGTATTAATCTATTATAAACTTTCTTCCATGGTACATGGGCATCGTTTTAATTTTTTAACAATTGTTTTAATAAAACTTTATATGTTGCTTAAATTAGTGGACTAACAACTATGAAATCTATATTAATTAGATAAACGGAAGCAATAAAGGTTTAAAACCTCTTTGAACATTATTATATGTCAGTGTACAATGCATATATTTATTAAAAAAATATTTCCATATTTTTGATTTTTTTTCAAATTTTGTAGGTTACACTACAAAAATATTGAGTTTTTAGGTAAATTCCCTATATACTGAGTTAATACTCTTTAATTCTTTTTTAAAAAAATTAACTACATTCTATAATTTTTATTATTGTATCATAAATTATCTTTCGTTGTATATTTTAATTTCTTGAATTTTTAATAAAACTTAATATACAACTTAAATTAGTAGATTAACCACTATGAAATCTTTATTAGAGAAACGGAAACAGCAAAGGTTCCAAACCTTCTTTACCATAATCTTATGTTAGTTTATGGTTCAAATATGCATTAAAACAACATTTTCATATTTTTGATTTTTTTCAAAATATGTGGGTTAACCCCTACGAAAATATTGAGTTTTTGGTTAAATGCTTTATATTTTTAAACTTGTATTCATTAGTGTTGTTTAATTTTTTTTAATAACTTTATACATTTTTATTAATGTATTTTAAACTCTTTTTTATGGTACAGGGACATCATTATAATTTCTTAAAAGCATGCGAAAGTATTAAAATAATTTATATGTTTTTTGAAAAATATGAAAACAATATATGGGTTAACAACTTAATAAAATAGATATAAAGATTTGAAGTAACAACTAGTTTATAGATATGAAGCTTAACTCTTATTAGATTATTTTATGTATCGAGATATAATATATTATCAAATATAAATACAATTTTGGTCTTCCAAAATTAACAAAAATAAAGAAAAAATATAGGTTCTTATTTTGCAGATTATATCAAAATATGGGCCGTGTTAAGCAAATGTATTGGGGTAAGCCCACAAATATGAGGTTAGTTTGTTTTTCCGACAAACAAACATTTTCAGTTTGATGGGCCTTTTAGATAATTTTATAATAGCTGCTCAACGCTTCGAGCCATATAATTAGTAACGTAGAAGAGTGATGACGTGACACCGTTTCATTGGATAAGATGCGTCACTACCCGTAGATTACTATTCAAACCACTGGGGAGTGAGAATAACTATTAATTAATTTTAGGATATTCCGAAAGTTCTCTGAAAAGTCATCGGAGACAAAGACAGAGACGTGAGAGTGATTCTTCGGCGAAGACCAGCTTTCACTAACGGCGGTTTCCTTCTGATCATTTCCTTCCGAAGGAGGAGCCGTGTAATCTATCTTCTCTGTTTCTACAGATTAGTTTGTTTTAGATCATGTAATTTTCTCTTAGTGTGTGGAAGCTAGATCTAACGTGAGGTGAAGTAATGGCGTGGATGCATAGTCACTTTCGTTTTTTATTCGATTTTACACTGAAATCTCACTCGATTTAGATCTTGGGGGGTCTCATGTGGCGTTTGTGAATTGCATTTGATTTGTGTAGGAAATTTAATTTTTTTTTGAAATTTTTTTTTAATTCGGTAGGTGAAGAGGGATCATCAGGAATTAAATACATTTTTTGTCTATATTTCTCAGGAGATTTGATTTTGGTGGAAACTTCTTGTGCTCATTACCGACTGAGGAAGTTTTGAAGAAGCTGGAATCAAAGATATTTAGATTTGATTTTAGAGGGTTTTTGTTCTAGCTTTGTGGTGTTAACATTATTTGGAAAGAGCGTTTTGTAGTATATTATCAAAAAAATTCAGCGTCCAAGTTCTGGGGGTGAGTTGCCCCATAGCACTGATTTTACGCCTCAAGTCATAGTCCGGAGGGCAAACTCGGCTCAAAACATGATGATGGATGAAGATGTTGAGCAGGCCAGTCTGATGTCTTTCAGTGACAGGCCCAGGGCTTTTCCCAACATGCGTAGTAAAACCTACAGTCCGCTAGTAAGTGTTTTTTTTTTCTTATTGGTTGCGTCAGATCATTAATATTTGTCTAAAAACACACACCTTGTGTGATGTTATTACCGATTTTCTTTTATTTCTTCTTTGATTCCTGGTTGTAAAAAGTTCGTTTTTTTGTGCAGATATTCCGGATTCTTAGGAAATTGAATGTTCGTGTTGTTTCAATAATTCTACTATTGTGCTTTGGAGTGATCTTTTACATGGGAGCTAGTACTTCTCCTATCATCTTGTTCGTCTTCACAGTATGCATCTTCAGCTTCCTCTTGTCAATATATCTAACCAAGTGGGTTTTAGCGAAAGATGAAGGGCCTCCAGAGATGGTCCAGGTAACCTCACTCAATTTATATGGTGTTAATCATGATGTTGGCTTTGTTCTTTTTTATATTTGTTCCTATCAAACTTCTAATTTGTGAGGTGATTCTCTTATAGATATCAGATGCTATACGTGATGGAGCTGAAGGGTTTTTCAGAACGCAGTATAGCACTATATCCAAGATGGCCATCTTGCTAGCTTTTGTGATTCTTTGCATATATCTATTCCGTAACTTGACTCCCCAGCAAGAGGCTGCTGGTTTAGGAAGGTGAATGTGCATGATTACATACACAAGATACGTTTAATCCATTTTTTTAGTTATGAATGATACTTAGCTTATACTACTGTTTGCTGTAGGGCGATGTCTGCTTATATTACTGTTGCCGCATTTCTCTTGGGGGCGCTATGCTCAGGTATTGCTGGATATGTTGGAATGTGGGTGTCAGTTCGTGCTAATGTGCGGGTCTCCAGTGCTGCTAGACGATCTGCGAGAGAAGCACTGCAGGTTCTTTTTCAATATAGTTATTTTGTGTACTACGTACACATATCACCAATTACTAAGAAGGAGATACAATGCAGATAGCTGTTCGTGCTGGTGGGTTTTCAGCTCTGGTTGTTGTTGGTATGGCTGTGATTGGTATCGCTATCCTTTACTCTACGTTTTATGTTTGGTTGGGAGTGGATTCACCAGGCGCAATGAGTGTTAATGACCGTAAGTCCTCTGTTCTGCTTTCTATGAAAGTTAATTACGTTTTCATCTCGTCTGCATATGCTATACATCATCGTACGGACTTCAAAATCTATTTTTTTTCTTTTCAAATGATCACTTTCGGTGATATTTTCTTGATTATGTTATGACCTAGGTTGAGCAGTCAACCCTATATGCTCAACCAGAAATGGTGTTCATAGCATCTCATTACTGAAATCTGTATATATTCCATGTTCTATTGGCTTGTTAGATTTATTGGTTGATTTTTTCTCTATCTTTACAGTGCCTCTTCTTCTCGTGGGGTATGGTTTTGGTGCTTCGTTTGTCGCTTTATTTGCTCAGTTGGGTGGTGGAATATACACTAAGGGAGCTGATGTTGGGGCAGATCTCGTCGGAAAAGTTGAGCAGGGTATTCCCGAGGATGATCCTCGAAATCCTGCTGTTATTGCTGATTTGGTACTCCATCTTTGTCCTTTTTGGCTGCTGTGTATGTTCAGTGTACACTCCGCAGTATGCCCGTCAAATTCAAAAATTAAAAAGTAAGTATTTGCATCTTCCTGTAGGTTGGAGACAATGTGGGAGACTGTGCTGCCAGAGGTGCTGATTTATTTGAAAGTATAGCTGCAGAAATTATCAGCGCTATGATACTAGGCGGAACAATGGCTAAGAAGTGCAAAATTGAAGGTTTGCAGGAGATCTCTCTTTAAAGTTACCTCTCACATGAAATATTCTGATATATGATTCAGTTCCTGACTTATGCTGATAAAATCTAAAGGACATCTAGGA
Source organism: Raphanus raphanistrum x Raphanus sativus (assembly GCA_019705995.1). NCBI lineage: Eukaryota > Viridiplantae > Streptophyta > Magnoliopsida > Brassicales > Brassicaceae > Raphanus > Raphanus raphanistrum x Raphanus sativus. Next base: position 53,514,313 of record CM034043.1, read on the forward strand.
TTATAATTTGAAATGTAACCTAAGAAATTATGTAGAGAACTTAAGATTATAAAATTCAACTTGTTGTCGGAAACATAAGCTACGCATGGTTGTATAGAGTTTATAGTTTAGAATACGTTGTATGAATCTGAGTAAGCATGGTGTTAAAATTGATGGAAGACTACTTTTCATGTCATTTTAGTGTTAGTAAAACTTTATTTATAAATATAATCATGTGGCCTTTCTAGCAGTACTGGTTGAATTAGTATAAAAGATTTTGAAATTTGAAGTAATTTAATGATAAAATATGTGCTTACTTGAACTTTTATGTATTATGCAGATCCATCAGGCTTTATCCTGTTTCCTCTAGTTGTTCATTCGTTTGACTTGGTAATATCATCAGTTGGTATATTATCAATCAAGGGAACACGTGATGCTAGCGTTAAATCTCCGGTAGAGGATCCAATGGCTGTACTTCAGAAAGGATATTCTCTGACTATTATATTAGCGGTCTTGACTTTTGGCGCGGTAATATTTCTTTCGAGAATCAATGCTGCTTTTTGTTTTTAATTTTGCTTCAAACTTCTCACACACATGCACATATACGCTAGTGAAATCCTTTTTATTTCTTTGATGTTCTTCTGACATCATAATTCATGTTTTGTAGTCCACTCGCTGGTTGCTGTACACTGAACAAGCTCCATCTGCATGGTTCAGTTTCGCTCTATGTGGGCTGGTTGGCATCATTACAGCTTATGCCTTTGTCTGGATATCCAAATATTATACAGACTATAAGCATGAGCCTGTTAGGACGTTGGCCCTTGCTAGCTCGACTGGTCACGGGACTAATATAATTGCTGGAGTCAGCTTGGGTCTGGAATCGACAGCTCTTCCTGTCTTGGTTATAAGTGTTGCTATAATATCTGCTTATTGGCTGGGCAATACCTCGGGACTAGTTGATGAAAACGGAATTCCCACTGGAGGGCTATTTGGAACAGCTGTTGCTACTATGGGTATGCTAAGCACTGCAGCTTATGTTCTTACTATGGACATGTTTGGGCCCATAGCTGATAATGCTGGTGGGATTGTCGAGATGAGCCAGCAGGTAAATGTCACTTGATTCGTTCTAAAGGCTTATCTGTTTTATATCTATACTAATTTAGATGTAATAAATGTCTGGTGTAGCCAGAAAGTGTCCGTGAGATCACTGATCTTCTTGATGCTGTTGGGAACACCACAAAAGCAACAACAAAAGGGTTTGCCATTGGATCTGCTGCACTTGCGTCATTCCTTCTTTTCAGTGCGTATATGGACGAGGTTTCAGCGTTTGCTAGTGTGTCTTTCAAAGAGGTAAATGTTGTTACAAACCTTTGTTATCCTCCTTGTTCAGACAGCTTCTCATGCTCATCCTGGGGTCAAAACAGGTTGATATTGCTATCCCAGAAGTCTTCGTAGGTGGATTATTGGGTTCAATGCTCATTTTCCTCTTTAGTGCTTGGGCATGCGCAGCAGTTGGTCGAACTGCACAAGAGGTTGTTAACGAAGTAAGACGACAATTTATTGAGAGGCCTGGCATAATGGTAAGCATAAATTTCCTTTTCGAGGGCTTTCTCTCTTCTATGTTTATTGGCTTGTCGTTGTTGACTAGCAACACTACCTTCATGTAACAGGAGTACAAGGAGAAGCCAGATTACAGTCGCTGTGTTGCCATCGTCGCATCTGCAGCTTTGAGGGAAATGATAAAACCAGGAGCTTTAGCTATAGCATCACCCATTGTAGTTGGTAAGCTAATAATGCTTTTTAGACTACCTTTTGTTCTTGTGATGAATCGAGAAGACTGTGACCAAAACAAACCTCTTGGACTCTATCAGGTTTGGTGTTCCGAATCTTGGGATACTACACGGGACAACCCCTGCTCGGAGCTAAAGTTGTAGCTTCGATGCTCATGTTTGCAACAGTCTGTGGTATCTTAATGGCACTTTTCCTAAACACAGCGGGTGGTGCTTGGGACAATGCAAAGAAATACATAGAGACCGGTGCACTCGGTGGCAAAGGAAGTGAAGCCCACAAAGCGGCCGTGACCGGTGATACGTAAGCATTTTCGTTTTACTTACAAAAAATCTCGATCAAACTTCTATTCCTAAACTTGATTTCTAATTAGATGCATTCATTTGAAATTTTGCAGAGTGGGAGATCCGTTCAAGGACACGGCTGGTCCTTCCATTCATGTGCTCATCAAAATGCTCGCGACTATTACTCTTGTCATGGCTCCGGTTTTCCTCTGAAAAGAGAACCATTTTACCTATCCATCGCTGTTTGTTTGCACTAAAGACCGTCTCTTGCACATAGACATAGAGATAGGGAGAGAGAAGTTGGTAATGATTATGAATGAGTCTCACATGGATTGTTGGTTTTTGTGTGTCCATTTCATCTGAATAAATGAGATGCTTATGTTTTTTTGAGTTTAGTGACACTTCTAGATACATTTTAATCAACCACATCTTTCACGTTATGGATCTTCTCTACTCTCAATCTACTACATTTCATCTTTCTAGCACTTCTTACTCCTTGCCGAAGTTGGTGTCTGTAACAATCCAAAGCATTGAAACAATCTAGGAACCGAAAGTCATTTTCTACTGATTAATATACGAGTGTTGCCATTCTATAGGCTGTTTAAGAGATACAACTTTTAATGATTTTCTGTGAGCAAAGAACTTAGTTCTTAATTAGCATTAATAGCCAAAACCATACACCACCGTATACAAGTAAATACACTAGCAGCTATATGAACAGAAAATACAAACAAACAAAACTGAAGAAGCTCCTATAGTGAGCTTTCTCAAAGAAACTTGTAGCCTATATGATAATCTAAGAGGTTTCACTGTGAGTTTGATGAAGCTCTCCTAAACCCAAGAAATCAGCAGCAAACTCTTCATCGTTTTTGCTTAACATTTCTTGTAATGTACATTCTATATTCCTTCCTTTGAGTACCCAAAACCGCGGTTTTATCCTCTTCTCCAGAGAGTAACTGAAGTACCTTGGGTAATCTATTACCTCTCTAACCGGTTTCTCCATGCTGTTCACCAGAAATTCTAACTTGGGTCTAAGCACGTTGTCAATGCTGTATCCTAATAACGGTGAGAACTTACGTATCATGAAAGCAATCTCCCTCTTTGATATCCCAATCTCCATCAGGTACTTAAGCCTGTAAGAGCAAATGATTTACAAAAATCAAGGCTCATGCTAAAGAAAAGATTCACTTAAGGTGATGAGAGATAGATAGATACCGAGGAAGCACTGTTTTCTCTGCGTCGTATAAGAGAAACTCCGGGTACTTCTTTATGATTCTTGGGAAATGAGTACTGGAAACACCGAAACGAGTTAGAAAGCTGAGCTTCTTCTGGAGGGTTTTATCAATGCTGCAGCCAAATATCTCAGGACACCGACAGAGTATTTGACCGATGATCTCTTTTTGAAACCCCAAATCTTCCAGAAAGGCAACAACCTGTTTAAAGAATCATTTGAGGTAAAAAAGAAACAATGAATGAGATTAATACACACGTCTTGTGAAGCTAGTGGTTTCTTTATACCTTGAGGAACTCTTGTGGTTTATATAACAAAAGCTGAGGCCTCTTGGGTATAACCTTTCCCATCCTTTTATTTCTAACACCTAGTTTACCAAATTCCTTTACCATCATCTTCATGTTGCTCGTTGAGCAACCGAGGAGTAATGGCCATCTCCTTATTGCGTGGTCAATATCCGTTTTGAGCACCTAAGACAATAAAACTCAATAGAATCAATGTCTTTTGTAGGACTAGTCATTTCCAAAATCAATCTTACCGATTCACTCTCTAACAAGGAGACAATACGTGGATAGTTTTCTTGTACGCTCGGTGAAAGAATCCACGGATACTTCATCAGCACTTTTCCAGAATCTTTACTCACCACGCTAACCTGAATCAATACACATCAAATCAGCAAAGCTCTCCATGCTAGTTTACATAAAACCAAACAAATAGCATGTACCTTCTCCAGAGCTGCGACCACTCTTCTTTTCATCTCCTCAGCTCTGCTAAGCATGATGGGAGGGTACAACAAAAGCACCTTCCCCAAGCAATCTCTAGGAACACCAACGCTTTCAAGAAACTCCACCAAAGGCTTCATATCATTCTCTTCCGAAAGCAGAAGAAGCCGAGGGAACGACTCTAATAAAAACCTGAAAGACGCATCTACAGAGCCCAGCATGTCCAAGCCTCCACGCCTCGCTTCAATCTAAAACCATCCATGTAATTAAAAAAAAAACACACACACATTGAGATGCTATAAACTGAGGGAAAGACTAAACCTTTTCAAAAAAGGATAGAGTTTGCTGCACATCTTCATCAATGGAGATAGATAAGTAAACCATCATTCGCCGTGCATAGGCTCCAACAAGACCGTTCTCATCACTGCCAGAAAAGAATACTCCCTTCAGGTACTTAACCTAAAAACAATCCAAATCCAAAACCATTACAAACAACAAACACTAAACACACTCTGTTTGTTATGTAAACTACCTTATCGAGAAGTCTCGGGAGTGTTACAGAGGAGACGTAATGAGACAAGTACATAGCAGAGGACAGACTCAATCCAAGACTCTCCAAGAAGGCGACTTTATCACCATCACCCTTGTGCTTCACCATGTAAACCACTTTCTCACTAAACCCTAAACCCTCGTTCCCCTTCCACGTGTCCCACTCCTCCAGATCCCTAACGCCCTCCACGATCATCCTCGTGTACTTGGGACAATTCTCTGAGATGAAATCCGAATCGGCCTCGGACAGTCCAATCTCTCGTCGGAGAAACTCGGAGATAGAGACCCGCGCGAGGGAGAGCTGGTGGTCCTCGTGGTTTGATGTCTGCGAAGAAGAATCGGAGCTAGGTTGGTGAAACGAGGCGGATACAGAGACGGACAAGGCTAAGCGACGAGGAGAGGAGAAGAAGATGAGAGAGTTGGGAGTGAAGTTAAGGGATTGTTGTAAAGGAGAAGGAGAAATCAATGTTAGGGTTTCGAAGTTGCAGGAGGTGTTGAAAGAGAGCTCCATTAACATACTTTGCTTCTGCCCACATGAAGAAGAAGAAAGAGAGTTACAGGGTTTATCTGAAGCTATCTGGGTTTAATAACTCACAGTTCCGGTTTACACAAACCGGTACGACCAATTGGGCTTATTAATGGGCCGCTACACTAATCAATTCAGATTAATTGATTATGCGAAAAACTCGTAATTTCAGATGAACTGGGTTTATACCTTTGATGGGCCTAATAATAAGCCATTACATTAATCATTTCAGTAATTATATGTCGACTATACAAAAACTCTCAGTTACAGATGAACTGGGTTTATGCCTTTTATGAGCCTATAACATGCCGTAATTAGATATTTGATTATACAACTCACAGTCTCAGATGAACTGGGTTTATACCCTTGATGGGCCTGACAATGAGGCGTTATATTTTTCTAGGGCTCTCTACACTAACTTCTTCTCCAAGATTCTGATCAACATCAAAGAAACTTGCTCTGCCTTTGTTTTCAACTCCTGAAAAGCTTTACTGTTAACACTCAACAAGATGATTCCAAAGCTAGGACTTAGATTCTGCAGCTGGAGATTCCGGGTTCGATATGAACTGATCACTCTGCCAAAAAATTAAACATAAGAAACGTTTACAGCATTATCAGACCAGACCAAAAAGAAAACTCACAGTTGATGTAATGGAGACTTGGCTAGTGTTCGGAGACCTTCCTTGGCTACCTGCATAGAACACACTCCCTAAAGTCTCTTCACCGATATCTCTTAATCTATTGAGCTCAGGCAACAACTCTTTCCCAAGATCAGGTCTATCTTTTCTTCTCAACTCTGCGCATTGAAGCGCAAGCTTAGCTAAACACGTAGCTTCCTCCATAGGCCAGTCCGGTACCGCTGGATCAAGCATATCCTTTAGTGTCCCTTCTTCTATCGCTTGCTCAACGTAGTAAGCCAAACCCATCGGCTGTTTCGCTGTCAAGATCTGAAGAAGCATGATCCCTAGAGAGTACACATCTGATTTCACGCCTAACATTCCTGTCTGTTGGTACTCAGGATCGATGTAACAGAACGTTCCTGCAGCTGATGTGACTCTGTACTGTGTGACGTTCTCTGCTACTGCAGGGACTAGTCTGGCTAGCCCTACATCGCTGATCTTGCTCACGTAGTTGTAGTCGAGGAGGACGTTCCCTGGTTTGAGGTCTCTGTGGACTATTGGTTCAGGTTTGGTCTGGTGGAGGAAGAGTAGTCCTGTGGCTATCTCTGCAGCGATTCTGAAACGTAGCTGCCAAGTAATCGGCGGTGTGTTGCCTCTCATGAAAAGACGGTCTTCTAAGCTTCCTTTGGCCATGTATTCGTATACAAGAATCCCAAATTCTGGACAAGCTCCGAGAAGTAGCACCATGTTTGGATGTCTTATGCAGCTTAACACTTCAACCTGCAACACATGTTTTAATAATTTAAAAACTCTATAAATTAATAAGGTTGAAATTATGATAATTTATTAATTTTAGGTTTTCATTTTAATTTGTATTTTAAAATATTTTTATCTAGAAAAAGATTTCATTCGCTATGTTATATATATTTAGATAATTATAGATTTAAATTTCATCTATTTTATTAGATTGTTTGATATATACATAGATTGAATACATACATAGAATAATAAATTTACTTTTATAGTTGTTCAATAAAACTAAATATAAAATAGACATGAAATTCATTTTGAAGAAAAAATAAACAACAAAATGTTTCGTATATGTTGATATAAATATATATATAGTAATTATTAGTTTAAGATTTAATGGAACTATATATTTAGATAAGAGATTTTTAAATATTATTATCTTATTATCTTATCTAGTCATGTTATATTTTACACATGTTCAATTTGAAACCAAAAACAAAATTTATTAATTTATCTAATATTAATTTATAGAATTTCTAAAATATGTTTGTAAAGATAAAAACATTCTTGTAAGGTTGTTTTTTATTACCTCTTTCTGAAACTGTGATCTCCCTTGAGCTGCATCAGGGCGTAAAACCTTAACAGCAACACTTGTGTGATCCAGATAGCCTCTAAACACCGGACCATAGCCTCCCTCTCCAACCTTTCGTGACTCTGCAAAGTTTGAAGTGGCTTCTTCTATTTCTTCAACTGTGTACTTCCTATACCTAACAAATCCATGAGAGAAGGAATCTGATTCCTTCAATGCCTTCATCTCCACGGTATGTCTTCTCTTAGATTCCACTTCTGCTAATCTCTTTGCAGCTTCTGCAGCTTCCAAGGCTGCTTTGGCTTTAGCTCTCTCCTTCTCCACTATAGACATTGCTGCTTCCTCTGAACTCTTTGCTTCTTCCAACTTTCTTTCCTCTTCTGTTCTCAGCTTTTGCAGTGCACTCGCCTAAAAAAGGAACCAAACAGACAGTAGGATCAAGTAAACAGAACCAAACTGAAGTTGTCAGATATATTCTCAATGCTTACCTGTTGTCTTGCACTTAAAGCTTCTTTGCAGGCAGTGCTATACATATCCATGGTTTGCTTTAGCTCTAGACGCAGCCTCTTCATTTCAGCTTCAACATCATCCTGAAACAACAACACAAAACACACATCTAAGCAAACATTCTAAATGAAGTGAAGGATCTTGAGTTTGAGTTAAATTACTAGTACAGTACTAACCACGCTTTGAGATGAATATGTAGATGTTGTACCACTCTCTTCAGAGAATGTTGTAGACGAATCATTAGGGAAACCAGGATCACTAAACTTGATTCCCAAGCGATGTGACCCAATGCTCTGCTCTGAGCTTGTTGAGATTCTTGAGCTTCTTCCAGACTCAGGAAAGTCAAGTGTGAAGGAAGAGCGGTCAACGCTAGGTCTCCCTGAGCTGATGAACGAGATGTCATGAGAGTCTCTATGTGAAGAAGGGCTTATGAATGAAAGGTCACTATCTGAATCATATAAATCCCCATATGGTTTCACTTGTCTTCTCCCTAAAGGTGACCTACAAATTTAAAAAAAAAACAGAACAAAAGTCTCTGAATCATTTAGACCTAAAGAAACCATAAGACATCAGTTATGTTCCTTACCTTGTAGCATCTGCTTCAACTGATTTACGTGGCCTAGATGGCGTACTACTTGCCGAGTGGCTATGTTCTGCAGGAGTAACAGGCTGTTGATTTTCATATTCAGAGGGCTGCATTGAACTTTGAAAAGGAGCAGGACGAGATGCATTTCTCACTGAAGCAATCTTGCCTTTTGAAATTACATAAACATTGCAGAAATCTGGAGCTGATTTTGACACAGTTGTTGGCAAATCCGTTTTGAATCGTCTGCTCAAAACATGATGACGTTGTTACAAAATATGAAAGAAGGAAGACTAATATATATTCTGTAATATTAATACCTCATGAAGCTATTACGCGAAGGGGCTCCAACGACTAAGTTTTCGATTCCTGACTTTGAAACATGTTCGATAATAGCTCTCACTTTGTCTGCATCTTCAAGTAATATGTTTTGACAATTTATCTGCTCCAAGAAAGTGTTAAAAACCCCTTAAAAGGTCAAAAAATATTTGATCCTGCTAATCTATCTAAATACCTCTTTGCGAGAACAATAACAGTGGAAGGAAACAAAGAGACCTTTCGCTATTTTGTCCCCTTGTTGTGTATCTTCAATATCTACAACAAACAAAACAAACAGACTTGCCTTGATTATCACGCAAGAAGAAACCCTAGATGGTGAAAATAATTTCATGGTGAGTGAGTGTGCGTGTTTGAACCTGAAGAAGAATGTGATTTGGAGAGGACATGAATCAGAGAAATGGTTTGGCCTCGAGAGGCAAGATTCTCTATTGTCCATCTAAGAGCATGTTGGCTTCCTTTGTCTTTGTCTATTGCAACTGCAACTGAACCACTTCCTGTTTCTTTCTTTCCTCCATTGTTTGACTTTGGTAGCCACATGATTCTTCCCTTTATGTTTCTTGTATATCAAGGAAGAAAACCTAACCTCCTTCCTCTTGAGTTTTCAATATAATAACTTCACTTTGATTGGTCAAAGATTATTTGTGGAGGAAACAGATGAATGGGTTCGAGGTTTGCCTCTTTTTCTAATGGTGTTGTTATTTAAGGGTTTTATTTTTGGCTGATAATCTAATTTCAGAAGAGAAATTCATTTTGTGTGGTTTATCTTTCTTTTTTTGTTTCAACGTGTTGAATATTGAAATAGTGTAACAAATGGTCTAAATTTGAAGATCTTTATCACTTCTTTAACCACCTTCTGTAGCTTGCCTTGCAACGGACGGTAGATAAAAACAACTTTCTAGAACATTAATTTCTTTCAGTGATATGATTATTTTACTACAACATTTGTAACATTTTGCATATTATTGCATAAAATAAATCTTATGATAGGTTTCTTCTGGAGTTGGATGATAGAGAATTAAGAGAGAAAAAGAGAACACTTGTTGGTGGAAGAGATTTGGTTAATGTTTTGTATACATTACATACAGATATAATACATATTAACATATAGTAATAATGTGTATACGTACACATATAAACTATAGATCTAGATAAGATCATTAATTAGTTTGCTTATTTAGTAGAAAACTCCAACCACTTGCATATAATTAATAGCTTATAAGCAAAAGTGACCCTTTAATTTTGAGAAGTTATGCTGATGAATCTTCCTCTTATCTTCTCTCTTTTCAAGGTTTTTCATATGGCAATGGAACTAGTCTACTATACTCTGCGAGCGCCCACACTGGGAAGATGTTTCTGTAAGTTGCATAGTGTAACAAGCAGGTCTTCATAAAAGCTCCAGTTATCTCCTGTGAAATATACAAATTGTGCTCTTTAGAAGAATCACAGCAGTCTAAGGGTGTTGTTAGTGTATTTTTGTGTGTGTGTGAGTGTTAGAACAAACAAATATGTTAGACATGGGACAGTACTTGATGTAGCGGAAGCTTTAAAGATAGAACTAGAGATCCGTTGATTCTAAGAATACCCGGATAACTAGGATAATCACAATGATCTTATTTAGTCTAAGAATGCCTAAGATCAATGTCTTCTTAAATTCGTTGAGATCACCAATGATCTACCGAAAACAAGGAACAAAAGAGAAAACTCTTAACTTTTATTAATCAAATCATAACTGAATACAACCATAAGCCAAGACGGCTATATATATAAAACCATAAAACTCTAAAATATTAAAGATAATTATCTAAAATAATTAATAAAAACAATAATAAGATATTTGGAATATTTCCAAATATCTATCTACATCATTCTCTCCGGGTTGGAGAAGATTCGTCCTCGAATCTTGTTCGTAGTCTTTGAATCCATCTTGTTTTCCAAGAAAAACTCTTCCTCGAATCTTCAATAGCATATTTTGCACGACTTTTGCACGGATCTGTTTATAACATGAATATTCACAAATCCGTTTTTGCACAAACTTTGCACGCAGTAGATCATGCACGAAATCTTCATCAACACAATTTCGCCCTATTTTTGCACGGCTCTGATTTTCAAAAGATCCCTCTTTGAAGACAAACTCAATAACTTGAACATCATCTTCATACACGTCGTAGATCGGATCACCATAAATCTCTCGATAGATCTCATGGTTCTCTTCTCTCTCAACAAAAGGACTTTCGCCCCGGATAGGATAGATGCTAATACTCACCATGACATCCAGAATCGTTCTTCGATTGAGAAACCAAAGAAACGCGGCTCTGATACCACCTGATGTAGCGGAAGCTTTAAAGATAGAACTAGAGATCCGTTGATTCTAAGAATACCCGGATAACTAGGATAATCACAATGATCTTATTTAGTCTAAGAATGCCTAAGATCAATGTCTTCTTAAATTCGTTGAGATCACCAATGATCTACCGAAAACAAGGAACAAAAGAGAAAACTCTTAACTTTTATTAATCAAATCATAACTGAATACAACCATAAGCCAAGACGGCTATATATATAAAACCATAAAACCCTAAAATATTAAAGATAATTATCTAAAATAATTAATAAAAACAATAATAAGATATTTGGAATATTTCCAAATATCTATCTACATCAGTACTCATAGTTTAAAAGTATATATACATAAATCTTTTGAGTGGTTTTATGTTAATTTTGTTGATGTTTTAAGAAGTACCTGCTGAGGAAAATCACCATTCTCTAGTTGGGAGTTGATTAAGAGCTTTGCAGCCCGGTGAAGAGGAGTAGGATCTCTCTCAGCCTGTAATGTGAGATCAGAAGAAACAATTAAATGGTGAAAGACTAAGATCTTTCCTATGGTGAAGAATAAAAAGTTCTTAGCATGTCAAGATTCTGAACCTGTCCTGCATGAAGTAGACCCATCATTGCCCAAGAGGTTTGCACCAAGTTTGTTTTCTCCCCTTCACTTGGAATGTATCTCTGCACACCAAACCACATTATATATGTTTCTTGAAAATTCAGAACTTGTAAATTGCAATGGTACTTGGTTATGCTACCTTTTTGGAGCATGACAAGTAGCTTTCACCCCAACCTCCATTATCTTTCTGAACTGTGAGAAGGAAATGAACTCCCTTACGCATAGCCAAACAGTTAATATACGTCTTTCCAGCAGCTGCGAGGCCTCCCAAAGCAAACCAAGTACTGTATGTGAAGCAAACTCCCCAGCTTCCATACCTATCAATCAAAAGATTTGTTGATGTTAACAGTTCCAACTTGCCTAAAACCTAATGTATAAGTTACCATGAACCATCAAGCATCTGTATGTTCTCTATGTATTGCACAGCTTTCTTGATGGAACTGTTGATCTCTTCTGTCCTGTGATCCGGATATAGTTGCTTGAACAGAATCAAAGCTTGGATTGTTGATGAAGTACACTCATTGTATTCATGCTCAACAACTATGTCAGCAAAAAACTCTGTAGGGTTTAACAACTGAAAACAAGAAAAGAAACAAGAGTGATATTATTTCACAAGACTCTGTTGATGTAATAAGATCTCGATGGGACTTAAGTTCTTACTTCCAACCATTCTTGTCCACGAGCAGGCTCCCAAGCAGTTACGCCTCCATTTTTACTCTGCAGCATCAAGAGAAATTAACACCCATCATGAAGCAGCATTATGAGTAAAGTGTGTTCCGTATGATATTAAAGCTCACCTGTAAAGACAGTAAGATAGTAACAGACTCATACAATTGTTCAGGATCCATTTTCTCTCCAACGATGTCAGGTGGCATCATCGAGAGCAACAGGCAACACTGTAAAGCAAGATCAGTGAGCTGACCCACTAAAGTAAGTGATATATTCAGACTAATTAACCACCTTCAATCCTTCAGCTGTGCAATCAGAAGCTTGCCATCCATGATCCCTATCAGAGAAAGTCCATGACCCTTTGGAGATATGACGGTGCATGCTAGTGAAGTCAGACGGAGGGTTGTCTCTAACCTTCAAAAACCTCAGTTCAGTAAGTTAAATGATCATTATAGAGTCATACCGCAGAGGATATCAGACCTGAGAATCCTTAAAGAAGTCATGTCCTCTCCTGAGTACATCAGGGATCTCACTACAGAGGTTACTTGCAAGTAAAGCTTGGAGGGCAAACCCTGAATCCCATAACTGACTTCCAAAGCTCTGCAAAAAATAAGTTTCTCATAGATTACTTGCAAGTAAAGCTTTAGATTCTAAGCCCTAGATGTTACCTGCATTTTCATTCCATCTTCTGCAATCCACAAGTAATCAGAAACCCTCAGAAGATGCTTCTTAAAATGAACTCCATTAGGGTTTTCAACCCAACACGCAAGCATGCATAATGCCTTCACAGAGGAGGCTAAGTTTTTTCAGTTAACTTGAATAAAAAGTCTTTGAGTACTCCAAATGTATTCGTTTTACCTTTTCAACACATCCAATAGTGATATAACGGCTATTTTCATCTTCATAATGTATATGTTTCATGGCCACAGCAAGAGCTTTTTCTCTAACAATCTTGTTGAATGGCCAACATGTAAGAAACGGCTCTGCAAACATGTAAAGGCAGTCCCATATAACATTTTGGACCAGTGGACGAGGATAGTATGCATCTTCCTGAGGATAAAAGTGGATTGTTTTCTGTAAGTTTCTATTCCAAAAAAAAAAAATATTTAAAGAATCGATCTAACCTTTGCACATAGATGGCGTGCTCTATTCCAGTTTATTTCTTCATAAGGTTGTAAGTATATTTCTTCTCGTAGTTTCAAAACAAGAGGAGTTATTGGACCAACGAATCTCTTCCCGTATAGATAAGACATTGGCATGTAAACCAATCGGCAGTAACACCACATTTTGGCTGCAGATTTTCATTAAGTTATGTTAAACCAAAGTTAAAAATGTAAAGATGATTTAGGAAAAAATAAAAAATAAAGATGCTATGTCAAGATGTTAAGGAACTGTTGAACCTGGATGTATAGGAAGACACGAAGGTAGGATCCAAAACTCTGGAGGCATGGGGTTGCTTCCTGACCAATCAAATACACCGAGTATCTACAAACATTCAACCAAAATTAAAACAACCTTCTTTACTTCTTTTTTTTTAGAACAACAACCTTCTTTACTTCTTTTGCTAATTCAACTCTATATATATATATATATATTATTTTTTTTATTTTTTTTGAACACATGCTAATTGAACTCTGTATATGTTACCGAAAGCCAAGTTTTGCCCCAAGATGGTATGTATGTTGCACCACCATGGCGAAGAATCCATTCCCTGGCACGTTTGCATGCGTTCCCAGGTCCTTCGTTTGGACCTTCTCCAAGTATGCGCAAGCATATGTAGTTTAGTGTGGTGCAGAACATCGTGCTGTGGCCTTCTATGTGTAGTCCCCATCCACCATCTTCATTCTGCACAAACAAACACATGAAAAAGTGAATGAAAAGAGTTTATAAAGTAGCTTGAGAGGTAGATTTTGGAAGATGTAATTATGCCGGTCCTAGTCATATAAAAAAGTGAATTATTGGCTTTATGTTCCCAAAATTTAGGAAATAATTTACATAAAAACAGATTTCTAAATTTAAAAAATAAAAAATAAATTGACTATAGCCTCTAAAGTCTAAACTCTTAGGGTCAGCTGCTATAATGTACCTGGTGACAGTAGATATATCGGAGGATCTCTCGACGATGCTCTTTAGTGAATATCTCATGGAAATGTCCAGTGACGAATAGACAGAATACTAGTGGAGGAAGGAAGAACAACGGACCAGCATTTTCTGCAGGCCAGTGGCCATCACTTGCTTGTAATGACGATAAGAAACTGACTCCTCTCCTTAATGCATTTGAAGCTGTTTCTCTTTTGATTTCCTTGGCGTCTTCAACCTTCTTCGGAGGTATAGCTTGCTCGAATTTCTTCTCCTTCAAGAACTGCATCAATCATTCAACGGGTCAAGGACAGAACCAAACAGCGAACCCAGCAGTAAAATGAAACACGATTAGGGCTTCAAGTGGGAAGGTGAAGCTAGAGGTTTTTTTTTACTCTCGTCTCTCGAGAAATAAAATGGAAACAACTACATGAACGCTTCGGCCGGTAATAAGTTTAACTTGGGAAAGATTGAATAAGATAATTGTTTATATGTTATTTGAGTTGTTAATTTTTTTATATTTTATATAATAAGGCTAACCGTTTGCATTTTAGGGTTAGCCAAAAACTGAAAATATGGACCTAACCTATAATCACGTTCTTTAGCGATCAGTTGCGTGTTTTACAAGAACAATGGGATGTTATATCTTTTTTGAACTATTTTTTTTTATATCGTTCGGACACAGAACCCCAAACCTGCCAGAAGATGGATTATAGTGTAATTCCATTGATTTTATAGTCTACATTTAGACATCAATTAGACGTGCACTGTAGATAGAATCAACCAAAATGTATAACTTGTAATGATCATGTAAGTTGAACATGACACTAATTAAGATTGTTTATGAATATAACAATTGAATTTTATAGATATGTAAATATTAGAAAGTTGAACTTGCTTAATTATTCATTATATAATGTTTTCAGCTTTATATTCTTGTGCAAGTCTCGACAATGACGAAACAAGAAATCATCTCCAGACTTCATTTCAAACAAAATAATCTAAAATACACAAGAAATCATCTATTTCGCATATGTAGATTATTTTCCACCTGATTGTTTTGCCAATCCTACTTTGAATCTATAATTTTAGTTGACAAAAATACCTGCATCCGCCAGATGAGGTCGCTACTAGCTTTAACCTGAAAACGATTATCAAAAAAGAATCGGCGAGCTTCATCGACGGCAGCTCGTTCCTCCGCTGTGCCAGCGTCCGGATCAAACTCCCATGTCTGCCGTCCGAGGAAGTTGTTGGTGCTGAACAAGTAGGGCTCCTCTTTGTCTCCTTTTGCTATCTTCAACTTCCACATTCTTTAGATTCTGATTGATTATTATTGATTTAAAAAAAATATTGCATATTTATTTAGAGATGCACGTAATATCTGTGGAGAAAAGAAGAGAAGTAGTTCAAATTGAATTGATTACACGTCCATACATACATAATTCGTTGTGAGTTTTTTTCATTTAATTATTGATTAATAAAAGTTTAAGAAAACATAAAACCTAAACAAAATTTGCAAATGATTATTAGTCTTTAACATTTTATTTTACGTGAAAAAGTGAGTTATTATCTAGAATTTTCATTTGTGAACTTTTTAGATGAAAAGGTTATATATCTTGAAAACTTGTTGAAGTCTTCTTTTTTGAAAATTAAAACTTTTGGAAGTTTGAGGTTGGATTGTAATATATATGTGCAACCTCTTCTGTCCGAGTTTTTGGAAGTTTTGTATGTGTCAGTGTCTCTTTGGAATTTCCGTGATTTTCTTGATTTGCGTTTGCACATACGTAGCATCTAATCTACTCAACTATTTTATTGTTGTATTATATTTGTTTGCATTTGCACATTCTTATATTTTAAGGATTGTTTTCTTTTGACAAAAATTAAATCTCACTTACAGAGACTCAAGTGTTGTTATCAGAGGGGGACTCCAATACCTATAAAACCTGTCCTTTGAAAATCTATATATTTAAAAGGATCCACTGTGAATATAATCGACATGGATTGACTTCATCTTCTAAGCTTGTTTTCATCGTGTATATAATGGTCTTCTTGGCTTGTCACGTTTCGCTGAGAAAACAAAAAAGAACGTCACACTTCAAAAGTAATTTGAATGTGTGGGTTTGTAAGCCAAAGCAACCTTATACATGTATATCTAATACTGGTTGGTGATTGAATATTTGGCTTGTGAAGCAAGTAATATTCCATGTGACATATTCAAATAAGAAGCATCCTGACTTGTCAGTTACTACCCAAAGGCGTTGCGCCAGAATCCATCTTGCGCAAGCGCTATTCCATATTCACCACTAAATAAAAATAGAACTGTTGTTGATCGGTTGTTAGGTGAGTATCAATTAAGAATCATCTATCTCACAAAATTCATCTAGAGAGTGTACTATACTACTATCCAGAAGTCGGAGGTTTGGATTATTATTAAAAACAATGGGTTTTGTATTTAAAGCCCTAAGATATTATGGTTGTAAACGGTGGGTTTCAAACGTTCGGTTGTAAATGTTGGATACATTTATACAGTATTTATGAAGCATAAAATTTCCGATGAACTTGGGATGCAATAAATACGTTTTCTATGGTTTAAATTATGATTAATTTACATTTAAGATTTGTTTAAACTGAACGTTATTCCAAGATATCGAATTGCAAAAATAAGTACCACCACAGATTAAATTGCCATGTTACGAAATATTAACGTATTATCTATGTGTTTGATTTGATCCAAAAAAAAAACATGTGTTCGATGGTTATCAAATCTAGTTTTTAATGTATATGTTATATTGTGTTGAAAAAAATGTTATACATATGCAAGGTTTGAACCAATTCGGAATATTCTTTTGAAATATTTCTATTGAGTTATTTTAAAAATAAATATTTCTATTGAGTTACATAGCTAAATAGTTAGTTTTTTGTAACTGAATAAAAAAAGTTAGTTCAAGAGTACACAGTTAATGTCTGAATGCCGAATAAAACAGCTAGAAACGGTACTGTGGCACTTACCACACAACTACTGTCACATCAGGGTCTCCGGGACTACGGATTATAGATCAAAGCTCGCTTTGTGGTGGGCTCGTACTTTTACATGTGGCTGCGTATAAGATTTTCATTGTGATTTACTCGAGTCTTTATGTTTTTTTCTTCTTTCAATTTACTAAATAAGGAGCATAGCGATCATGTGCGCAACATTATCTATATACGAACCATGTCCCCGCATATTAAGAAGCTACGATGATGACATATGTCCCTTCCTCCAAATCTATCACTGTACACGTACCGTTATGGTTAGGTCTGCCAACCGTCGTGATTTAATGCTTGTTGATATTTGATGCATGTCACTCTATATGATTTGATTAAAAATATCAGGGAGGGACTGCAACTATTTGTTAACATGGTCAATTGGAGCGTTCGAATAAAATCCAATTTTTTTAAATATAAATTATGGTTTAAAATTTAAAATTAAGATATACTTTTAAATTTATAGTTTATAATTTAAAAATCACTGAACGAATATATATGTTATTATTAGCTTTTAAAACTATTTATTTTCGTTAAGTACACATTGTTATATATTTGAACAAGAGCTAAAAATATTTTGATATGTCATTATTAGTGAGGATTAATATATCTTGAGTTGCTTTAAACTCTTGCGAAATCAACATCATAGATTGTTTCACAACATTTCTATATTGTGTCACATGAACTAAACAGGTGGGCCGTAATAATATCATTTATTGAATTTAATTATTGGGAGTATAAGAGTTGATTATACCTAACATATTGTACTGGGAGATAAATGATTTGCAGTTTAATAGGAACTTGATTGAGTCACAAAGTCTTGTGAGTTCATTTATGATTACTTCAGATACTCCAGCATATAAGTATGTTTAGGCAATGACACGTAGGCGACAAAAAAAGAGACCCGTAATAGGAAACACACACACAAAGAGTAATTAGTAAAGTAGTTTGATTGCCCTAATTAACAATCCCATATTAAATTATTCTTTTTCACATTCAATGCGTTCCTCGACCTCTATATAAACATATGTACATGAACCTCTTCCGAACTATCTAATGATCGATCGTAAAAGGCAAACATCGGCCCAGCACAAGTAATCTCTTATCCTCTTTCATCCTTTCTATCTCATATCAATACAAAGACATAGAACCATATTCTATATATGTAACACATTTACATGCGCATATAGTTTAGGGCTATATATGTAATATGTTTATAAAAAGAGTTACATAGTCCTATAATCTTATTAATCCCCCGTACATATGTATAGACACTAGTGATATGTATATCAATATCATCATACGAATATTTGTATGAACGTCTAAACTCAGTATACATATCTGTTATATAAAGGGACCTGTACGTATATACATAGGATCATTGTCGTTATGTGGAAGTTGAAAATAGGAGAGGGAAATGGGGAAGACCCTTACTTGCTCAGCAGCAACAACTTTGTCGGACGTCAAACATGGAAATTTGATCCCAAAGCCGGCACGTCAGAGGAACGAGGCGCCGTCGAAGAAGCTCGCCGGCATTTCTTGATCAACCGTCCTCGTGTAAAAGGCTGCAGTGATATCTTGTGGAGAATGCAAGTAAGTTCTTTTTATTTATTTTATCAAGTGAGTTTTCTTTGTTTATCATGGCAATATGTAGCCTAAAATCTAAATAATTTTTAACTTCTAATGGAGATTTCTATCAGTAAATTTGAGGGGATTTAGATGGCCAAACCGATAAAGAACAACTAACATAACATCATTTTAAAAAAAAAACATAACATCATTTTATTAAAAACCTAATATATGTGGATTATATATATAGTATTTTTTTGCATTTACTTTATCTTATTTATAATTTGAATAAATATAGTTGCTCAAATAATTGAATAAATATAACTCATATCCATTTGTTATATTACATGTTTAAATATTTTAAAATTTCTACATATATTGTCTCTATTAAAAATATTAATTTCTGTTTTATTTTATTTAATATTTTTTCATTGGTTCTATTAATTAATGAATTAACAATAATGCTAAATTGTAAAATTATAAATCTATGCACTGAAAATATCTTACAGTTAACCAATTCTAAAACTTAAATGACACTTATATAAAACTTTATGTATACTCTGACTATTATATATATAGTTCTTTTCGTATTTACCTTTGTTCTATTATAGTTTTTTTTTTTGAAACACTTTCTATTATAGTTTGAATAAATATATTATTAACAGATTTATATTTGGGCCGTAAATGTTAATGGGCCAAGTTGCCAGTTGCTTCAAACTCGAATGGTATTTATATTCAGATTGAGCTTAGCTAAGATAAAGTTTGATTTGATTGCGACACACAGTTTCTGAAAGATGCAAAATTCGAGCAAGCCATCCCGCCGGTGAAGATCGACGGCGACGAAGGCGTAACTTACGAGAAAGCGACGGATGCGTTACGGAGAGGAATTTCTTTCTTCTCGGCTCTGCAAGCCTCCGACGGTCACTGGCCTGGAGAAATCACCGGACCTCTCTTCTTCCTTCCTCCGTTGGTTTGTTTCTTCTTTCTCTTCCCTCTGGATTAGGTGGAGAATACTATTTGGGCTAGAATTAGTGATTTAGGGCTTATGGCTTCTATTGCACGCTAGTAGTGTGAAAAGAAAAGAAACAGTAAGCAAAGGCGTCCTGAAATGTACCATAAATATTTTAACAAGGTTTTAACAAAAAAAAAATATATCTATATTTTTTTTTTACATCAAATATATCTATATATTTTTTATATTAATTTAGTGGTTTTTCAGTGTAAATTTTTTTTAAAAAATTGAGATTTTAGTCCAATATTTCACTTCGTATCATGATCACCTCTACCCCTGCCACTAAGGGTAAGGGATAACCAAGAGGAATCCAATGGCAATGAGATTAGAGATTTAGGGTTTGTGTTTCTATTTCGTGCAGGTATTTTGTTTGTACATCACAGGACACCTTGAGAAAGTATTCGATGAAGAACACCGCAAAGAGATGCTTCGTCATGTCTATTGTCATCAGGTTACTTTCACTTAGGCTCACATTTCTTCACATGAGATAACGTTTTGCTCTTTGTTTTGTATTTTTAACTTTTTTAGAACGAAGATGGTGGATGGGGACTACACATCGAAGGTAGGAGCATTATGTTCTGCACCGCGCTGAATTACATTTGCTTGCGTATGCTCGGAGAAGGTCCCAATGGGGGACGAGAGAACGCGTGTAAACGGGCAAGACAGTGGATTCTTGACCGTGGTGGTGTCACTTATGTTCCTTCATGGGGGAAAATATGGCTATCGGTAAATCTTGAAGTCCATCATATCCTGAGAGATGTTGCAACGTTACGTTTTTTTCAATCAGCATTTGATTTTTTTTTTCGGTATATGTAGATACTTGGAATCTATGATTGGTCAGGAACCAATCCGATGCCTCCTGAGATCTGGTTGCTACCTTCGTGTCTTCCAATACACTTAGGTTTGTTCTCTGTTTCCATTTTTTTTTTCCGTTGAGAGATTCTTATGTGATGTTTGTCTTGACGCAAAAAAATATATAAATACAGCGAAAACTTTGTGCTATTGCCGGATGGTTTACATGCCGATGTCGTATCTATATGGGAAGAGGTTTGTTGGTCCTATAACACCTCTTATCCTGCAACTGCGTGACGAACTCCATTTGCAACCTTACGAAGAAATCAACTGGAATAAAACACGACGTCTATACGCAAAGGTATGATAAACCATTCTGATACTTATTATATATATGTCATCTGACTTTACTTTCCGTAGGAGGACATGTATTTTCCGCATCCTTTGGTTCAAGATTTGGTGTGGGATGCTCTTTACGTTCTCGTGGAGCCGGTCCTTACCCGTTGGCCGTTAAACAAGCTTGTGAGGGAAAAAGCTCTTCGGCTGGCGATGAAACACATACATTACGAAGACGAGAATAGCCATTATATCACCATCGGTTGTGTTGAGAAGGTAAAAAGTGTTGATTTGAATGACCCTTTATAGAATTAGGCATATACTCTCTCTTAAGAATCTATTTTTGAATTTTGGGTTGAACTTTTTTTTTCGGTAGGTACTGTGCATGCTTGCATGTTGGATTGAAAACCCGAATGGGGACTACTTCAAGAAGCATCTTGCTAGAATTCCAGATTACATGTGGGTCGCCGAAGATGGAATGAAAATGCAGGTGACTGAAAATTTGATTATTTTTGGTATATGCTGTCTAGTAGGCCTAGGCATTTCTGGTTTTGGGTAGTTCTGGTAGGGGTTCAGAGTATCAATTTACTACTTAATCTATTTTTGGTTCAGTTTGAATAGTTTCTAGTTCGGGTAGTTCGGACAGTGTCTACTATGGAAACTTGTTTAAAATTATAGATTTATGCAGAGCTTTGGAAGTCAACTATGGGATACTGGGTTTGCGGTTCAAGCTATACTTGCTAGTGATCTCTTTGATGAAACTGGCAATGTATTGAAGAAAGGACATGATTATATTAAGAAATCTCAGGTTTTGATATCCTTTTTCTTATAATAGTGTAGCTTGAATTTCTATAATAAGAGTTGAATGTGTTTTTTTTTCCCTAAATCAAATAAATTTTGCAGGTTAGAGAAAACCCTTCTGGTGACTTTAAGAGCATGTACCGCCATATCTCCAAAGGCGCATGGACTTTATCTGATCGAGATCATGGATGGCAAGTTTCAGATTGTACGGCTGAAGCTTTAAAGGTAAATCAAACCAGTCAGTGATGCAGAACAGGTTTGCATGATCCTTTCACAAGAGTTAATGCCTCAATGGTACTTCTTTGGTTTTGTAGTGTTGCCTGCTGCTCTCCACCATGCCAGCTGAGGTTGTTGGCCAGAAGATAGATCCTGAACAAATATTCGACTCTGTTAATCTCTTGCTATCTTTTCAGGTAAGTTTAAATCTATAATATCCTAAAATATTATTGACTCTTATTAAGATTTACAACTACACTTCACTAAAATGTAGAGTGAGAATGGAGGTATGACTGCATGGGAGCCTGTCCGTGCTTATGAATGGATTGAAGTAAGAGCTTGAAACACACACCATAAGGATGCTTGCACATTTTTTCTTTATTTTTAACCTTTTGCATCTGGTGTTTCAGTTCCTCAATCCCACGGAATTTCTCGCTAATCTCGTGGCCGAGCGTGAGTATGTGGAATGCACCTCATCTGTTATACAAGCTTTGATTCTGTTCAAGCAACTCTATCCAGATCACAGGACAAAAGAGATAAACAAGTCCATCGAGAAAGCTGTGCAATTCATAGAAAACGAACAGACGCCAGATGGTTCATGGTATGCTCTCTACTTTCAAGCCCTTCATGGTATAAAGGAATATGCTTCAGAAAAAAAAACTCTTTTAACAAAATAATCTTTTTTTTTTTCTCGACCCATGATATAGGTATGGGAACTGGGGAGTTTGTTTCATTTACGGAACATGGTTCGCTCTTGCCGGCCTAGCAGCCGCTGGTGAAACATATAAAAACAGTCTGGCTATGCGTAAAGGTGTTGCGTTTTTACTCAGGACACAGAAAGACGATGGAGGCTGGGGCGAAAGCTATCTCTCATGCCCTGAACAGGTATTTGCGCAGATCAAGTACTCTTAGTAAATGACCTTGATTACGGAACGATTGTTGATCTTTTTTCTTAACATGGCTTCCTTGTACGTAGAGATACATACCATCAGAAGGGAAAAGATCCAACTTGGTGCAAACAGCTTGGGCAGTAATGGGTCTGATTCACGCTGGACAGGCTGAGAGAGATCCAGTACCTCTTCACCGTGCTGCAAAACTTATCATCAATTCGCAAATGGAGAATGGAGATTTCCCTCAACAGGTTAGACATTATCCTCTTTTATAGAAGGAACAAGAGTCTTGGGAATCAAATAGTCTATCTATGTTTCATTTTTCTAAGTTACATATTTTGATTGTCGCATCATGTGCAGGAGATAGTAGGAGTGTTCATGAGGAATTGCTTGATACACTATGCTACCTACAGAAACACTTTCCCATTATGGGCACTTGCTGAGTACCGGAAAGCTACCTTCCCAATCCAAACTCAACAACATCATCTTCAGCTTCCTTAGTAAATGTTTACAGATTATAGATAAAAAGAACAAAACAATGTCTACATATGGATGAAATCTCCTGTGTCTTTGGCTACTTATTCAGATGTATGTTTATTCAGCAAAAGTAAACGAATAATAATATAATATGTCTCCTCTGATTTTTTGGCTAACTTTTCTTTTTTAACTCTAGAAATCATACTCGTCGTGTGCTCTAAGATCATCTTTAAGTTTCATACTTGACCGTTGAACCATCCTTACAAGCGCCTGCACAACTTCGGACATCGGTGGTCGGAACTCTGGTTCAACTTGTACACATAATGCGATAATGTCAGCAAATCTTGACAGTGACTTTGGTGGGTAAAGTCCGTGCAAAGCTGGATCTGCTATATTCGCTAACGCATCTATGTCGTGAAGCTGCGGTGTCGCCCACCGAACCAGCGATCTCTCCGGCCTTGGCTTCTCTCTGTTTATATCACAAAGCCAACCATACACAGTATATATGTCTTATGACTCAGCAGAAGTATTTAACCTATTATAGTTAAATGATCTTAGAATGAAACTGACCCGTCAAATGGAACTCGACCGGTGAGAAGCTCTAACATGACGACACCGAAGCTGTAGACGTCACTCTTTGGTGTGTAGTCATCAGGGTTCTTGGCTTCTGGTGCATTGTATCCTTCTCCAAGGTTTTGACTCGTTCTCTGTCACATCATGTGATTCATATACTAATTAACTCTTAATCCAAACTTGTCGATTTTAGAGGGAATTAAACTTAAATGCCTTACGAGATAGAATTTTGAGAGGCCGTAATCTGAGAGACGAGGGTTGAGATCTGCGTCTAGCAAAATGTTAGAAGACTTTATGTTCTTATGCATCACAGACGGTGAACATGCCTCGTGTAGATATCTACACCAAAACAGAACAACATGGTCATAAAAGTGTTTATGTGTGTGTGTTTGTGTTTAAGAACTTACTCAACAGCTCGAGCGGTTCCCAAGGCGATTCTGACTCTTGTGTTCCAAGTCAAAGGTTTACTGAAACAATCTGACAAATGAAGGAACTCGTGTAGCGATCCGTTCCTGAAGCACTCGTAGACCAACATGTTGTGACCTTGCTCTGAGCAGTAACCTACGAGCTCTGCTATGTTCTGATGCCGAATCTTCGAAACGCTCATCACTATAGCCGCTATCCCTTCTGATTTACCCGAATCAAACAGTTTTGAATCGATCTTCTTAACCGCCAAAGTCTGAACCAAAAAAACAAAACTTGATCAGATACATTTGGACTAATTGTGTTACTTGTGACACAAGGTAGCTCAGAGACTTACACGTCCATCGGGGTATTTAGCTCTGTAAACTCGTCCTATTGACCCTTCACCGAGTAGATTTCCAGGTGCAAAGTTAGCTGTTGCGGTTTGTAGATCAGAGAGCTCGAACTCTGTAGCAGCACGAGTGGAAGTGGTTCGTTTCGCGTTGAGCTTGTTCGCGAACTCAGTATCGTTGAAAGACATCACACGCGATGAAACTGAATGTTTTAGTCCCTTTGATCCAACCACTCCTTGCGTATTTTCATCATCCGAATCTATAGATTTTCTACCTGCAATATAAAGCTCCTCTTGATTAGTAACTTGCTTTACAAGTTAGGTCGAAAAATGTTTTAACATATTACCTTTGTAATCGTTGCCAAAATCGATACGAAGCTCTTGTGAAGATCCATGAGATCTCATAGACCTCAGATTTGGTGTGTGATGGCTGTCGTCTTCGTCTATGAAATGAGGATTGGGAGATGATCTTTTCTTGGAGAAGAGAGCGATCAAAAGCACGAATAAGATAAGAACTCCTAAGCTTGCTCCGGCTATCATCAGTCCGGTACCGACACTCATACCTCCTTCTTTAGATCCACCTGATTTTCGACCGTACTTAACACCCGGTGGTGGTGGCGGAGCAGTTTCTGTTGACCAGTCGTTGCCTCCTCCGGTCCTTTAACATAATCAAATTACACAAGAGAGAGAGTGAGTGTTTTTCCATGTTGAAAATTTGTTCCTTGTGTATCACGCAACCCGTTACACTTACAGTAAGCTGTCTATTTCTTTAAGTTCATTAGGTATCCATCCTTCGAACTGGTTGTCTTCTATGTTCCTTTAATCACACGTAAGAAGACAACAGATGTTTTATAGGTATTTTGATTTTGGACGATAACAAGTTAGGGTTTTCTCTTAATTGCTTACAAGTCATCAATGGGAAGGTTCCTGAGAACGTTTATGTCTCCTGTGAATCGATTCTCCTGCAAATGTCTTGTACAATGATAACATAGGAAACAAAAACAAAATCCAGTTTAGCATTTTGAGAAAATTAAAAAAAAAAACTTAAGTAAAAGTTTGTTTGTTATTGTTACAATTTTTTGAGGCTTGTGAGATTAGCAAAACTTGGAGGTAATTTCCCAGAGAGTTTATTTAACGAGAAGTCCCTGTACTCATGAATTTGGGTGTGTGTAAGGTCTCATGTTTAATGATTTTTGTAAACATTTTGTTAGAAAACATAACTAAAGGAATTGTACCTACACAGTTTCGAGTTTGGAGAGTTTCTGAAACATATCTGAAAGTTGTCCATCGAGTTTGTTCTGTCCAAGATTACTGCATTTCACATATAAATTAATAAATCTCTTGAAAATTAATTAACAACAAAGATATTTACTAATTTTCTTCGGTTTTCACTCACATGCTTTTGAGTTTATTCATTTGAGATAACGAGTAGGGTACATTTCCATCGAGTTCGTTCTCAGAAAAGTCTCTGTATATCAGTGTCAAGGTTAGGATCCTTTTCTTGGGCGACAAGAAATATAACAGAATAAATGTATGAACTTTCAGGTTAACAATGTTGGGTGGGAGTTGGTAAGGTATGTTTCCTTTGAGATTGTTTTTGCTGAGATCACTGTACTACCACAAGAATTTTGAAACCTGATTGTTATCTTTTGAAATACTAATATAAAAAGAGCTTATTGAGTGAGGATTCTCACAAAGTTGTGAGAGATTTGAGGTTGCTTAGTAGATAACCTAGCGATCCACTTAGCTCATACCCTGACAACTGTCTATGGAACCAAAAAAAAAAAGAAAAAAAAATTAGGATATAACTTGTAACACAAGTAAGTTTTTGAAACTAGGGCTCTTCATTAAATTTGGGAATGAATGTATACAGCTCGGTGACCGAAGAGCCTTTGCATTTAACGCCTTCCCAAGAACCGTCACAAGGATCACCTCCGCTAGATTTCCAGCCTTTGAGTTTCGGCGGCGAGTTTAAGCTCGTGAACATCACATTCAACGCAGAGACTGCCAACACTTTCTAGTTAACTTCTCAATATGATTACTTAAAAGCATGTTTTTCTTCTATTGACATTTAAGCCGCAAAATGTAATTACCTTCTTGTTTCTCAGTTTTTGCTTGAGCTAAAGTAACGATAATAGCGAGAGAGGCGACCAAGAGCCGTACGAGTTTCTGCATCATCTTAGTTTGCAAGAAAGATATATAAAACTATAGTTAGGGTTAGGTTTACGTTCCCAGGTTTGCTTCACGGAAAAGGCAGCGATGCTTTGAGAGAATGTGCCATTGTGATACATTATTGAGGTTTGGTTCATGGACAAGAACTGATAATTAACTCGCGACCATTAACTTCCGCTGAACAGTTGTTTACTAAATTTGATTTAATCTTTGAGGAAGAACGAAAGGTGCGCAATGACAGTGAATATGGGTGCGTGCTTTTGAATTAACCACTCGTTTTAAACTTTTTCTTTATTTTGTAATTTGTGATTGCAAAACAAACATACTTTAGGTTATGTTCTTAAAGCATCTTTGCCATTCCAATTTACAAGTTCTATATGTATAAAATATTCAAAATTAACTCATGCTGACATTAATTGCTGAATCCTAAACTATTTTTAAATAAAAATAAAGAGAACCCCACACTTCTAATGATTTTGTTTTTCTTTTATAATCAGCATTCTATGAATTAGCCTATATTTTGCTTATTTGTGATATTACAAATGTCTAGGTTTCAGATTCTTTGCTCACCTTACTTTGGTAACCGTTATAATTAATTCTTTTTATAAGATAGTTTGTCAGAAAATTGAACCAAAGTTTTAGAATAAGTTAAGTTCTTATGATAGGTTTTACCTGAATAAACACTCTAGTAAGAACCAAGCTATGATATATCATTTTCTTCTCTTTGCAATGGTCAGAGTTTTCTTAGACCATCATTATTGGTGTTCACTCTCTCTCCCTTAACTAAAGGTTTTTTTTTTTTTTCGGTATAAAGTAAGGGCACGCCCTTAAATAAGGGCTTTCTCACTCTCTTTCTTCTCGGTCCCCACGTTATTCTTCTTAAGGGCTTTGATAAGGACTTCCCAATATTGATGCTCTTAGTGTATGATTTTTCTTATTTTAATGATTTCTTCTCTTTATTAGCATTTTTATATAAAAAGAACTTATTGTCAGAACTGAAGTACATAGGTAACAATAACATAACTATCAGTAGGAAATAAAAAATGTTAGAAAGGACATTAGTTGGTTGGCAATATAAAAAAGAGCATCAAGTTGTTATGACACTAGTTTGACTATATATTCGAAAACTATATATATTTCTAATCTTCCCCAACCAACATTTATATACAATCTTTCTTTTTTTGCTAAACCCACTTACAATCTTAGTTCATACTTTTTACATGTGTAGAAATGTTAGTATATATATCAACTTACATTATAAAACAGATAAAACTCATCAAAACTATTTATATATAGAAACAGAGGGAGTAATACATAATTATTGGATTCAGCAGATTGTACCCCAAGTCCCAACATGATAGCAACAAATAACTTACATTATTTTTTTAATCTGTAACTGCAACTGATTTTCCAATAAAATATAAATTGTAAGCCGCAAATAAACGGTGAAAAATCTAATTCTGTATATGTGACGAATTTGTGACATTATACAAGTTTAAAAAAAATCTGATGCTAAAATTAAATAAACATCTAATATATAAGAGTTTGTTTTTTAGCGTTGGTGGCTAGATGAGTTTTGGTATTGCACGGAATCATTCTAATAATGACACCAAATGCGTATAGTTAAGGTATAATGACATAGTGCGTGAAGGTGATTGCCATATATTGAATAA
This sequence comes from Raphanus raphanistrum x Raphanus sativus, assembly GCA_019705995.1. Classification (NCBI taxonomy): domain Eukaryota; kingdom Viridiplantae; phylum Streptophyta; class Magnoliopsida; order Brassicales; family Brassicaceae; genus Raphanus; species Raphanus raphanistrum x Raphanus sativus. Next base: position 53,542,758 of record CM034043.1, read on the forward strand.
GAGGATTTGTCAGAATTACCTTGTATACAAACAGAATTGAATATAGTAGCCACATGTACTTGTAGTAGTGTTGGTGTGTCACTATCCTTGATCAATGTATGTTCTTAAACAAAGAAACAAAAAACAAGTGATTGGAATTGAGTAACATTAATTATCAAAGTAGTTTACAAAAAAAAAAGTTATCAAAGTAATTGAACAATAAATCAGAGAGACGTGGTTTGAAACACATCTTGCCAGAGTTATATATTATACGGTTGCAACACCATATAACATATACACTAATTGAAATACAAAGACGCAAGACAAACATAATAACACTATCACTCAAAAGAAAAAGAACATAATCACACAAAAAGCACAAATGACCCCCATAACTGATGTTGCATTAACCAACATATTAGGGTTTTAAATCTTGAGGTAAGTATTGTCAACGGGTTTAAGCACGTGAGATGCCTCTTCCTCAATAAACTTCAACTGCCCTTTCGTAAGGTGCAAGTAAACCATCCAGTCTTTATCGTCAACCGAGCTTGGCATGGGCATCACATATCCAGCATTACCTCCCCATGGGAAATGATAAGATCCGAACACCGGCGACCCCCACCCAAAATCCACTTGGTTCACCGGAAATCCCCTCCCGGAAGAAACCACAAAGGCCGGTCCGTCGTCTGACCCGGTGCTATAGATTCTTGAAACCGCAGGTACTGGGCGGCGAGTCTCAACCCAATCGATCAAGTTCAAGAAATGTTCTTTGGTCACTGAACTCTCCAAGAACTTGTGAACCTCATCTGCCACCCAAGGTAATGACTTGTTGATCAAGTCATCGATCTTTTGGCCACCAAATGGGATTGAGAGAACGTTTCCGAAGTAAGTATTGTTTTCTTGCTCCATAAGTCTCCTCCTTCCGTCAACAACGATCCCTAGTTTCGAGTTCTTGGTCGGAACTGGATCTTTTGCCGCATGTTTCGCCACGAGTTTCCACAGAAACGCGCTGAACGCTTCAAGTTTGGTCCTTTTGAGTGTAGTCTTTGATCCACTAGCTAGGGTTTGAAGCTCGTCTAGTGCATCCGCTTTGATGTAATAGAGACGGCTCGCGAGGATACTGTCTGGATCGGTGGTTTCTTGCGGAGGGGTCAAGGACGTGACAGGCATATACATATGGTCTATAGATGAATCGATGATCAAAGGTCGTCTAGGGTTTAGTAGAGATCTTCGAAACGATGGTACACAAGAGATTGGTACGTCGGATCGAGAGATCTCGGCCCATGATATTAGGAACATGTTCATGGAATACGCATCCGCTACACGATGATCAAATGTACATCCGACAACTATGCTCCCACATTTCAGTTGCGTCACCTGTTTACACAACGAGAAAAACACAAAGTTACGTTGTTGTCGCCATTATCCTCTTTTAGCATGTGCAAATGGTCAAATAGAATCCTAATTAATCTTGAAAAAGAAAAATAAATAGGTATATAAGTTAACATTTTAAAATTTTAAACATATTACTAAGTTTAGTGCTTATAATTTCAAAAAAATATTAAACATTCATAGATGAAGTCATTAATTTTTAAACTACATTATTACTTCGTTAAATATATCTCCAAATTTTTCAAATAGAATTTATAGATAATTTTAGATGGCCACTGGTTGTTATAATGAACTATTACTGTCTTAAGCTGAAAACTGTTACCTGAATCGCTATGACTCCATGCTTCTTGATGGGAACAAGCCTGGCAATACTTTCATCAGGATCATATAGGTTAAGCTCTCGGAGGTCCACGTCAGCACCGGCCTCCACGAAATCTACGCCGCGGTTGTTACAGAGAATCTCCGGTTCTCCGGTGGGATTGGTGACGATCTCGCCAGCAAAAGCGTAGTAGGAGACGAGAGTCTCGGCCAAAGCAGTCTTTAGGGTTTCATGAGCCATAGTGATGTTAGATGGTTTCTTGTAGCAGAAGCAAACGCTGACGTTGAGAGGAGGAAGGAGGAGGTCGAGGTTTGAGAGAGGGAGCCAGTGGTCCTGGAGAGGAAGAGCCGCCGTGATGAGCTGCTTCCTAGTGGTGGTCACGTGAAAGCCACTTGCTTGCTCCGTAGCTTCTCCCATTGGTTGTTGTTTTAGGAGATGAAATGAATAATGTTGTGGTATGTGGGCTGTTGGAAGATGCTGTAAACAAGAGAGAATTTATAAACAGAGTTTAGGAGAAAAATAGGTGAAACTTTCCAACTTTTGGGTTGATTTATTTATTTGAAATGATAAGTTACTACTATTTTTTTTAAGAAATAGTAGTACATATAAATAAATATATATTATAGTTACAAACTTAATGTGTTAAAATTGATTGGTTTGTTTTTTTTTAATCTTCGATCTATATCTATTTGTGTTTATAAGAGTGATATATAGGTTAACTAATTAGATTAAAATCAAGTCTGAATTAGTTTTAGAATTCATATTGTAGTTACAAACTTAATGTGTTAACGTGTTAACGATCTACTATTTTCATTGATTGGTTTGTTTTTTTATCTTCGATTTATATCTATTTGTGTTTATAAGAGTGATATATTATGGAGAGACATGGATAAATTGGTTCGAACTTTCAAATATTCATTAGTTCTGACGTGACTTTATCAACCAATCAATAGTTTCTCTTTTCAAAATATTTTCAAGTTAGAAAACCGTTTTACAAAAAAAAAAAAAAAAATTTCAAGTGTTATTTGAGTATTCAAAACGATAGTCTACAACTTACACATATATTATCGAATTTCGAACATGACTTATAACACGATGGTGGCAATAGTTAATATTACTATGTTATAAACCTCAAATCGTATATAAACAACAATTTTAAAATGAACTATACTTAGTTTCACCCCTGAGGTAAACTTAGTTCATTTCTATTAACCAATCAAATCGCCACGTAGGATTAATGACAAAAAATATTAAATACATTTTCTAAAAGCCAAAAAATCTTTTAAGTGTCAATTTTAACAAAATTAATACCGTAAACTAAATTCTAAATTCAAACCGTAATCCTAAACTTAAACTCTATATCCTAAACCCAAATCCTAAGCCCTAAACCCAAACCCTATACTCTAAACTCTAGATTTGAATTTAAGAAGTTCACTCAGGGGTGAATCTAAGTATTGTTCTTTTAAAATATCAGTAAACTTCTTCTTTTTCAAAACCAGCGTTTGTATATATCTCTAATTATTTTTGTGACAAAAAAATGCATCTCTTATTGCATGATCTTTAAATTTAAATTTAACTAAAACTATTTTTAAAAAATATAAATTTAATTGAATCATTATGATATATGTTTAAACAAAGATGTATATTCTCAATATTTTTCTATGTCAAGAAAAAACAAAATCATGTCCCTTCCGAATATCTGACAGAATTCATTTTAAAAAAATTTGGTGATACTTTTGCTGAGAAAACATTGAATTAATATGTAGTTAACAATTAGTAAAATATATAAAATAGAAAAAAACTCAAAAGTAATTTAACGGTATTTCATATATTATAATTATTTTTGATAACTCAGGTTTGATTGTTATTCAAAATATTGTGGTTACAGTTTATTTGAAAGGTACATATACTTAATTGACATTTTGCAACATGGTTATTTATTGTAATTTTGTAAAGATAGTTGATTAGTAAACTCGTTTATCATAGATGTTAAAAGTGATCAAACTTGTTTTCCTTTCTTCTTAAAATTACACTAATCAAGTAAGTCTCAGTGATATCATTTTTATGTGAATGCTCAAGAAATTCTGCGGTATATGAGAATTAAGAATTAACGCCTTGACCTTATAACTAGTCTCACCCGAAGTCACTTTACACTAACCCATAATTAAATTTTATGAAATACACTATGTTAAACGATACTTTTCCCTCTGTTTCATAATAAATATCATTTTAGATTTTCTTTTTGTTATACAAAAATGATCACTTTATAATTTGCAAATTATACTTACTTTCAGCTAAAAATTAATTGCAAATTGAATTAATTTTATAAATAATTTTATTTATCTCAAATACTATTAATCAGAGAAATGTAATTAATAACAATTTACATATATTTTTATCACTTTTTAATATGTGTAAAAAATGTCAAAATGATATTTATTCAAGAAATAGATAGAGTATCATCTATTCGACTCTATTTGTTATCTCTTTTTTTTTTTTTTTTGTGCACATACGATCTCATTAATCAGAAAGAAAGGCCTCAGGCCCAAAGTTTACCCATTAAGGGTTGATACAGAACGACGACGTAACGAAAGCTTAGCTGAGGCATCAGCTTCTTTGTTGAAATCGCGAGAAACAAAAGAAAAGGAAATTGAGACGAAAACAGAGGAGATTTCAAGGATGTCGTGGACGATTCCTCTGATTTCCTTAGCCTGCATGTCACCGTGGATTGCTCGAATGAGCGTTCTATTGTCGGAGGACATCCTGAGAGTTTTGATCTCTAGGGTCGCTGCCTTGATGAGGGCGAGTCGCATCGCCATCGCTTCCGCTACCAGAGGAGAGTCTACATAATCCTGCGAGCTCGATCCCTCTACTGCCGTTGTGAAGCCGTGTCCTGTGAAGATCCATCCAAATCCCGCCTGCTTTGTTTGTTTGTTCCACGCTGCATCTGACCGACAGAGAGTTTCTCCCTCTGTCTCCACCGGGTGAGATTTGCTGTTCGTCCCCCTTTGAATCACGTTAGTAGGAGTTGCTTTGATCCCTTGTGCATACGTCCACTCGCGGCCTAATCTTATTGCTCTTGTCGCAATCTCTTCAGGGGGAGAGGTTAGAGCTTCGAAGATTAGGGCGTTCCGTGATAGCCAAATCGACCAGACTACCCAGGGGAGGATGTTGTTGGTGATTCCAGAAGGAGGTAGACAGATGCTGTTTCTGAATTTCGTCAGCACTTCCGGGATCGCTTCATCCGTAGCTATGTGAACTACATCTCTAAGAGGTATCAGCTTCCACACTTCCACTGCAAATGGACATAGGAAGAATGTATGTATTGTTGTCTCCTCTCCCTGACAACGTGGGCATTTAACCTCTGTGTTGATTCCCCTTCTTTGTAGGTTGTCACCTAGAGGTAGAGCTCCTTTTAGAATCGACCAGAGAAAAACCTTCAGCTTAGGTGAGCAGGTGTTTTTCCATACATCCTTCTTCCAGTCGAAGTCTGAGTTTATCATAGCTTCCTGCTGAACATGATCCATCCTTGCTGAGTAATACCCTGACTTTGTTGTATAGGTACCCGAGGAGGTTTTCTGCCAGATGAAAGCATCGGAGGCTCCTGTTTGGCTTGGTTTCAGGCACAGTATCTGAGGTGCTACCGAAGGTAAGATTTCCTGGACTCTTGTCTTGTTCCATTGGAGGTCTGTTGTGAGTAGGTCTGCCACCCTAAGATCAATAACTTCTTCCTGTAGAGGTCCATGCATTTTGATTTGCTCATCGAGAGAAATCCATGAATCTTTCCAGACTTTAGTTTCTAGTCCATTGCCAATAGACTTGCCTAGGTGCGTAATTAGAAGATCCCTGCCATGTAGTATACTTCTCCATCCGTGTGAGCAGCTAGCCGGTAGGGAAACCTCTAGAAAGGATTTACTATGGCAGTACTTCCCTCTCAAAACTCTAGCTAGGAGACAGTCTGGCTTAGTAAGGATGCGCCACGCTTGTTTAGCTAATAGTGCTTGATTAAAAATCTGGATGTCTCGAACGCCTAGTCCCCCCTCCGATTTCGGTTTAGTTATCGTGTCCCATGCCACCCACGACATTTTCCTAGTTCCTTCAGTGTCATCCCACCAAAATCTAGTGAGAACTGACTGAATTCTCTTACACAGGCTTACGGGGATTTCGAAGCAGGACATGGTATGAGATGGGATGGCAGTTAGAACTGACTGCAGCATGGTTAGTTTGCCTGCCTTGGAGAGGAACCTCGTGGACCAGCTGACTGCTTTTTGACGTATCCTATCAACCACCGAGGTGAACAAGTCTCGTTTTCTTCTGCCAAAATGCTCAGGGAGCCCAAGGTACTTCCCAGAACCTCCTTCTCTTGTGATGTTCAAGATTTTCTGCGCTTCTTGTTTAATCTCCTTTGATGTTTTGCATGAGAATGTGATTGATGACTTCGCGTTGTTTATTTGTTGTCCCGACGCTGTCTCGTAGGTCTTAAGGATCGTCCTCAGAGTCTCGCAGCTTGTTGGCGTGGCATAGCAAAAGAACATGGTATCATCTGCAAAGAGCAGATGGTTAACCCGTGGGCTTCCTCTAGCGACTCTTATGCCTTTTAAGGTACCATCTCTTGCTGCATTGGAGCATAGGCCTGATAGAACTTCGCTGCATAGGATAAATAGATACGGAGACAGGGGGTCCCCCTGTCTGATCCCTCTTCTAGGTATAACCGAGCCTTGCACCGTTTCATTAACTAGATAAGAGTAGGTAACTGTGGAGACACATTGGATGATCCACTGAACACATTTAGCATGAATCCCCAGCCTTTGTAGTACTTGAGCTATGAAACCCCATTCTAGTCGGTCATAAGCCTTCGACATGTCAGTTTTAACTGCCATAGTGCAATTTTTCTCTGCTGTAGACGTTTTGAGATATTGTAGAACCTCGTGGGTTATGAGGATATTGTCTGTTATAGCTCTCCCAGCTACAAACGCAGATTGGTTCTCAGAAATGATTAGCCCCAAGACTGATTTCAACCTTAGAGCCAGCACTTTAGAAATAATCTTATAAAGCACATTGCATAGGGCTATAGGTCGAAAGTCTGCAACTTTCTTTGCTTCTGCGTTCTTCGGTATTAATCTAACATGGGTATTGTTGATCGTTGTAGAGAGCTCACCCGTGAGGAAGAACTGTTGGACTTCTGCTACTACTGCTGGTCCCACGACTTGCCAGTTTGAGTGGAAGAAACTGGCCGAGAAGCCGTCTGGTCCGGGGGCTTTATCCGCATGTATCGCAAAGGTAGCTCGCTTTATCTCTTCTGGTGTTGGTTCCTTGATTAATAGCTCGTTTTGCTCTGTGGAGATACACGGTTTTAACGCCTCGTTTACTGCAGAGGAAACTACATAGCCCGGCGAGTCGAAGAGCTTCTCATAGAAGTCGCAAATAACAGCTGAGATTTGATCTTCTTCGAAGCTTGGGGTTCCAGCTTCGTTCTCCATCACTGAGAGTCGGTTTCTTGTCTTTCTGCCTTTGGTTATAGCATGGAAGTACCCCGTGTTAGCGTCTCCCAAGGTAAGCCATAGCTGCCTGCTCCTCTGTCTCCAAAACTCCTCCTCCATTTTATAGGCTAGTAGAAGTTTAGTGTTTATGTCTTGGATAAGGGTTTCTTCTGGGATCGGGTTTGACATGGCGGTATCTAGTTGAGATTTTAGCTGTTCCAGCGTTCTATTGCTCTTCTCATGAAACTCTTTGCTCCATTTGCAGATGGCCTTCCTACAATGTGAGAGGCGCTCTTCTACCTGCAGATCAGCGTACCTGTCCCAGGTCTCTTGGATGATCTTTTTGACTTCTTGATTGTCCCTCAGTCTTCTATCATATCTGAATATTCTAGTTCCTGTTCTTCTTTTAGTATCCAGAAATGAGACTAGAGGACGATGATCTGATCCTTCGTATTTCAGGTACTGGCACCTATTAGAAGGGAAAAGATCAGCCCACTCGGTGTTGCTCATTGCCCTATCCAATCTGCATTGTACCAGATGGGACCGTCTCTGACCCCTCCACGAGAGGAAGCTTCCATGGTGCTTGAGATCATACAGATCATTGCGACCAATGAAGGTTCTGAATGCGATGAAAGTGCCTTCTGCTCGACTGGGGCCCCCACATTTCTCTTCGTTGTTCACTATTTCGTTAAAGTCGCCAGTGAGGAACCAAGGTTCTCCTATTGGGGGTCGGAGAGTGGACAACTCATTCCAGAGGATATATCTTTTTGTGTGATCTGGCTCGCCATATACAAAGGTAGCGTAGAAAGACTTCCCTTTTGTTATAATTCTTGTGTGGATGAAGTTCTTCGTTGATTGTAATACTGTGAGCTCCACTTCTTTCTTCCAGAGCAAGAAAAGACCTCCTCCAGCATTTATAGGGGGAACTGCGTGGTGATGCTGTGGTTGGGACCACTCGAGCTCTTTGAGGACCATGTCTGTCTCGTTTTTGGTCTCCGATAAGAAGATAACATCAGGGGAGTTTTTCCGATGTATCTCCTTTAACCGCTGGACTGTTGCGGGGTTCCCCAGCCCACAACAGTTCCAGCTTACCACGACTAAGGAGCCGGGTGTGGAGATGGCCGAAAATCCCCTTTCTTTCTTGCCATTGCTGGGATCAGGTTGATAGGAGGATTAAGGCCCGTCGTAGATTGGACTCTGCTTGTACTTCCTTGTCGTTGTCTCGCTTGATTCTGGCTTTGAGATTGATTTGGTGAGGCTCCCGTCCTTGCAGGTGATCTTCTAAGTTGAGACATTAAGACTTTCTTTGAGCTTGCTCCTGTGAGGACATTAGGACTAACCACAAGCGATTTCAGTTTTGCAGGTCTCCCCCTCTTCCGTTTCTGTGGTTCAGTCATTCCCTCCCTTCTGGTATTTTCCTTTAGTTGTGGGGAGGTATGTGAGTTGCCTACTCCACCACTGTCGATATAGAGGATCTGATTTGCTGCAGGGGGGTGTACCTGACTAACTGGTGGAGGTGTTCGGGATCTTCGCGGCGTCTCCTGATCTCTGAGGGTAGGTATTTCAGAGGTAGTGACATCTCTTCTTCTGTTTATAGGTTGAGACGTTGCTAATTGAGCTGTGCGAATGATTCTTGCTGCAGTCTCCTCAGTTAAACCTCTACTGTCACTCGCTATCACCCTCCTCTGGCGGGCTGCTGCTTCAGTTGGGTCTGCGCAGCTGAGATACTGCAGTGTGACTTCATGGAGTTGATCCATCACTTCCTCCTGAGTAGGAATTTGCACCCCTCTCTCTTCCTCAGTTGGTGTTTCCATAATTCTAGCAGGAGTGGAATTTAGCTGGGGTAGGTTGTTGTCTATATGCGCCGTCCTGTTTGTTTGCTCAGGTACATGTCCCTTTGCTCTCCACTCCTTCATCTCTTTAGGAGGGAAAGGTGTACGTCTATGGCTTGATTCATAGGGGTGATGGCGTCTGTTATGGACATACTGTGGGGAGGTGTTTTGATAGGTATCATTCCTCATCGTTCTGTCTCTCCCTCTCGCTTCAGCAGGTGGATCTGAGCTACGTCGGGTTACGGGTGGGGGGACCCGTGTTTGCTTCGTGCTCACTCTGTCTCCATAGCTTCTTCCATGTCTATCTACCCTCTGCTGGAATGGTCGGGCTTCTGATACTTCTCTGCTCTGTTGACCTTCCGATTGCGTTTGGGTAAGAGAGTACTGGATATTGTGTTCGTCGTCTCTCTTTCCTCTTTCCTTGTCAACTTTCTCATCTGGTGTTGTAGGGCAGTGAGAGGGCAGATGGGAGAGAAGTCCGCAGTGGGAGCAGTGATTCTCCAATCTTTCATACTCCAGGTTAATCTTACATTCCTCACCAGTAGCAAATTCTATAATTGTCTCCGTTATCAGCGGTTTCAGGGCATTCACCATTACTCTTACTTTGGCCGATGTTTTGGTGATTTCATGTGTGTCGTATGCTCCAAGCTCTCTTCCAATGCTGCGTACCATGCCTTCTTGCCAGAAATGTAGAGGGAGCCCTTTGATGCGCACCCAGAAAGGGATTATTGATGGGAAGGCTTCAGATATGATTGGCTCCCAGCGCTGCAGGATTATCATCCAGTAGTTGAAGTGATAGGGCCTGTTGTCCAGTACTCTTTGGAGGTCTCTTTCTGTCTCGAACCTGAACTGGAAACAGTTGTTCCCAATATCGGACCCGATTACCCTACCCTGAATGTCCCATTTGCGAGGTAGCGAGGGTATGAGCGACCCTATCCTCTGTTCAGAAGGGTTTGTCAAACGTCCTATCAAGGTGAGAGCGTTTTCTCGGACGAGATCCGTGGTATCTAGAGGTGGAGCTCTGATTCTCCTGACATTTGTGTCTTGGCTTACTGAGACAACCCCTTTGCCTTTCTCTGCAGTCGTGAAGCGACGCTCCATTGATTCAGAAGCAGCAACGTATCAGGGAGGGTTCGTCGTTTCAAGTGAACTAGGGTTGTTGATTAGGCGTAGTAATCGTGTTCTGGAGGAGTAGTAACACTCGTCGACTCCGAGAACCTCTGCAACTTGATGGTTAGGCGTAGTAATATCTGGTGGAAAGTGTTGAGAAGTAGTTCAAACGGTAGCTCTCTCCTATACGAAGTGGAACGAGTGTGCACCAGTTCCAGATTCTCAGTGAGATGTTGCAGATCTAAGATGCAGGCGTTTGAGCTTTGGTTGAGGTTTGAGTGAAGAGTGGTGGAGGATGCTGGTTTCGGTAAAGAACTAGGGTTGCCCTTGCAACTAACCAGCGGTTCTTTTAGTGTATTACTAAAAGCGGTAAGCCTTACGTGAGGTCGCCATCATGGGAAAGAGTGTAGCAAGCTATAATGTCAACTCCTCGTCGCTCGTGCCTGGGAGAGAAATCTCGACCCCTTAGACCCATCAACTATACATACAAAAAGTCAGTGAACTGTATCACTATGACTCTATTTGTTATCTCAATAAATTAAATTTATATCATACGTTCTTTGTACAACATTTAAATTACTGTTGACAATGAAAATCTAACTGTTTCCTTTTTTTAATCATTGACTGCTTTAATGGTTTATTGATGTCCTCCAAGTAACCAAATTTATGCCATATAATTTAAGTATTTAACTAATTGTGATGGTAGTGTCTTTGATTTGATATCATTTATAACCAAAAGATTAATGATTGTATTCTACTGTAATCTTCTTTAAGTTACAAGTCTTGGTCAATGGTTCTACACAGAGTTTAAAAATCAGTTTTTATTAGCATGTAATTTCATATAGATGTTTATGATGGTGGTTGCACTGTCCATCCCAATGTTTAAATATTCTAGTTTTAATTCCGCAGTAAGTCGTCTGCCATAAAATTGTGTATATGTTAGAAACTTAGAATGCGTGTTCGTGAATAATTAATTAAAACTGGTTATGTAGACGATGAAAGTTTTTGTAAATAAAATTACTAATTCAGGGAATCCAGTAGATAACAAACTATTTATCAACTACTTTTTTTTGGTAAATACAAACTATTTATCAACTAAAAAAACAAACTATTTATCAACTACGCATTGTACGTTAATAAATATATATTCACAGGAAACTCGACGTGTAGATTACTGGAATGCTACTAACTGATTCAAATAAGAAGAGTAGAAGAAATCAATTACGTTAGCTCGGACTCGGACGTGATTGCAACTCAAGGCTTAAGACCAAGCATCATTTTTTTTTTCTCCCTCTTCTTTTTGAAAGACCAAGCATCATTGACCGGTGTATATTCATTTTCATATACATGTTACTTTAATTAACTATTAAATCCTCCAAGTAGGTTACTAATACGTGATATATTGATTCCTAAGCCAATAATGTTCCAGATTCAGCAGTTAAGGGACCGCACAGCAATTCCACAGTCAAATGATTAAAAAAAGGAAATTATTAATCGATAGGAAAAATGCATTTTACTCCATAAATGGAGTTTAATTTTATTTATTTATTTATGAAATAGTCTTTTAAATTTTTAATGTTTTTATTTTTTACTTAAATAATTTTTATGTTAAAGATGATACAATAACATGAAAACAAGATTTCCATTACTGAATAATTTTAGATAAAATGCATAACATAATTAAAAAATAAATAATATAAAATAAAGATAACATAAAACAAATGATTTAATAACCCGGCAATTCGTTTCCAGATCCGCTAAGACCGGAGAAGATTGAGAAAGAGCATGTTGATCTTCTCAGGATTTTGCTTTGATATTATTTGCATTTGTTGAGTAATTCAATATATGTACAGACATTTGGATTTTGTATGGAATTCAAATCACAAAACAAAACTATTGTAATGCTTGATTTAAGAATATCAAAGATAAAGAAGTTCATTTTTTATTACGCAATACATTAATTGATCATTTGTGGGGAAAATATTATAATGTTCAATTTAAAAAAAAAAATATTATAATGTTCATTATTGAACTAACTTATATATTGTCTTTTATTTTATGTTTATGATTTCTGTATCTTTAATAATAAATGTTTGATTCAAAGATATTATATTTTAAAGAATTTTTGTAAACATAAAATAGTTAGGGTTAATAGGTAAATTTTTTAAAATATAAGGTATTATTAACAATTATTAATAAAATAAAATATTATAATTTAAAATATTATTTTTGGAGTAAAAATAGAATAATACAGTGGCGGACGCAAGGCTTAACGTACGGGGGCATGTGCCCATATGAAGTGCCCCCAGTGAAAAAAAAATGCTGTGAGAATTTTTTTTGTGCCCCCATCTAAATTCAGTTCTAGATCCACTCCTGGAATAATACATTGGAGTAAAATCTTGATGTTACACCATTTTGAAGTAAAATATAGTAATACATATAACTAGTGAGTGTGGTGTGGATGAAAAGTTAGATATCATTCTATGAATTTTTATGTGTTTAGGTAATAAATATACAGGAATCATATTACAGTGAGTCCATAATATGAAACAAAATCATCATTAACGGAGTGAAACATTCATAATGGTGCTTTTGAAACAAACAAAAAAACAATTTGTTTTCGTGTTATTGGATAGTTAGGTCAAATTGGTTGAACCATGAATTATTTTTTAAAAAAAAAAACTGATTTTCCAAAACCTAGTTTCGTAAAGGGTTTATTCGTGAATTAGCCATATTGCAGCAACAAATTAGGTAAATGTAATTTTAACATAATGTAATTTCTAACATTTGTGTTTCAAAACATCCAGTTTTATCCTTGTTCATTAAAAGTATCAGGTAAATGTCGTTAAGAGAATACAAGATCAATAATACCTGAAAATTAATTCTAAATAAAAGAAGAAGAAGTTATCCACTTATAACTTTATTGATCACATTTATATGTACTGAGTGTTCTATTCTATATCATCAAAGTAATATAGGATTATAACCCTATCTAAATCACTAAATACTAAACATAGCCTAACTTTAATCTATACATACTAGATCTTATCTCAGCTCCACCCCAATCCCTATATATTCAATTCAAAACTCTAATCAGTAAAGCTTAAACCCAAATATAAATCATAAAAATAAAAAAATGGTAGTGTGTGGGTGACCCATCCCCCCCCCTCCATTTTTCCGGAGAGAGAATCTGAGTGTTCTGGTGGCCAATGCGAACTGAACCCAGGTGGTTTTCCATATTGGGGCCGAAACTCCCTCCTCAAGTAATAACCACTGGGTCAGCTCGTACTGGTTAAACCCAAATAAAATATAACAAAATAAATAACATAGTGTATATTTGGTGAAATTATGAAATATGTATGATTGCATGGAAAAAATTATGTTGACTCCAACCATACCCCTCACCTTCTAAATATTAACCCCTAAAATCTAATCACTAAACTCTTTCCTAAATATAAACTCTAAACCGAAATATTAACCCTAAACCCAAAAAAATGGAACAAAATAAATAATATAGTGCATATTGGTGAAATTATGAAATGTATATGATTGCATGAAAGAGGTTAATGTTGACCTCAACCAAACCCCTCACCTTCTAGATACTAAACCCTAACTCTAATCACTAAACACTAATCCAAATATGAACCCTAACCCAAATTTCAAAATCTAAAAAGTATGTAACATTATTTAATATTAAATTATATTATGTAATATTAAACTATACAATATAGATTATAGTATAATTTTTACAGGTTCAAAACTATGTAACGATATTTAGAATTTAAAAGAATTACAAATTATAGAACCTCAATCTCAAGAACACACAAGATAATAACTCAAAATAAGAAACTCTTCTTATTAATCTTTGAGGAAACTATCTCAAAACCTCAAACACACAACTCACAAAATTCTTAAGGAAAACTTTCTCAAAAACCTTAAGCTCTCACAATCTCTCACAACTCATAAGTTATTCAACATCATATGCATCTCCTTATATATAACTCAATATTTCCTAAACTCATTAGGAATCACAAATAGATATTTTCCTATTCTATAACTCAATAGAATTAGGTAACTTGCACTCCAAGTTATTTTCAAGCTTATTCCAACATTCTCTCCCTTAAGCTTGAAATCTTCTTTCAACACATCTTGAACTCCTATGTGATCTCTCATCTCTATAATATTGATCCTTACCAGAGGCTCCGTTAAAGTGTATGCCCTTTGTTCGTGTCCGGGAATATATTCCGCTTCTACTTGCTCAATCTTAACACATTCCTTTGTAAACTGAAATTTCTTTATCCATGAAAGTGGAGCAAGAGATGAAAGATTTACGCCATCGGCGCAGTTTAGTTTTTCCGTGAAAGAGTTATATCCATATTCTATGTTACTCACAGTGCTGACTCCTGAACGTAGCTTTACTTCATTATCTCGTGTAACAACCTTAGGTTTCTGTTGAGAAACCTTTTCCCAGCTATGCTCTAAATTGGAGAGCTGTATTTTAGCCATGTACATATCATCTAAAGCAACTTTCAGATTCTCTAACTTCATAAGTTCTTCAATCTCATGTTGAAGATCTTCTCTTTCATATAGAAGCATATGCCTTCGCCTCTCTAGCTTTTCTCTTAGAATCTTTAGTTCTTCAACCAGATTCAAATCAGCCCATTTTTTCTCCCTACTTTTACAGTCAAATTTGATTTCCAGCCTCTTGGAACCCATCCCCTTTAGTTCCACTTGGACATGTTTTAATTTCTTCTTTGTTGAATCCTTGATAGACTGTATACGCTCCTCTTCCAACTTCTTCTCTCTCTCCGTCAAATAACTTTCAAATTCTTCAATGCAATACTCCAGCTCTGTCTTATGCGTCTGAATTCCCAACAATAGTTCAGCTCGTTCACGTTCACGCTGTGTCTTGCTAAACCACTCTGAATGTTCCTCCACCATGAATTCTTCATGCTCTCGGTTTAGTGCTTTCACACCGTTTACGTACTGATTCCTTAATGCATCCCTTTCCTCCTGGATGTTATCACGTTCCTCTTTGAGATACATTGAGAAAGCCTCCCTTTGATGAGTAGTGTACTCTGCCTCCTTTCGTAAATCTTCCTCTTTTACAGCAATGTGTTCCCACGATCATGTTAACAAAATTACTTTTCTCCTCCGTCAATCTATCTGCTTCAACCATAAGTTTAGGCTTTTGACCCCTCAAATCATATAACTCCTCCTTGGGGTTAAACTCTAGAATGGATAATTCGCTTGTCTCACACTTCAAGGCTTCATTTTTTTCAGTTGCGTTTTCTCTTGTCTTCTAGACTCATATGAAACTGTTTTTGCAGATCTGAGTATAATTCTCTAAGACGATCATTCTCATTCTCCACACGAGTTATCTTAGTACTGATATTTTCCTCTATGGCACTCAAACATTTATACTTCTCTTCACGAGTAGTAATGTTGAGTGTCGTGTCTCTGTCCTGAACTGAAAGACCATACTCAAGATTCAACAGACAAACTTGGCATACGTTCTTCAACTTGGCTAATGACTGAAACATTTCTGTTTTCTTGTATCTAACAGTCCGACCAGATTGCCACGTAAACATCTTGAAAGGTCTTGTACACACCTTGTCATAATTTGCTAGTGCCATTCGCAAGCTAGAATTGTCGTGGAAGAAATATTGTTAGAAGATTGGGAAAATGGATCGTTCATATCCATGGTCTCTTAGTATCCTCTGAGCCATCTTATTCTCTTCTTCCTCTGCCTTCTCTTCAAGATTATAAGACATCTCTGTTATGTCATCTTCTTCCTCTGCCTTCTCTTCAAGATTATAAGACATCTCTGTTATGTCTTTTTCTTTCACTGCCAATGCTTCTGATTGAACTTCCAAGTCATGTTCAAAGTTCTTAGCCTCAGCCACTCTGAGCTTTACTCTCTCACTTTCTACTTCAGTGCATGCATCTCTCAAGCTTTGCATATACAACAACATACTTCTCCTCTGTTCCTCCAATTGTTTTTCTACTAACAGTTCCTTTTTTGTCATTTGCTCTTTTGAAGATAACAAAGCTTCCCTTAAATAAACAATCTCGAATCTCTCATCAGTGATCAGCTTCTTCACTCTTCTGAAGTTTCCCATGGTTTCATTAGCTTCTCCTAAGAATTTCATTGTTTCCTCCGGAAGCCTACTCACTTCTTCTCAGAGAGAACCTTCCTCTCTGCATCATGCAAGTCATCTTCCTTTTCACCAACTACGTCTTCCCTCTTGCTCTCAATTTTAAATTCCACTGATTTGCATTTGTTTTCCAACTCAGCTTCCACATCGTAATTTCTTTTTTTTTCAGCATAAACTCTTGATTTGCTAAGACCTTCTGAAACAACTCAAAATCCTTGTTGGCAACTTTTCCTTCAGCAAAAAGCAGTTCTTTCTCTTTGAGAAATATAAGACGCCAAGCAAAATAATCTTCGTGGCTTTCAAATTTTTTCAATTTTCTCTCTGTAATCTTTTGATACTGGTTAGTTTCTGCTTGTAGAGCTTCAGCAGTTTGAATTTTTCCTTCGGCATCTCTAAATTTTTTCAGAGCATCCTCAATATGAGTTTTAAATTTTTTCCTGCCACCAGAAATTTTCGTCTCGGCACATTCTGCATGAATCTCGTGCACAGTCTTATCTAGACTAGAGACACACTCTTTAGCAACCCCAATATCTTTATTCAAATTCTCTTCTAGTTTCTTGACTTCAGCTAATGTGGAAACATATGCAAATAGATCTATACTATGTGATAGGTCGGATTCATTGTTTGAAGCCACCTGAAAACAACTCGTCCTTCTCCATTAATAGAGCAGTTTTATCCCTCCTTTTAATCCATTGTTCATCAAATCCAGCTTCCATAAGATGCATCCACATGACTATTTCACTGACAGGATTTTTCAAACCCCTAAAGCTAGGTGTAATCGCTAATCCGGTAGTAACCGGTGTTCTCGGGACTCGCTCCGATCAAAATCACGATTATAGCTCTGATACCAAATATAGAACCTCAATCTCAAAAACACACAAGATAATAACTCAAATAAGAAACTCTTCTTATTAATCTCTTGAGGAAACTATCTCAAAACCTCAAACACACAACTCACAAAATTCTTAAGAAAAACTCTCTCAAAAACCTTAAGCTCTCACAATCTCTCACAACTCATAAGTTATGCAACATCATATGCATCTCCTTATATATAACTCAATATTTCCTAAACTCACTAGGAATCACAAATAGATATTTTCTTATTCTATAACTCAATAGAATTAGATAACTTGCACTCCAAGTTATTTTCAAGCTTATTCCAACATAAATTATATTTCTAAATACAATAGAACATTTTTAGTAACTGTCAAATGGAATGTAATATAATAGCAACAGATTTGTCGCAAACAAAACATGAAAAATACATATTATTTTACATTTCTATTGTATGTGCATGTAATAAAATAGAACACAATACCAAAACTATTCCTCTTCTCCCACATTCGACATAGATTTACTTCAAACAACATACGTACATGTTCCCACATTCGACATAGATTTACTTCAAACAACATACGTACATGTTCTGACGTTATTACGACAGTCGCTTTTAGAATCTGAGAAGTCTCTCTTTTCCATCACCGACAAAGCCTTATGACCTATCTTTTCCTCTACAAAACTTTTCTGGAGATGTAGTGGTAGGCTGGTAGCGTCTTTTTCATCTTTTGAATATGGTGTGACATACTTTTTTCTTCACCGACAATTTCAGACGAGAAAAAGAACACACGCTTAAAGAGAATGAAGAAGAAGTCAACAATTCAAGGAAAATATAATGGAGGTGACGACGTAGAACCATGATTTACTTTTGGATAATAATTAAAAATTTAATTTATTTTGTACAGGTTATTCGGTTACAACAAAGAGCAATACAGTATTAATCTATAAAGTTAATGGTGTATATAGAAATATAAAAAAATGGCTATGCAGTGAATTAGATGTTTTTGCCAAGCCTAATTTCCCTTTGTAAACTAGTAATCTTTGAAGGAAGGTTAGGAAATGAACTGTGTTTCTGCGCACACAAAAAACGGTGTACGTTACGGATGAACGTATTTCCATTTTTTCGTTCGTTACAGTTTTTTTCGTTCAACTATCATTACAGTATAATTTATACTAGTTTTTACATGATTATATAGGTATACAGTATATATACATCAGAGCAGTCTTTAATATTAAAAAAGTACTACTGGTACTTTAGCAAAAAAAGAGAGTACTACTGGTACTTACAAATTAAAAAAAAAGTTCAAGTCTTAAGATTTCTTAAATTAATAAAATGCTATCATTCTTTGATGAATATAAACCATTAGATTTACATTTTAACATTGTAATTTTACCATAAAATAAAAAACAGTGATATATAGTATGGGAAGCTTCAAAAGGCAAAATCTAAACCAGAGGGACTATAAATTAATATGATTACAAGGGTGAATTAGGACAATTTCATCAAAACATAAGAAAACAAACAAAAAGTGGGAATACAGGATCTTTCTATCTTACTTAGCTTGCAAGCAACACGTTAAAGTAACTGTATATGTTACACTATTGTCATTCCCAAATCAGAAATGGCAAATTTACAAAAAATACAAATAAATTACTAAAAATATAACATGTGAGGACAGTGTGTGTGCGTGTGTATAGTATACTATCAGAAGATCACCAACCAACCAATGAACCACATCAAATTTACTGACCTTGAAACTCAAGACTCTCTCATCTCTGAAGAACACACGACTCTCCTCTTCTTCTTCTTCTGAAATTCAGGTCACACATTCTTTCAAAAAGAAATTCAGGTCACACTCTGAGCGCATGTTAAACAAACACCAACCTAAGCTAAGTTCACCATTAGTCTCTAACTGCCTGGTCTTCTTCTTCAAAAAGATACTGATCAACTTGTTGGAGCTCGGTGAAACTGGCTATATATCTTGTTACCTCTGCAAAAAAGGAACTTTGATTTTGATATATCCAAATGTACAAGTTTTGATTAACTTGATCCCCCAGCGACTTCTGCAGCTCTTTGTCTCATCATCTCCATCACAGCTGCTCTACGCCGTGAATCTGATTGCTGCTGTAATCTTCTCAGATGCTCCTTCAGGTCACTGAATGAAGAGAGAGAGAGAGTTTCACAATCACAACGATCATCAACACAAAATTAAATGGACCGAAGTGTTTGATTTCTAAATGTAAGGTTGATCATAAAGTTCCTTTACCTGCAACGAGGTACATGGCATTCGGATTCTTTGCAGGCCCGAGCGTGGAGTTGCAGAAGATACCACATTTTCTTGCATAGAACACAACCTCCTGAAGCACGCACTTTGCACTGTATACCATGTCGGAACAGTCCCTTCACTTTCCGGCAATTTGGATATTGACAATGTGCCGAACGACATTGTGATGCATGTACCAGAAGATCAAGCATTTTCCTAAGCTGCAAATCCAGAGAAGGAGAATAATGTTACCATTTGTACAGAACTTCTAGGACCAAGAGAGACGCAAAAGGAACAGTAGAATATTACCTGCACGACACGCAACTGCCTAGCTTCTTTGTTCTGAGCATTTTGATCAGCTAGAGATGGATGATTGGTCAGCTTGTGAGGATGATTAACTCCTCTACGGTAACATGAATCACACACATCGTAGTCTGGACATACTTCACAGCGCCAGCCTTGACCAGTTTCAATGTCGAGGTGACACGCATTACAGGTCGTGACAAAGGCTGGAGCAGTTGGATTATGCAGATGATAAAGGACCATCATCGACGAATGCTTTGCCCGCCTCAACGTGTCGTACTGATAATGGTTCCCTTGACAAAGACTCAGGAACGCCTGCCTAGTGTCGAAAAACTCGCTTTCGAGTATCTCATCCTTGTCCCTCGTATCTGCAGGAATGTCCGTAATCTCAACCTGCAAAAATCAATACCACCAACATTCATAAAACTGATCACAGACAAAGGGTGAAGGACGCTATCCTCAACAAGTGAATGCAACTCACAGGATATAATGCATGCTTATCCTTAAAATTAACAGGATGCCTTTCCCTGTCTTCACGCCGCTCTTCAGCCTCATAACACCTGAAAGGGAGAATAACATTTATTTATTCTTGTGCAGTACAACAAATGGAAAAAGATTATAAAATTATTTACCAGAAGAAGGAAGAAAGGGAAGAGTTCTTACTTATCACAAATCTGAAAGTATTTGCACTGACTGCAAACCCAACGATTTCCAGATGCCATCAGTATACAGCAATGTGTGCAAGAAGGTTGCAAGTGGACCATGATAAAGTCCTCCTTCATTGGGTGAATGGTCTCACCAAGCTGGAAACAAAGGCCAATATAAATTAACAAGAAGAACAGAAAAACGAAAAAAAAAGGATAGTAAAATCCATAGAAAGTAAAGATCACCTTATGCATTAGCAGCAGATCCTTGGATGCATTCCCAGATAGATCAGTCTGCCCAGAAGCCTTTAGAGCCCTTTTTGTGATTTTTTGCTTGAGCAGTCCTTTCTTATTGCCCTTTCTGCCATCTTCTTCTTGACTCATTTGGTATATAAGATCCTCTGCTGCACCTGGCCAGTAGTCACCATCGAAATATGGGAGCCTTGCTGCAGTAACTTTAGCTCTACATTCACCAGTTTGCATGAAGAAATGATCATATAGATTAATAGTTTCTGCCACAATGCCCTCTTTTGAAGCTTTTTTCAACATTGCTAAGTACCTGAAATGAACAACATGAGCATTTGGATTTATGTAAACAACTTTTTCATACAAAAAGTTTTTTATCTCAAAAAGGTGAATGAACTGACCACTCTCGTAGTTTATCAGATTTTGGCGTCTTCTGAATTTCTGGATGACAATATAAGATATAGTCCTCGCCCTTGAGAGGCGGACAAGCCCATATGTAGCAGCTAGTGAAACCACGCAGCTTGCAGTATTCTAGGTAACCGATCTAAACACAGGGTCAAATCATACCCTTTATCCTCCATACAGTTTAGAAAGAAAGAAAAACTCCGATATTTGCTATTTGAGAAGACCAGGACTTACCAGAATTTCGTGGTAAACGAAAGTGCGCAGAGCCTCTCCGTTATAAGATCTAACCTCTGGTCTAAAGTACTTTACAGAATCCAAATAAGAGAGATAAACTCGGCGTTGATTAGGAAATGCGCATTCAGAACCAAATTCTTGGACGTACATCCCAAATAAGCATACTTCTACACATTCAATCTTTTGGAATAACAGAACCACCTGGCAAAATAAAATGGTGTGGAGAATGGGAAGGATAAATAAAGAGAAGATCAAGAAAAATGAATAAAAATACTACAATAATGAGAGCCTTGATCATTCTTTACCTTGGATTTGTATGCAAATTCTGTTGGGTAACTGTCCTCCCGGAAAATTTCAAGAAATCGGGGTTTGACTTCCAGTTTCTTGTCGACAGATGAAACAACTCTAATCACAAGGGACTCTGCTGTAGGAATCTGCCAGTATCAAGTCAAAGGAAAAACAAATGTCAGCTTCAATCTACTCTTTCCAACAAAATATAACTAGACCAAACA
Source organism: Raphanus raphanistrum x Raphanus sativus (assembly GCA_019705995.1). Taxonomy (NCBI): domain Eukaryota; kingdom Viridiplantae; phylum Streptophyta; class Magnoliopsida; order Brassicales; family Brassicaceae; genus Raphanus; species Raphanus raphanistrum x Raphanus sativus. The sequence goes on from CM034043.1 coordinate 53,564,473, forward strand.
AATAGAAAAAAAAAATGAACTCGCAGATGCAATAACCATGAAAGACATAACACCCTTCAACAAACTCCACTACTAGATTACCTCATCAAAACTTTTTCCTTGAGCCCTGGCTCTGTCTGTTCTTTCCTGCTTCAGCCTCTTAAACAACCGCTGCTCTATATGGTCACTGAGAATTGTTCGCGGTAAATCTTTAGCTCCAAGAACAGCACTCTGAGGTAAAGGCTTCCTCTTACTTTGTTCCACTTCTGCTATATAGCAATACGGGCAGGTATACTCAGCTTGCCCTCCATCATTCCTTCGCCCGTTAAATAAAGCACAAATCTGATGCTGCCAGGCTTCACATTTATCACATTGGACCCACTGCAAAATATCATAGAAAAAAGCAGGTTATAGTATGTATTAGAAAAAAAAACCATACAAAAACAAGTGACGAACACAAAACATATCTACAGAGTTGATAGTCGTTTACCCATTCTTCAGTCTCTTCATCATTTTTCTTTTTCTCGAGCCTTGCCTTAGGTATAGGCGTCCCTTCAGCTACTATAGTGTCCCCACGGGACTCATTATAACACGGAATACAAAAGTAGTGACGAGTGTCACCAGCTCCTACAGTGTAATACATTGCATTTCTCTTTATGCGGGCACCACAAGGGGTACAATAAATAGGTGGTGGCTCAAAGGTGAGCTTCTCCACTGCACACAGCTGGCAGGAATTCTCACTCATTGAATGCTCCATAGCCTGATTCTTTTCAGCTTTTGCTTTACTCTGCAACACATAAAGGACAACAGATTATGCTTTAGTACATGTAAGAAGGAAAACTAATCAAACAAGCCGCAAATAAGATTACTACTACTACAACTTATCAATCAAACTATTGTGTAAACATCATAAGCTACCAAAAATCACAAACCTGGCCAACCCACTGACGAAGACCCCGGATATGTTCTCTTACTTGCTCAGGAGTGAACAACTCAGTTAATGAAACACCCTTTATTTCTGCTTTTCCAGATTTGGGTTGAGGTTTAACGCACTCTACCATAATCTCTTTTTTAGGTGGCTCAGCTTCTTTCTCAATTTTGCATTTCTCTTGCCGAGGTGAGGCATCAGACAAATCTTGTTTAACTGCTTCAACGACAGGCCTTTGCTTGGAAATATTTTCAACAATTCCAATTTTCGTCTCTTTTAAATCGGGTCGTGCCTGGACAGAAGCTTCAGAAACCTCAGCTTTCACTTCAGAATACCTAGAAGGTGGACGTACATCACTCTGCCTATGATCCATTCTTTCAGCGTACTGAGACGATTGTGCTTCTGTTATGGAAACAACTGAGCTCTTACAACTTTCCGTCTCAATGTTCACGGGTTGAGAAGACTGTTCCACCTTCAATCGTTTCAATGAAGGTTGCAAATGCTTTGAAATATCAGCAACAGGCGAAGCACATGATGTTGCACCAGTAGAGGTCTGTACTGCATCACTGGATATTCCAGCTTCATTCACTGACCTTGCTGCACCGCTTTCAGTTTTTAAACGAGCTAGCGACCGGGCATTTGCCTGTTGCTGTAAGAAGGCTTTCACAGGAACACAGACAGGACAGTTAGATTCTTTACAACTTCGATGGTGATTAATCAATGTCTTTGTGGGTCGGCAACGGGGATATGAACACTGAGGTGCATCACAACTGTCCATGTGCTTCCAAAGCTTCTGCACCGTAACGCAATTCCGGTCAGGACACTTGCCTTCGGGCGCTTTGCAGTTGCGAGCATGGCGTAGAAACAGGAGCCATTTCTGTTGATTTCTGAATCTCGGATCTTGGTTTCCATTTCCATATTTACAAGAGGTGCCTACAGGGGTTTGAGGATTAGGAGATTCTGATGTAGTGGATATATGATTTTGAACTATAGACCCTCCAGACATATTATTGGGCTGAGCTTCGTCCGGTCCTGACAATCTTTGACGGAAATCATTCTGAATGTGCAGTTGATTCGACATACTATTAGACACTTGAGTATGTTCCTGTGACTGAGATTGCCAGTCACCACGCAGACCAGATTCTGATTTCACTCCAACAGAAAGGTTGCTAAAACTGTTAATAGAGTCTGAAGCCATACTTTGCGGATGCAACATCTGCTGTATCTGTTGACTATTCTGGGGAACTGTTGCACACATATCACTCTGACTTGTGGCAGGGAGAATTTGAGAACCTGCATGACGGTCATCTGCATTGTTCTGGTATTGATTCTGAAACTGAGAAAGCTGGAATTGCTCAGGAGTCTGGGAGTGGATAGACTCGCTAGGGGTCTCGATTCCAGGTTCATGTTTAACGTGTGTACCCATGTCAGAGGCCACATGGTTTTGCCCAAAAGCATCATGACTTATGAATCTCTGCTGCTGCTTCAACTGCCGTTGACGAAGAAACTGCTGCTGCTGCTGGTGAAGTTGATTAGGTTGTTGCTGAAGTCGATTGGGCTGTTGCTGAAACTGCTGCTGTTGATGTGACTGCCAAAAATGAACAGAGATAAATTACAAACAATCCGTATTCTCAGACTGATAAAATGAATGATGTTTCACTTGTTGCAATTTAACGTGAATTTCAATCAGTCCTCACCAGAGAAGAGCTAGTTCTAGGCACAGACTGAAAACTTGTTGTATTGGTATTCTGAGTATTTGTCATAGTTCCAACAGATGTTACAGCACCATACAAGTTTCCCGATCCGAAAGGGTCAGAATTATTTGTGCCATATCCTTCACCTGAGGGAGAAAAATATATTATAAATTGAATATTCTGATGAACTGACAATGCATATGAAATTAGACAAGCAGAAAGAAAAAAAGGGGGAGGCAACAAAAACTTTACCCTGCATTCCTGAACGCTGAAGGTTATCATAAACCTGCTGTGAATTTCTGGTTCCTGAATCTACACCTTTTGCATTCATCCCAACACCACTATTTATGGAGTTGTTAGACACATTAGACATTATTTGTTGCATGCCAGGTCTAAGGCCAACACCCATTTGACTTCCAAGGCTATGCAACAGACGACTATTTTGGCCACCAATATTCTGCCTCTGTTGCTGTTGCTGCTGCTGAGGCTGAGGTGCCATCATAGACGCAGTAGAAAATCCGCCACTATTATTGGAAGCTTCAACACTCAAGTAAGATTTGCCATTGTTGTTGTTGTTATTACTATTGTTGTTGACAAATCCAGGGGTAGGCATCATCTGGCCCGTATTTCTTTGCGAGCTCATTGGTGTCATGTTCCCTCCAGAACCAAGACCAAAATTACTCGATGAATGCTGGTAGCCATTAGACATGTTACCTGCAAACACAAGAAGTAAAAAAGTTCAGAGAAACAAATTTCGGGAATATAGTATGTAAATTGACATGAAAGAACCTCCAAGCATGCCACCAGAGTTAAGCAGGCTTCCAGTGTTCATAGCAGTGGTTGTGATGTTATTACTTCCAGCCATTGCAGTATCAACAGAGGATGTCATCATCATATTCGGATTCCCACCACTATGTTGTAACCCTGGAGTGGGTATCATTGTTCCAACCGAGGAAGAATTAGCTTGTCGTTGATTGTAGTTGGTCAACTGTCTGCCTTTGATTAGACTTGCCAGCCGAGGTTCAAGGGTCGACTGGTTCAAGTAATCTTCCTGTAGTTCAAATCAAAAAGTGCCGTTTTAGAAAAAAGTTTTAGGACATGAGTTTTGGAAGAAAAAAAAGTACCTTGGTGTTGGCGATTTTAAACAAGCCTTCCTCTAAGCGTCTAGCAACATCCATATACTTTGCCTTTGATGCATCATCAGCTGGTGAAGGCTGTTTCTGCTGCAAGATACTGAAACTGAAAAGAAACAAAAGAAAAAGCCAAGAAATTCAAAGATTTGACTAGCGACAAAACCGCAGACAGAGACAAAAACAATCTCTCACATAAATAGTACACAGAAAGAAAGCAATGTATACGACACAGTAGTAGAAGGGGAGAAAAAAGGTATCTTTTAAGAAACAGCGGGTATAACAAAAAGAAGCTGAGTACAACTTTTTTTTTTTTAAATATCAAAAGCTTACATCTTGATTCGCATGTTCTGGCGAAGTCTGGAGAGGTCATTGTCAACACGTGAAGGTCCTAAACCAGCACTAGTATTAATAGGAGGAGGAGCAGCACCAGCACTACCACTAACGTTAACTAAATTCTGCATTTGAGAGTTCCCATTCTGCTGGGACATGTTGTTCCCTTGTTGTCCAGACATGTGAGCCTGAATATTCATTGTGTTACCAACTTCAGTCTTCTTCTTCGCCTTGTTCTACCTCTTTTTTTAATTAATAGTAACAACAAACACTGCATAACTTTCCTCTACTCCAGAAGCCACAACAGCACCCAAGTTTCATCTCCCTGATTAGCTCGTCCTGCTAAAAAGAGCTGAAATTGACATAAAATGATAAGCAATTAAGCTTCCAAGTAGCCAATTCAATCGAGAAAATGTTAAAAACCCTAAAAATGATTCACACACCTATTTTTTTTTTGAATTGATACACAAAGGAGCAATCTTGAGCTGAACAAAGACAGAAACTCGCGGGCACCAATCGGTTGGTACTGAATTGACGGTGATTTCAGCTGTGTGAAACGAAACAGGAGATGCGGCACGTGTGAGCGAGCTCAAACGAAGTCGAGGTTACAGATTAGGATCAAGCAGGTAGGTTTAACACAAAAAGATGGGAAAAGCGAATGAAGAAAAGTTTTTCCCAAATCGGGTGGGTGTGGATTGATTTTTCTGGGCTTAATAGTTCGTCGAATTTGGAGGAGGACTCGCTCGATTTGGGGATTGAGTTTCCTTTTCTTTTTTTTTTTAACTTTCCTTTCTGAGGATTTGTTCTAAAATAGTAACCCAAAAAAAAGACTAACACATTAAAATATTGATTTCATGTCTGAATGCGATAATTCAATTAAACCGGAATTCGTGAACCGGAACCGAACTGGTTTACAATAGACAATTCAATTACACAGCCACAAAGCTGGGAGTTTTTTCTGCAAACGCATAAAGCACTCGTCTTTTTATTTCTAACAAGACAGAACAATGAAGCAAAAAAAGAAAAGACTGCTCTCAACGGTAGAGACTCTCTGATTTCAGATTCTCAGCGATCTCGGTCTCCCATCGATCTCCATTCTCAAGCAGCTTTTCTTTGTCATACAGAAGCTCCTATGAAAGTGGGTATAATTACAAAAAGGTTCAGGATGCATGTCAAAAAAAAGTACAGAGGAGAGAAAAATGTGTTGTGATGAAGAAGGTGACCTCGTGTGTCTCGGTTGCGAATTCAAAGTTAGGTCCTTCGACGATTGCATCAACGGGGCAAGCTTCTTGGCAGAAGCCACAGTAAATGCATTTCGTCATGTCGATGTCATACCTGTAGAGCTCTAGATTATTATTATTATGTAAGGGTAAAAGAGAAAGCACTTGGTACTAGTGAATTGCAAGTGAAAGGGATGGTGACCTTGTGGTTCTGCGGCTTCCATCTTCTCGCTCTTCTGCTTCTATTGTGATTGCTTGAGCTGGACACACCTGATTAAATATAGACAAGTAATCACAATCCGTGGTAAGAAATTATTCCATAGCCATTTAGAAGACTATATGATCTTCTATGATCATTTCATCTGAACTCTAGTGACTTCAAACTAATACTCAAATGATTCTCCTAATAACTAGAATGAACCTCCATAGGCCTCAAATCAGTAGAACCAGTTTAACACAGCAAGATGAGTTAACAATCTTTGTTAAATCAATGCCTTACAAGAGCTATGAAGACCTAAAAGAACATTAGCCTTAACATAGATCTGAAAACTCACAGCTTCACAGAGTTTGCAGGCAATGCAGCGTTCTTCCCCAGTAGGATACCGTCGAAGAGCATGTTCACCACGGAAGCGAGGGCTCAGTGGACCCTTCTCAAATGGATAATTGATCTGCATTGCATACACAAGAAATAGACTTCAGAATCATCATACAGATTTTTCTTTCAATCAAAGATTTGAAAAGACTGGTAAAAAAATGTGACTCACGGTAACTTTGGGATCAAAGAAGTACTTGAGGGTCAACGACAAACCACGGACCATTTCAGTGAGAAACAGGGTGTTTATGCTCCGTTCAAAGACTGCAAAAAAAACCGCGAGGATATAAGTATGAGATAAAGAAGAATGAAATAGATCATAAAAAGCAAGCTTTTACCAGTATTCCAGTCCTTGGAGATTTCCTTAGCAAGTTGCTCTTCTTCTTCATCATCTGTGAAATATTACATAAGCAAACACATAAGTTTCCCCTATCAACATACACCATGGCCCCTAGAAAGAGGTAAACTCACACTTCAACGTGATTGACAAAGAGAGAGAGAATATACCTTTCTTGGAGCCATAAGAAATACCACGGGACTGCAGTGGAGAAAGATGAGTTCCCTGCAAAGCTTTCCCTGACGAAACCTATCCATCCACGTAAGAGAAGCTAATAAGAACAGAGCAGAACAGTAAACAGAGAAAAATTTAAAACTTGCAAAAACGTTCTCAGTCACACAAACATAAGATTAGTGAAGACCTCAAGACATAGATCATGATAAACTCTCTCTCTCTCTCTCTCTTATGATTCATCCATCACCCAGCTAGTAAAAACTCAAATCCCTTTCTCACTCTACATCGATTTGAAATACAATCTCATCCCTAATCCAATTTGAAACAAATACGAGGAGACAGACAGTGAATCGAATCCTCTTGTATTCCCCAAAACTCACTCCGCATTTCTACGCATCATCCAAACAAAATCGAATTAAAAACGAAGAGAAGGAGATTCATACGAGATGTCGAGCACGGAGAGTATCCAGAGACCTGCGTGCAAGCATCGAAGCCATTGACGAGATTGACGAATCTCCCCAAATTCGATTTCGGTCTTCTTCCTACAGAACGAAGAGCCCTTAAAATCCTATTCATGTCCAAATGTAAGAAATTATTACAACTTAGTCCCCAAATTAAGATATTATTATAGTTTAGTCCCTGGCACAATAGCTTATTGTTTTCCGAACCGGATTATAAATTTAAACCGAGTTGTCTAGAGTTACAAAGTTTTTCTGAACCGGTGACACAATCAGACCGAATTGTCTAGAGTTACAAAGTGCTTGATAGTGTTATTACATTACACATCTTCCCATCACTGAAGATTCTTTACAAAAAGAAAGATTATGAAATATGATTATTTTACTTTTCACTTGAAGTTGGCAGCACGGTGATTTGGTGGTGCGATGTAGAGAGAGTTTCCACAGTTGATGTGAGATTGCATCAAAGGATTCCATCTGTCGAATATTATCCGTCCACCACGCCCAATCCTCCCCTGAAACCGCCTTGGAGGTTGACCCGAGGTTGTTGAATCAGGTGCTGGTGGAACGATCCCTGCCGCTGCTAGTTTCTCAGGAACCAGCGGTTTTGTGAACAGCATCACCGGTTCGTTAGGATCCTAAGAAAGAAATCAAAAGGTAAAAACCAGTGTTGTGATTAACTATATACCAACCAGATATAGATAGATGAAAGGAGAAGGTTTTTAACCAGTTTGTGAAGCCAGTTGTGATGCGAGTGTCGTCTTCTAACTTCTTGTTTGATGCCTCCCGGATGAGACGCATTCAGATTTGAGTTCGTGAAACGAGAGTTAGGGATAACGGAAGGTCTCGTGCGTACGTGAGTGCTAGTGTAGTCATCTGAGTCCATGAACTCCTCGTCGCTTGACCCAAATTTGTAAGATGTTGTGGCTGGTGGAAATCCGGGTAGACCCAAGCTCTCTTCCAAGAGCTCTGTTTCATGCTGCAATCTCAAAACCCCAAATGGTCAAGACTACGCGTCAATAAACACACACACTCACTCACATAGAGTTCTAGGAGTAGTAAAAGTACGTACCCTGTATTGGAGTTGCATTCTTTGAAGGCTAACCTCGCCGTCCATGACATCCCTCTTTCTTTCTTCTCTCTGGAGAATAGGAGAATCGAATTAGCAACTTTGAGGATGCAAACCTTTTTGTTAAGATATGAAATGAAAGTTTACATACAAGTCAAATATAAAAAGTGTCATAAAGAACACCTTAATGAGTGCTTCCAGAATGGTCTTCGCTTGGTCAAGATTACGTCTAACCTGTAACAATAATATAAATTCCAGAAGGACTTGTATTCAGAATCCAACAAACTAAACAAACAAAAAAAAAAAGTACAAAGAGTCATAATAGATGATAAACAGCCTAGAAAGGAAGTAAAAGAAGGCATTTATTCAAAGGCAAGCTGCTCAGGTTTCAGGAATTCAGACTGGTTCGAACAAGAAATGTAAAGATAATTCAAAGCGCTTCCCTTACCTGTCGAAGCTTTTCAAATGACTGCACATTGTTTTCTCTCCTCTGCATCTGTAATAGAAGTAAAGGTTAGTTCTCAGTGTTTTTCTTTCTCTAATTGAATTCAAATATAAAAAAAAAGTATGACAATAACGGCCTACCCTTCTTGTGTGGAGTCTGTGAGCTTTCTCCCTCGGCCTAAACACATTGTAGGGATTGGTGTCATTGACCGGTGGAGGAGGCTGTTCGAAACAAAGAAGCAAAACTTGAATTAAGAAGACCCCTTCCAACATGAGCCTTAAGTGTTTCAACAGTAAATAATGGTACAAACCTGCAAACGCCGCAAGATAGGCTTCTGCCATCTTTTGCGCTAAGCTCACAACAAAACAGAGTAAAATGAAACATATGCATTAGTCTTCTAAGCCAAAACGTGCTTCTGATGTTTAACTAGTTTGTTAACATGGAATATGCATATGCTTCAAGAACCAAAGATAAACTCAAATAAGGTTTATCTCTCGCCGTAAAAATAAAAAGAGTTTTTAAAATTATCAACCTAGGCAACACAATGTCTGGTATCCAGAAAACTTGTAACAATAACGCCATGCCAAACCTTGTCTTTCCAGTAGTTGAAGATAGCCTGGAAGACTCCATAATTAATGGACAGTGATTGCAGCGCCTGTAATAAGATGATAACAAGAATTATTTCAAATGTCATGTTCGTTCTGTATGAGTATATGTTACACCAAAAGACTATGAAACACACAATCAAAGCAAAGCCATACCTCAATAGCACCATCAAGCTGCAAAAGCACAGGAACGGGAGAACCAAGGGTAGGTGTAATAACTCCTGCTCGTTCCCGCGTCTTGTGATCCAACACCTCTAGTTTAAATATAATGCTCTCAAACCTGTTTCAAAACAATCCAACGCTTTTAGCAAAACCCAATCACTTTGAGTACTATATAGAGCGAGCTAATCCATCTAAAACAAGAACAGTAATAATCAGATCAGTTTAACTTTACATTTCAGGTGAGAGCTGCTTGTTGTCTTGATCAAACTCATAAAGCCAGTCATCATCCTCATTGTCAAGATCATACTCCACAAACTCTCCAAGCTCAGACCGAGCTACAAACAAAAAAGACACAGACTTTTAAGTCTCCAAGTAAACAAACAAACCACTTTCATTACACAAAAGAATCAAACCTCCTCTTGCACGGAGATAAGAAGCAGGTTGACCAAACGTGGCGGAATAATCACGTTCATACGTGTCCACAACAACAAACTGAGGTGTTGGTATCTCTGAAGCAAGCTTCTTGCTTGGCACTGGATGCACCTAACAACATTAACCCCAAAATGCAAAAAGGAAACATTTTTACACTCAAAATCACAGAAGAGAGAGAGACTATTGGGGAATTGAAGTGAAGTGAACCTCATGGTCAAGCTCTACGGAAGAAGCTAAACGCAGGAGCTGAGGGTTTCTGGTTGGTGGTGCGTCGTCGTCTTCGAAGTCTTTATACGATTTCAGAATCGGAAGCTTCTTGTGAATGTCCAGTGGCCGTGGACGGAAAGAGAGCCGACTCATCTCTCACCAGCAAAGGCGATCGAACGCCGCGGATTTTTAGAGAAAGAGAGAGATCAAATCCCAATTCCAATTTCTAGGGTTTTTTTTTGGTTTCGTTTTCTCCGCCGGGCGAAATTGCGGCGGTGCGGAATAAAGGAAAAACTCTTCCGTGGAGGTCAAAATCGAACAAGCGAGTGAAAGAGCTTAAAGGAAATTAAAATAAAACATTTATTTTCCCCTAAACATATTAACATTTATTTTCCCCTAAACATATTTAAAAGGAAAAAAATGTTTGTTTTCTAAATTTAGTAATCAAAAAATAATTTCATTAATATTTTTACATTAGACTTCCTAATCCAGTTACATGTAGTTGATTATAAGTTTATAAACCAAAAATGTATGAGATCTAAATCCTACCAAAAAGTGATTTGTAATTAAGTATATAAATCAATATAAAATCTAAAGGAACAAAATGTAAAATAAAACGATCATAATACCTTTAATAATAAAAAATTGATAAGATAATATGTTTATTATTTTGATATTATACAATTCGTTTAATCGATCATTCAAAAAAATGTTTTTCATCAAAATTTATTAGAAGAAAAAAATTGAAAAAGAAATTATAGACCGATTAGAAATCTTAATAAGCATAATATAAGAACAAAATGACCATGATATCACTAACAACAAAAAAAATGATAGAATATCATGTTCGGTTAGTTTTATATTATGTAACTAACTTCTCTAATCAATCATTTTAAAACATAAGAAAAAAATTCATCAAATCTTTAATAAAAAAATATTGATGCTCTGTAAAAATAAATGATCATTGATATTTCTAACTATAACAAAAAGTCATGATAATATATTCGATTAGTTTCTTGTATTATTCAGTTTTGTAATTTTTTAATTTTCGTTTAATTTGTGTTATTATTCAATTTTAGGTGAATCTTACAGTAATTGTATTTGAAAGAAGTTTAATGATAAATTCACAACAAAATGTAAAGAACCAACAAAATTTGTGTTATTCAAATAATGTGTTATCCTCCTCATGGTTACATAGTGATATAGAATTTAGTTCCATTACTATTACTTTTTAGTCCAATTTTAATTCATATTATTTTATATGATTTTTCTTTTGTCTTTTTTTTTACTAAAATTATTTTCCTTTGTTTATTAAATAGAAATATAAGTGTTTCTCATTTTCATATTATGCACTTCCATAACTAAATCATTCAAAAACCTAAGAAAATTGTTTTAGAATCAAAAACTTTTAAAAGAAATAAAGAAGAAAAAATTATAGATCAATTACTAAATGCACATAATGTAAAGACAAAACGACTATGATATATCTCTAACAATGAGAAAATGATAGGATACCATATTTGATTAATTTCGCATTATGTACATTTAGCTTTCTAATTGATCTATAATTTTTCAAGTTTATTTTTTAAATAAATTGATTTAAAGCCATGTTTATTAAAAAACATGTTTATTAGTTTTTGAATGATTAATTATGAAAGCTAATATAGCACAATATGAATAATCACTTTTAGTAAAACAAAACAAAGAAATGTCATTTAAGAAATATGAATAAAATTTGACTTAAAAACATGTTTATTAGTAATCAAATACTTTAATAAATATGTTTTTAAATCAAAAGCATTTAAAAGAAGAAATAAACTAGAAAAAAAATTGTAGATCGATTAGAAAGGTAAATGCACATAATGTAAAAACAAAACGATTATGATTCTCTAACGATCAGAAATGACAGGACACCATATTTGATAAAACGACTATGATATTTCTAACAATCATAAATCGATAGAACCATATTCGATTAATTTCGATTAATATCAGAAGCTTACAAAGTAGTTTCCATAGCTCACAGCTCATCTATGTACCAAGAACGGCAAATTCAAGGGCGGATCGTTTAGCACGCAGTGCCAGACAACAATCATCTTTTGTCATCCACATGGATGCCGAGCTACCAGTTTGGTGTACAGAGTCAATATGAGTCTGTATGTTTGATGACAAAAAAAGAATAAAATTTAGCTTAAAAAGTAGGTAATCAAATACATAAATATGTTTTTAAATACATAAAAGCATTTAAAAGAAATAAACTAGAAAAAATTATAGATCAATTAGAAAGATAAATGCACATAATGTAAAGACAAAACGATTATGATTCTCTAACGATCAGAAAATGACACGACACCATATTCGATAAAACGACTATGATATCTCTAACAATCATAAATCGATAGGACCATATTCGATTTATTTCACTTCATGTGTAATCAAAATACTTTAATAAATATGTTTTTAAATCAAAAGCATTTAAAAGAAATAAACTAGAAAAAGTTATAGATCAATTAAAAAGGTAAATGCACATAATGAATGTAAAGACAAAAACAAAACGACTATGATATCTCTAACAATCATAAATCGATAGGACCATATTTGATTAATTTCACTTTATCTGCATTCAGCTTTCTAGCTGATATATAATAGTTTATTTTCTTTTAAATGTTTTTGGTTTGAAACCATTTTTATTAGATGTTTGAATGATTAATTATCATAGCTAATTGCATAATTTGAAACTATTGTGTGTTGGAAGATAACATTAAATTTTGTAATCATTCTTTTAAAATTCTCTAAATTCTTATGTTATTTCAATTTTGTAATTTTCTAATTTCATTAAATTTATGTGTTTCAGTTTTAGGTGAATTTTGCCGTAATTTTTTTTGGATGAAGTATAATGATATTCATAACAAAATGTAAAGAACCAATAATTTTAATTCATATTATTTTTATATGATTTTTCTTTTGTCTTTTTTTTTACTAAAATTATTTTCCTTTGTTTATATTAAATAGAAATATAAGTGTTTCTCATTTTCATATTATGCACTTCCATAACTAAATCATTCAAAAACCTAAGAAAATTGTTTTAGAATCAAAAACTTTTAAAAGAAATAAAGAAGAAAAAATTATAGATCAATTACTAAATGCACATAATGTAAAGACAAAACGACTATGATATATCTCTAACAATGAGAAAATGATAGAATACCATATTCGATTAATTTCGCATTATGTACATTTAGCTTTCTAATTGATCTATAATTTTCCAAGTTTATTTTTTAAATAAATTGATTTAATTAAAGCCATGTTTATTAAAAACATGTTTATTATTAGTTTTTGAATGATTAATTATGAAAGCTAATATAGCACAATATGAATAATCACTTTTAGTAAAACAAAACAAAGAAATGTCATTTAAAAAAATATGAATAAAATTTGACTTAAAAAACATGTTTATTAGTAATCAAATACTTTAATAAATATGTTTTTAAATCAAAAGCATTTAAAAGAAATAAACTAGAAAAAAAAAATTGTAGATCAATTAGAAAGGTAAATGCACATAATGTAAAAACAAAACGATTATGATTCTCTAATGATCAGAAAATGACAGGACACCATATTCGATAAAACGACTATGATATTTCTAACAATCATAAATCGATAGGACCATATTCGATTAATTTCACTTTATGTGTATTTAAAAAATATGAATAAAATTTAGCTTAAAAAGTAGGTAATCAAATACTTTAATAAATATGTTTTTAAATCAAAAGCATTTAAAAAGAAATAAACTAGAAAAATTATAGATCAATTAGAAAGATAAATGCACATAATGTAAAGACAAAAAGATTATGATTCTCTAATGATCAGAAAATGACACGACACCATATTCGATAAAACGACTATGATATCTCTAACAATCATAAATCGATAGGACCATATTCGATTAATTTCACTTCATGTGTAATCAAAATACTTTAATAAATATGTTTTTAAATCAAAAGCATTTAAAAGAAATAAACTAGAAAAAGTTATAGATCAATTAAAAAGGTAAATGCACATAATGAATGTAAAGACAAAAACAAAACGACTATGATATCTCTAACAATCATAAATCGATAGGACTATATTTGATTAATTTCACTTTATCTGCATTCAGCTTTCTAGCTGATATATAATAGTTTATTTTCTTTTAAATTTTTTTGGTTTGAAACTATTTTTATTAGATGTTTGAATGATTAATTATCATAGCTAATTGCATAATTTGAAACTATTGTATGTTGGAAGATAACATTAAATTTTGTAATCATTCTTTTAAAATTCTCTAAATTCTTGTGTTATTTCAATTTTGTAATTTTCTAATTTCATTAAATTTATGTGTTTGTTTCAGTTTTAGGTGAATTTTGCCGTAATTTTGGTTGGATGAAGTATAATGATATTCATAACAAAATGTAAAGAACCAATAAAGTTTGTGTTATTTATATGTTTTATTCAACTTTTAAAATTCATTAGATGTTTGAATGATTAATTATCATAGCTAATTGCATAATTTGAAACTAATAAAGCTTGTGTTATTTATATGTTTTATTCAACTTTTAAAATTCATTTGATGTTTGAATGATTAATTACCATAGCTAATCGCATAATTTCAAACTAATCAAACTTTTTGTGTGTTGGAGATAACATTTTTTTTGTTCACTTGTGTTGGAGTTAACATTAACTTTGAAACTAATAAAGTTTGTGTTATTTATATGTTTTATTCAACTTTTAAAACTCATTAGATGTTTGAATGATTAATTATCATAGCTAGTTGCATAATTTGAAACTAATCAAATTTTGTGTGTGTTGGAGATAATATTAAACTTTGTAATCATTCTTTTAAAATTCTCTAAATTCTTGTATTATATTCAATTTTGTAATTTTGTAATTTTGCAATTTCATCAAATTTGTGTGTTTCAATTTTAGGTGAATTTTGCAGTAATTTTATTTGAATGAAGTTTAATGATAAATTCATAACAAAATGTAAAGAACCAATAAAGTTTGTGTTATTTATATGTTTTATTCATCTTTTAAAATTCATTAGATGTTTGAATGATTAATTATTATAGCTAATTGCATTGCATAATTTGAAACTAATCAAATTTTGTGGGTGTTGGAGATAATATTAAACTTTGTAATCATTCTTTTAAAATTCTCTAAATTCTTTTTTTGAAAAAAAAATCCTCTAAATTCTCTAAAATTCTCTAAATTCATGTATTATTCAATTTTGCAATTTCATTAATTTTGTGTGTTTCAATTTTAGGTGAATTTTGCAGTAATTTTATTTGAATGAAGTTTAATGATAAATTCATAACAAAATGTAAATAACCAATAAAGTTTGTGGTATTTATATGTTTTATTCAAATACTGTATTATCCCCTTATAACTATATATTATTATAGTGATATAGAATTAGTTCGATTACTATTATTTTTTTAGTCAAATTTTTTTTCAAATTATTTTTAAATGAATTATTAAAATTGAAGAAGTTTAATCGAATTTTTCTTTTAAAATGAGTGAAAGGAAAGATATAATACCAAAGTTACTAGTGTGCCAAGTAATCGAGACTGTTGGAGTCGGTGGAAGAACATTCTGAGCACGGAAGCTTCGGGTGATAGGTTGGTTAATCCGAGGCGGAGGCTTTCCGATGTCACCGAACGATTCTTTACAGCTTCTTCACGCGACCTGTTTCACAGATTCCAAAAGAGCATATATACACCATCACTATCTGTTTAATTCATACCACAGTATCGAGGAAAGATACATAAAAATAAAAGACAACGAAGAACATATTACCTTTGACTTGTTTGTTCTAGTCGCCACTATCGCTTACTTGGTTTTGTTTTTTTTTTTCTCTTCGTAAAGAGTCTGTGATAATTGAGAGAGGTTGTGGTGAAGAAGGCAAGAGAGCCTTCTTATTTATAGAGAGGAGCCAACGGTCATATTTTGAAGTAGCCAACGGTCATACTGTGAAGTAGCCAACAGTCATATTTTGAAGTAATACATATGTAGCCGTTGAAAACGACAATTACTACTAACTATTTATTACAAGAAATAAGTATTGTCGACAACTTGCATAATGATAATTTATGAAAGTAAACCATTTTTTCAGATTTAGACGTTTGGGGTTTAGATATTCGAGTTTGGTCTTTAGGATTATATGTGTATTTTAGACACCAATAACCAATGAAAACAGAAATCAATTCAGACATAAGTCACATAACCCTGTTATTCAACATGAAGCAACAACACATTAGGTAATAATACGGCATACTACGAGGTGGAGTTTCCAAGTTTTGCATAATGTCTTCTTGACAGTTGAAGAAAAACAACATACAAACCATGTGTTCTCTTCTATTCTCACACTCAATATAAAAACAATATTTAAAATCCGCATATAATTAACAAATACGAGCTGTTATTAACTATGTAGATCAATATAAAAATAATATATAAAATCTGCATATTATTACAAAACAAAACAGAATAGTTAAATTAGAATATTTATATACAGTTTAATAACTGCAAATGTAACTATCAAACTATATACAGTTTACAAAAAAAAAAACTATCAAACTATATATTAATACTTTAATTTAACTATTGTGTCTTGTAATAATATGCAGATTTTATATATTGTTTTTATATTGATCTACATAGTTAATAACAACTCAAAAATGAACAGTATTAAAATGTAATAATAATTGAGTGTAAGAAAAATAGAAATGACTTAAACATTTCTTTTTGAGCTACTTCTCATAAAATGAACAGTCTTTCAAATGTATACATTTCACGTAAAAATAAACAGCTTCTTTAATTCTTTTTTTTTGCTCCAAAGTAGTTTACAAGACCAAACAAAACAAGTGAACAAGAAGAATACAACAGCTTCTATTTACAGAGAAAGACCCCACCAAAAGAAAGTATGCTTTGCTACTACTCAGATCTTTGCATTCACTTTTGCTGTGTGAATCCTATTTTGATCTATTCTTGTACCCCTGTGGGTAACAATAATAAAGCTTATACACATCAAGTAGATGTCCTTCGCCACTGTTTCTTGCTTTTCATCTGGCTTAACTTGAAAGGACTCCAGCTTTTCCTGCGTTTCGAGGTCTCGCAAAACAGACCAGAAGCAAGAGCTTGCTGAAGCCACAGCTCAAACTCTTCTTCGTCCTCATCCATCATCTCCACGTCTAGATCCCATGGGAACCTACTCGAGTTTGATCTCTGCGTTGACTTCTCTAACCCAACCATGTTCACATGAAAGCTCGGCCTATGCGTGTTTGGTCTACACGCCATTCCCTGTTTTTAATCATAATCAAAAAACATGTTCAATGTAAAATCTCAAATCATCAAGAAAGAGAAGAGAACACCCACCTGGCAAATGGCCCATTCTGACACGTCAAAGATTTTGCTTTCCGCACAAACAAAAGCACGTGGTATCTCAATCTTGAAGGAGACATGAAAAGAAAACAAAAAAAAAAGAGGTTGAGGTAAAACCAAAACAAGATTCATCATTACAAAGCAAACAAAAGCTAACCTTATGTGCTCTCTCAAAGGGTAATGTCCCTTTGAGTTCGACCCATCCATCTCCATCTTTCGCTTGATGATATTGACCACAATCCTACATTTTTTAACAGATTAGATGGGATCTAAAAGAGAGCATTGCTACAACAACAAAAAATGCAACAAGACAATCACCTGGCACCATCTTGCTTTTGCTTTAGTCCTACTGGTGCATACCCATATGTGTGAATTACCACATTTTGTACAATGTATCCGCCTTGACTCTTCTGCACGATAACCAGGACCACTCTACAAAATGAAAGAAATAAAAACGTGAGAAGTCTAAGCCAGTACAGAGAAGTAAAAAAAAATAAACTAAACCTGATGGGAAGAAGCATGAGATGTCTGACAAACACTCCTGGTCTTAGACTCTTCTTTTCTTAATTGCTCATCATAATCTCTCTTCTTTACAATATCAGAAAGAACCTGAGGAAACACCCATAAAGAAGTTCAAGCCTTTTACATTACCAAGATCATAAACATGACATACCTCGTAAGCACAATGAAGTTTCTTGAATGATTCACTCGCCAAAGGACTTCCCATATTCTTATCAGGATGAACCAACATTGCCTAGAAACAAAAGAACATAACACCCTCATTAACCTTCATAGAAACTGCATTTAAACCTACACAGCATTGGAAGAAACAAAAGGACCAAACCTTCTTTCTATACTCTTTCTTAAGCACAGCGTCATCGATCTTTTTATGCCGAGGGAACCCCAACGCTTCGTAATGGTTCACACTCTTCAGTATTCTCTTCATTTCATCAGCTGACGAACTTGTGTCTACTTTGACTACCTTAACACTAGTAATCTCCTTCACGGTATTAACAACAGTTGTAGTAGGAGCAGCTGGTTCAGCAGATGACTTGTTCTCGTGAATTTTTTTCTCAGTCTCTTCTTCTTCTTCTTCTTCTTCCACAGGAACTGATGGATAATCAAATTCCCCTGGATAGTCTTCTTCTATGACTGTTTCTTCGGATTTCTTTGGCTCCTCGTGTTGTGGCTTTTCACTTAGATTGTCACACCACTGAAGAAGACAGTTTAACACATCGTTGGACAAGAATGCAAGGTTCGTAGAGAGCAGAACACCAAGCCATCCAAGTCTGACTTTGACGCAGTACATCGCATATCCGGCAGCCATTAGAACCACCAGACGGGCATGGTTTAAGGAGAATAAATAGCCTGAATCAAAACACAACTAGAGAAATTAAATACAATGTAAACAGTATAGATCAAGCATGATATATACTCATTGACCAACAAAATAATCCAAATTGGCCAATGTTTAACAAATCGCTAGGCGGTGATCAGGCGTTTTATAGAGGATTATTGTTTAGACAGATGCCTAGAAGGCCTAGACCGATTTTTAGAACACTAATTGGATGTGTTTACAGTGAAAGAGCATGAAGAAACAAAAACTTGCCTCCGACTACAAACAATGTTCCGGTGATCCAAAAGTTTGCATACATCCATAAAATCAAAATACCAAACAGTCCTACAATGAAGAGCCCAGGAGTGCAACCCAAGTTCACAACAACAGCTGCAGCAGCTCCCTGCAAATATTAAATCCAAAACAAATAGGTCAAACACAACTCAACCAACCATAAAAATCTTGAAACATAAGTTCTAAGATAAAGATTTAGAGATAAGTTTTCCGAATCAGTTTTGGTTAGTAAACACACACAAAATCCTATACAAAGATCTAGAATCCCAGAAAGAGGGGGTTAAGACAATAATACCATACTGAGGAGAACATAGAGCAAGCAAGACAAGGAAGTCAAGCTAAGGAAGCAACTCCACATGATGAGAAGCAAAGCAGCTGATCCCAGCTTGGCGCTGCAACGGAAACCCCTCAAGATGCAATCTTTCCAGTAAACAATCGACAGGCGAAGAAGACCCAACAGCTTCCCGCATCCACTGCACACCAATGGCCAGTGACGCTCCACGAGCTCCCCTATCTTCTCCCCGAAACACCGTACAGCAGAACAAGCGTTAGAGCACATGTGTTTCTGAGACTGCATCCATTCCCAGCCTTGTTTAACCAACCCAATATCCTCCATAGCTCAAAATCCAACACCCAAAAGGCAACAACTTTTAATCCCTAGCTCATAAAGACATTAACTTAGGCTAGAAACAGAGATTGGTTGCTGTGAGAACAGAACCAAAAAGACTCAACTAGCTTCTCTTCCTCCATGGTTTTTTGATCCCTTATTCAACAGATTTGCAGCATAGGCTTGACAGAGAAGATAACAAATCAAGCAAACACAGTAGCAGTAGCAGTAGCAAGGAAGAAAGTACGGTCAGGTTTATTCGTTCAACGCAAGATCCCTTCACATGCAAGTTTCCCCAAACACAAGAAGATTAAAAAGTAAAAAAAAAAAAAAAAAGACAAAGCTCCGCAATATCTAAAAACAAACTAAAAATGGAATCTTTCCCTTTCCTCTTTTGTAGTCTTTGCTTCATTCAAAGACATTCCCTAAACTTAATTACCCCCCATCAAAGTCCCCACTTTTAAGCTCTGTTTCGGATCCAGGGTAATCTCACCAATCATAGAAACTTTCCGGTGAAGCACCACCGGAGAAGAAGCACCACCACCGACAAAGAGATTCCCCCGGGAGAGAGGTAAACTAAAGTAAGAAGCTTTAGTTAAAGTTAGATCGGGAGGGGGGACACACTGTGAGATTAAAGCTTCCAGAAACCCTAAAAGAGCTCGTGAGAAAAAAATAAGAAAAAAGCGAAAAAACAAAACTTTAAAAGTTTCAAAAAGTTCTTCTCTTCTCGGAGGGAGAGAGAGAGAGAGAGAGAGAGAGACGACGACAATGTTTAGCGTAAATAGAGAGAGAGAGAGAGAGAGGTGAAGGCGGAGAGGTTAAAGTCGTTAATTATTATAGTTAGCGTATTGATTAGCCTTGGTTTAGTGTTAATTAACATGCTTACTGCTAATATATTGTGGGTCCCACTTTACTTCCGACCGAGAGTGTTGCACGGAAGCTTCATCGGATGTCCGCTTCCCGCTTCGGAATCGGAATCGGAATCGGAATCTTGTGGAAGCTTACGGAATCTCGCTTCCAAAACGTTTCCAAAATATTCTTTTTAAAAACACGTTGAAAGCTTACGATTCCATTTTGGAATCACGCTTCCATTCTATTTTAAAATCCATTGTCATGGTTCATAAAAATATAAAATCATAGTTTTTAATTAATATAAAATCTAAATTTTAATAGTAATAAATTAAAGAGAATAGAAATATACAAATATTAAAACTAATACTATAAATTATCTTTATGCATTAATGTTTTTATTAAAGATATAGCACATATTCAAATATATTATGTCAATAAATTTATGAAGTTTTAAAATAATTAATATCATAATTTATTTTAAACTTAATTTATGTGTATTTTTATAGTTTTAATATGAAATCATTTCAAAATTATTATAAATTAATAAATGCTTTATTTTAAGTTTAAATCATATGATTTTTAGTCTTAAATTATATAAATATTTCTTATATATTTAATATATATACATATATATGTATATATAAATATACGCTTCCAACACGTACCCGCTTCCTAAATTTTTTGAAAATTTTGCTTCTGCGCTTCCATACGCTTCCGCTTCCACGTACCCGCTTCCGTTTCCATGTAACGTAGGTGTAATCTCCTGCTGCTGCTCTGCTCCTATTAATGTATACGTTGACTCCGGTTTAAAACCTGTAATTGTTGAATACCAAAATCATGAATCTAACCGAACCGAATCTTATCTGTACTGTAATAACACATAATTTTCTGAATTAATAATAATAATAATTTCGGTTTAGATCTACTGATTATAAAAAAAGAAGAGCTCATCCAATAATTGCTATTGGCATTATATGATGTCGGTAAAATACTCTTGTGGAATTTGGTTCAGTTTATGTGTGTTTTAGAGCATGTGTGTTTCTTCGTAAACAAATATAGTTGGTATTGTTTGTTTCCATTTGACATTTGTTTAGTTAAGCATGTTCTATTATATATGTATCCATAGTATTGTGTGCATATATTTTTGGAATTATGTGAATACAACAAAGATTCCAAATTCTCCTATCCATATGCAATACAAATATGTTTAGCTGTATTTTACAATTTGTTTGTATGTATATCATTATATATACTTTATTAAAATGAGTTTATCTATAAAAAAAGGAATTTTCATCTGCATAGTGTGTAATTATTTTCATAAGAAGAGTTCAATATTCCTTGACTCATAACTGCTGATATAGTCTTTATAGCACACAGATCAGTGACTTGTTTGGGTCCACCACATCCAAATGAAGCAGTCTCGGGAAGAAATGTTTTATTTAAGTTTGTGGTGGATGCATTTTAGATTTGAATATATATATGTGAAATCGATGGATTGTATGTTGTTGCAACCTCACTCTCGTTATCATTTAATAGTAGTTTTGTATTTATGTTTCTCTTCACGACTTAGACGTGTAGTAGCTAACATATCGATTGATCAACCAAGAGTTATTAATTGAAACGACTTTGATTTGTGTTGTATTATCCTATAAAGTAATACTGTAGTTGATAAATGATAGTATTCTAATGACTCGAGTAGAAGAGTATGCAGAGAATAAGAATAAAGAAACGGAATACTGATCGTAGTCTTGTGAGAATACTCTACTAAAATATGCTGACCAAATCATCGTGTACGATCATATACTACTTCTTCTACATGTTATATATTATATAAATAATACTAGAACTTGCGTGTTGTCCAAAAAAAAAAATACTAGAACTTGCGTTGCTGTTAAGGCCCTTTTAATATTCAGTTAATGGTCGAGTTTTGTTGATGTTTCCAGTTACAGAGAAGCCATAGTTGAAGGAGCATTATACATTTATGATTTTATTATCCATCAAAAATACAAACAAATCATCTACTTGTGTTGTTTGTCAACGGCAACGAGCGACTAGAAACGTGCTAGCCAGACGTAGCTGGAAGCTGTCATTGCACAAATATGCGTTTCGTTGTGTGCATCAACAAAGGAAAGACATTACAAATCTCGGACAAATTAGTAGGGGTAACTAGGGTCGGTCTTGAGATTTCGAGAGTTATAGATAATTTAGTAAAAAATATATAAAATATATTTCTTATAAATATAGAGGTTAATATCTACGTAATTTTCTTTAAAAAAAAACAGAGATCGCAGATAGCTTAATTGTCCAAACCTATCATGAGTGTAATTAAGTGGTGGTGGTCTAGTAACAGATAAAAAACTAGTAGGAGTTGTATAAGTGAATTAATTTGTATAAGGATCTGAATTGAAAATAAAAATAATGACAATCCAACGTGGCGAAAGTCATGAAGAACATCGACGAATCACCTTCACCAGTTGAAAGATAACGTTAGTGAACAAGATATCCAGACCACAGCCATACAGAAAACGCCACGTGTTATGACAAGAATCACTTATCGCATCTCCTCTCATATTAGATGACCTGACCACACACAACATGCACTAGTTCGAGAAACAGAGAGAGAGAGAGAAGAAGAAGAAATGGCTGCTTCAGTGATGCTTTCATCGGTGACGTTGAAACCGGCGGGTTTCACGGTGGAGAAGATGTCGGCGAGAGGATTACCGTCGCTCGCAAGAGCTCCTTCCTCGTTCAAAATCGTCGCTAGTGGCGTTAAGAAGATCAAGACCGACAAACCCTTTGGTCCGTGTAACATGCACACCAGATTCTTACCTTCGGTACACACGCTAACGTTAAAACTTTAGCTTATTCTGTTAAATCGATTTCTTTGTAGGAGTTAACGGCAGCATGGACTTGAGGGACGGCCTCGACGCCTCCGGCAGGAAGGGCAAGGTGCCTTCCGTCTATATACATCAACGTTAAGAGTAAGGTGTTTTACAAATTCAGTATATTCACTAAACCGATGTCGTTTTGATCTTAGGGATACGGTGTTTACAAATTCGTCGACAAGTACGGAGCTAACGTTGATGGATACAGGTGAAATGAATACTAATAACACTTTTCGTATTTTATATAAGAACTATATAATATGATGTTTGCTGACAAAATGATGATTCATGATTGGGCTTTTAATTTGCAGTCCTATCTACAACGAGGACGAGTGGTCAGCGAGTGGTGATGTCTACAAGGGAGGAGTCACCGGGTTAGCAATCTGGGCGGTGACACTCGCCGGAATTCTTGCCGGAGGAGCTCTTCTTGTGTACAACACAAGTGCGCTAGCTCAGTAAATCTATAAGATATGTGTGTAACTCATGTTTCTCTAAATGCTTTTGTGTTATTGTTCTTAATGAGTTAATGTTGTTGAAAAACTCATAACATACTTTGAATCTATAAGAATTCTAGCTAGTGTTTGTATACATATTCATCTATAGGTGCACAAGAACTTGAATACAAACATTATACCAAGCCATGCATCTCGCCATTATCTGGCTGGTACACTATCAAGTTTTCCACATCAACGCCTAATCAGTGCTAGCATGGTCTTGCCACTACTTCCTGGTCCATATATCTGCAGTATCAAGTTCCAAATCAATCATCAATTTTTTTTGTTGTTATAAATGAAAATACTACGGTGGTGTTATTCAATCATGTATTTTAATAGAGTTTAAATCTAAACACAATACATTGTTATTCAAGTGATGATTCTAAATTCTGTTTTAAAATCTAGTGTTATTCAATGAATGATTTAAATTTAGTTTTTAAAATCTAGTGTTATTTAACTTTCACAGATTTTAAAATTATTTGTATTTTGAATTGATTTCAAATCATTTCCTATGGATTGTCATGAACAAATGATTGAATTCAAAATCTAAGGTATATTGCGGAAATTTTAGAATCTATCAACTTAAATTACTTTGAAATTTTAAATTTTGATGGATTACAAAACATTTATAGTTGACTTAAATTCACTCATTGAATAACACCCCCTACATTTTTCTCAGCAAGTGCACAACACACCTCGATCTACCCAACCCTTTGACGGGCCTCCAGCCGATAGAATGGGCCTTGTTCTTGGTCAAACAAGGACATATCTCAAACTTTTACAAACCCATCTCCTGCACACTTTTGAATCATGATTTTTTCAATAACAGTGCGACTCAAAAAGTCCATCATTTTTCTTCTTCTAAGCAACTTCATCTCTCCTCATTCTCAAATCAACGTTCACAACAAATAGTCAATACCATTTTTCTTGTGACAAGTTTAAAGTTAAAACTTCTATCAAACAACAAGAGCGATACAGTAATGGTGTCACAGATGGAAAAAAGCTATAGGCTATAGCTAGCAAGGTAATTCTTATTAAAGGACTATGAGAAGTCACGTGTTTCTTGCAAATAATATATGTGAAGATGTAAATGACTCTGCATGCTGGGATCATTTCTAGATTTAGACTAGAGATACATACAAGGTAAATGAATCATTACAATTAACTATTCCACTATTTCACCGCAAGTTACTTTCAATCAGGGGTGTAAATCTAGTCCACAACTGCATTATAACGCTCGTTGATAATTTGGAATCAATATGGTATTCAAATTGGCTACACCAAAAGTAGAAATCATTGAATCGACAATGAATTGAAAAATTCAGAAAGTGATCAGACAAACTATGTACCTTCATGTTATTCCCCTTAAAATTCATGTTAGTTAGGAGTGTCATGTGCAAATGGGTTTATGAACTGCAAACAAAAAGGACAGTGATTCAACCCCATGATTAGTCCTAGAGTCCTCCATCCTGAAATGGAGACAACACCAGATAAAGAGCGACACATGCACATTGCACCACTCGATGTATATGCACATATAGTATACACAAATAACTCGCAAAAACAGTAATTAAAGACCAAATCAGTGAGAGATCTCAAAACGTGAAACCATTTTCCTTTTACCAAAGCAATTAACATCTAAACATCTAATAGCTAGCTGTCAAAATGATTTCATACAGATTCGTATTTTTGACACAGTTATTATTTTCTTTTTTTATTGATAGATAAATAAAAAAACCCCTTATATCACGTGATCTTCTACATCAATGATTTCATGCTTTTTTCAACCTCCACAACCTTTATTACCTAATTCATAATATAAACTTTTTGGAAACTTTCAGTTCATATAAAGAGAAAAAGATACTACTAATACTTTTTACTTTCCATTATTGAATAAACAAAAGACTATTATCAAGGTAATTAAAAAAGTTGTATTATCAAACTCTATCCTAATCTGTGTATTTAGCCGTTAAGAGGTTCCGCCACTGGCTCCTCCAAGAGAATAATAACACAACCAAAATACCGAAACTACCCTTAAAGAGTACGGTGAGATCACGCGCCACCAGGCTCTTTTATATTTACTCACAACGCTCCAAACTGTAGCCAGAAACCTCTCTCTATCTCTATCTGACTCCTCTCTCTTCTTT
Organism: Raphanus raphanistrum x Raphanus sativus; assembly: GCA_019705995.1. Lineage (NCBI taxonomy): Eukaryota > Viridiplantae > Streptophyta > Magnoliopsida > Brassicales > Brassicaceae > Raphanus > Raphanus raphanistrum x Raphanus sativus. The sequence goes on from CM034043.1 coordinate 53,590,272, forward strand.
AGATCTGTGGCCGTTTTTGATTCTCCGGCGACGACGGCGATACTTTTTTTTTTCTCGTTGCATGAGCGACGGCGATGGCTTCTGCTTGCGTCAACAACAATGTTATTGTTTCTCAGGATTTTTCATCTTACGGTTGTTTCAACCCTCGAGCTTCTCCTCCCTCCTCCTCCTTCAGCCGTGAAGACGCTCGGAGCTCTGTATCCGCCGTTCCACCGACGGAGGACGGCGGCGATTTCGAGTTTCGCCTCGAGAATCCGGTCGGGATGCTACCGGCGGACGAGCTTTTCTCCGGAGGGAAACTCGCGACGAAGCAGCGGACGACGACGACGAAGACCACGGAGAAGGCAGATACCGGGGACAAATGCGGGAGGGCGGTGGAAGCCGAGACGGAGATCTCCGGCGATGGCGGTTTGTTTTCGCCCAAGGCGCCACGGTGTTCGAGTAGGTGGAGGGAGTTGCTGGGACTGAAACGATTCTCTCAAAACAGCAAAACCGCCGCGACGACGTCGTTTCACTCGAATCCGAGTAGATCGTCCGCTTCTTCGTTAAAACAGTTTTTAAATCGAAGCTCCAAAACGTCGTCGTCTTCTTCGGACGCCTCTCTTCCTCTCCTAAAGGACTGCTCAGACTCCGAGTCTCTCTCCATCTCCTCTTCCCGTATGTCCCTCTCCTCTTCCTCCTCTGGCCACGACCACGACGACATCCCGAGACTCTCCCTCGACGCAGAGCGACCTAACCATAACCATAACCACCTCCTTAACCAACACATAACCGGGAATCCCTTCGCTCCCTCTCGTAGCCAAAACCCGCCGAGGATGAGGCTAGTGACGACGACGTCTCGCGAGAGAGTGGGCCGCAGCCCAATCCGGCCCGATTCAGCGATGAGCAGAGGAGTCTCCGTGGACAGCCCGAGGCTAAACTCCTCTGGTAAAATCGTGTTCCAGAGCCTCGAGCGGAGCTCGAGCTCTCCCAGCAGCTTCAACGGCGGGACGAGCGGGTATCGACACAGAGGGATGGAGAGATCTTACAGCGCGAACGTGAGGGTGACTCCTGTCCTAAACGTCCCCGTCTGTTCGATCAGAGGAGGTTCTGTGATTTTCGGACAGTTCTTCTCGACTTCGTCCTCGTCATCGTCTTTAGCTTCGTCGCAGCATAATAGAACAGGGAGCTTCTCTAGCAACAACAGAGCGTCGTCTCATCACATTAACAGAGGTCGTAACTCCACCGATCGAATCTAAAAAAACCATTCAATGATGCTAGAGGAAGCTAGTAGTAGTAGTAGTACCGAGAGCTTTGAGGTTGTGTACAGTGTACATAAAGAATCTGCAATTTGTTAGGGTTTTTTTTTCTAGGGTTCATCGACATTTACTACACTAGTTGCTTGCTTGTTTGGTTCGGGTTTGAGAGGGTGATGAGAGAGTGAGGTTGACGCGCTAGAGTGATGCGTGTTGGTCAATAGGAAAAAACAGATTCTTTTTTTTCTCTCTCTCAGATTGTTTGCTCTGTGTGTATTTGCGCTCTCCCCACGTTGGAGCTTATCTAAGCTGTCTCTTTCATGTGATATTTTTTTTATTTTAATATTTTTTGTCGTTTAGTGAGTTTCGGAAATGATGCAGTTTTTTCAGACTTTTCTCTTCTTATTTTTTGCTGGTTTATTTAATTGTTTGTTGTTATGTTAATCAAGGAAGGTTCGTTTAAGCATTAATGCCGTGGTGGATCTATATTGTTCGGTCATTGGTCAAGTGTTTTGGAATCACATGGTTAAGTGTCAGGATTTTTCTCCAAATTTATTATCGTAATGGGGTACGTGAAAGGTACGAAACTGTAGCAAGATTACATAGACAATCAAAGTCTAGTTGAAAAAGATAAGATTGGACCACCAAGAGATTGTATGTATACAAAGTACAATACCCAGCCTCTATCACCTGTCTCTTTCCTCTGTACTTTGCCTTCCCTCTTTTGTTCCCATTCTCCCACCCACTACATTTGCAGCGTCTGTGGGTATAATTCCAGTCAATTTTCAGCTACGGTTTTAGCCTTGAGAAAAAAGTGAATGCTTAGAGTATGATGATATATTAACTAGAGTACGCTAAGTTGCAAAAAGTGATAAAGTAAGCTAGATTTGTGGGTTAAAGACAAACCTTTTGAAAATGGGTTTAGTTTTGTGAGTTTTGTATGGGTTTACCTCAAAGGGACCAATCATCTTTCTGGTCAGAGGCTCGGTCCTCTATTGGCTCTTTTTAGGGCGTATAACATTACATATTTAATATTAACACCCTCACAAGTTCCACCCATCATTATCATCGATACACACACATCCTTTTAGCATAAAGTTTAACTATGTTAAAAGAAAACAAGATACTGGTTAACTAGAGGAATATGAGACCCAGACCCGAGGCCATACACTCCTCAATAACTCAGCATCGAACTTGTAGTGTATATAGAGTAGAGACACTATTTGATCAAAAAGCCTACGAGATCCAGTTAAATAGGCTTCAACCACGTGACCAGCACAGAAAGACACGTGACTCTCTGTTCACACGCAAGTAATCTATAAGGGGGCTCTATCGATTTTGTCGTCAACCCACGTGACAAGATTTTGTAAACACGATATATTAGGTTCTGTAAAGGCTTTACCCAACAGAAACAAAAACGATATTATAAACAATACAATTAACGGGCCGACATATTCGCTTTGAAATTCTGTTTTAACATGATTGATTGATGGACCAATACAAACAAATATATTATTACAATTTTGATTTTATTAATAAAACAATTAAATATAATGAGAAATTGTTTCTTTTACAAACTGAAAAAGAACAGATTAGATCAAAGCCCGATAAAAGAACCACCCCATATAAGATAGAAGCCCGTTAAAAGACGAACAGCCCAAAAACTCCGTCGTTTGAAAATGTGAGCAAAACACACACTTGCACAGTTCCACACTCACACCGAAGCCGAGAGTTATCAAGTAGTGTCCGATGCTGTTTTCTCTGTGTGAGCAACCATAGTGAGATGTAATATTACAACATAGATGTGTATGCTAATTGTATGACTACTACTACTACCTTGAATGTTGTTGGCAGAGAGCATGTGATCGATGTTGTCAATACGCCTTTGTATAGATTTAAGCACCAGGTTCATAGACGAGACTCTTTGTTTGACGCTCGAGATCCTGGACGCGTGTTGTACTATGAACGGCAACGGAGCGTTCTCCAGCAATTGATCGAGCTCTGTGTGTGTGTTCAATTTTATCGCATTCAATTACAAAACCAAAAAAAAACTAGATTTAGCAAAATCACGGCTTCCCAACTTAACCGGATTGATTCGTAAAACCAAATGTAATTTCATGAAAAAAAATTTATTAAACCGGAGACGAAGAATGATTCGATTTTGTTTGTAACCGGTTAAGGAAGAGGGATCGATTCGTTTTACCTTGGACTAATCGATCGAGCGAGCCGGAGAGTTTGTCTTGGCTACTGAGAGTATCGATTGATTTCGAGTCGAATTCCTTAATTACGGACTCTAGCATCGCCGATAGGCCTCGAGCCATTGCTTCTCCGTTACCTCCTCCTCCGATGCGACCATCTGCGGACGACGAGCTAGTCGCATCAGCTGAGTCGCGGCGGCTCGATTCAGATATCTGCTCCATTTTTACCGGCGATCTTAAGATACGTTTTTGGCATTTTAAGAAGTCTTGTAAACAAGTTTTTTCCTTCAAATACGAAATTACCCCTAAGAAGTTAACTTATTTACGATATATACAGTATGTGTTTGCCCCTGAAAAATATGTATTTTGTTTACAATATTATAATTATTGAATAATAACTAGAATTATTAAAATTTAACTTTTAACTCCATAGTTTGATTATCAAAAATTTCATATTTATTTTTTTAGAAGAGCTGTGAGATAAGATAATTCAACAATATAAATCTAAGTCACTATAATTTTTTTACATGAAATCAATATTATAACTGGTTCAGATAAATGATTGTACAATTATTTTTTATTTTATTTTAATTCCTAAAAAATGTAAATACTCTAATTTTCACAGAGAAAAAAGAAAGTAGTTTTTTTTTGTAACTCCAAGATGAGGATTATAGGTTTTTATAAATCTAACATCAAATTTGTTGATTTGTTTTACTTATGTGTTTTTATTTGTTTGATTGTTTTAAATATATTTTAAATTTAAAGAAAATCTAGTTGTTCTTTTATGTGTGTTTTTAAAATATTTGTCGAAAACAAAAGTTTTGGATATGATTAAAAATAATAATATTTTATTTTAGATTTATTAAAAAATCAAAAAATGCAAATAATTAATTGTAGAATCACTTTTCATTTTGGGATTTCATTTTAGCACTGACAAATTAAAAATTTAAAATAATTAACTATTGAAATTGTAACAATTATTAAGATTTCAGTTATCAACTACTTGTAAACAAAAATATTTTAAATATATATATTTTAATGATATAATAAAAAGTGTGACATAATTTTATATGATTTACAAATCCTTATAAAATATACATTTATACAATTATAAATACATTTATAAAAATTTACAAACAATTATTTATAAATTTTTGTGGTTTACCTTGTTTACAACTCTTTAATTATATGACTTAATAATGCAATCCATCATTACAAAAATATTTTTGTACTGCAATCTAAAATTTGAAGATAGTTGATTTTATAATTAATGTTTATTTTAGATTCGATAAAAATAAATGAAATCTAAAATCACATCAAAATTATAATAATTTGTAAATTTTCACCTATAATCATAGTTATCAAAAGTCACTTAAATGACTTTTATTTAATATATAATAATAAGTGTGAATAAACAAAGGTTAAGTTTGTGCAATTATAAGGGGTTAAGATGATCATATACCATGAAAGATAATTTATGATACAATAAAAAATTTGGAATGTAGTTAGATAAATTAAAGAGTATTAACTCAGTAAATAACAGATTTACCTTAAAACTCAATATTTTCGTAGTGTAACCTACAAAATTTGAGAAAAATTCAAAATATGACAATATTGTTTTAATAAATATATGCATTGTACACTGGCATATTATAATGTTCAAAGAGGTTTAGAACATTTATTGTTTCCATTTATCCAAAAGAATAGAGATTTCATAGTAGTTAGTCCACTAATTTAAGCAACATATAAAGTTTTATTAAAACAATTGTTAAAAAATTAGGACGATGTCCATGTACCATGGAAGAAAGTTTATAAAAGATTAATACAAATTTATAATGCATTTAGAAAATATTAAACAACGTTAGTGAGTATAAACTTCAGAAAATAGAGAAATCAAGGAAACTTTTATAGATTATAGTTAACCCACAATTTTGGGAAAAAAATCAATAAATATGACAATCTTGTTTAAATGCATAGTTGCTTCATGTATTGACATAAGATGATAGTCATAGAGGTTGGAACCTTTGTTGTCTCCGTTTCTCTGAAGAATAAAAATTTCATAGTGGTAAGTCCAATGATTTTGGCAGCATATGAAGTTTTACTAACTAAATTGTTAAAAAATTAGAACAATGCCCATGTACCATGAAAGAGAGTTTATCATCCATTGATAAAAATGTATAAAGTGATTAGAAAAATTTAAACAACACTAAAGAGTATAAGCTTATAAATATAGAGCATTTAACCTAAAACTAAATATTTTCGTAAGGGATAACTCACATATTTTCAGAAAAATTCAAAATATGACAATATTGTTTTTATGCATGTTTTCAACATAGACTAACATAGGATAATTCTCAAGGAGGTTTGGAACCTTTGTTGTTTCCTTTTGTCAAAAAGAATATAGATTTTATAATAGTTAATCCAATAATTTAAGCAGTATATTAAGTTTTATTAAAAAATTGTTAAGAGATGAAAACGATGACCATGTACCATGAAAGATAATTTATGATACAATAATAAAAATTTAGAATGTAGTTAGAATTTTATTTAAAAATTTAAAGAGTATTAACTTAGTATATATGGAATTTACCTAAAACTCCATATTTTCGTAGTATAACCTACAAAATAAATATATTCAAATATAAAATTACAAATTTTGAAATATAAGTTAGTTCTATATCACTAAAATTTTCAAAATGTATACTTTTTTTAAGAAAATTATAAAATTAAATCATAAAATCATTAGTTTCCTATATATCTATTTTTTATAAATACTGTTTAATTTTAATTTTTGATAATTATGCAGTTTTATAGAATTTTATTTAATAAATTTAATTAAAATAAAAAGATATAAAAATATATCGAAGATTATAATTCTATATATATACATATTTTTAAATATAATTTAAAATAAAAAAATATTTTTATCTTAATTTTATGTTTAGTTAAGTCAAATTTATATTAAAATAAAAATAAGAAAAGGAAAATCAACAATGTTAATAATATTTTATTTTAAAATACAATTTAAATTTATCTGTTAAAAAAATTAATTTGGATTTAAACTTTTTTACTGCACATGGTGGAGGAAAAAACCTAGTGACAATATTGTTTTAATGCATATTTGCATCATAAACTAACATAGGATGATGGTCAAAGAGGTTTGGAACCTTTCTTGTTTCCGTTTCTCTAAAGATAGAGATTCCATAGTGGTTAATCCACTAATTTAAGCAGTATATTAAGTTTTATTAAACAAATTGTTAAGAAATTAAAACGATGACAATGTACCATGAAATATAATTTTTGATACAATAATAAAAATTTAGAATGAAGTTAGAAATTATTTTAAAAATTAAAGAGTTTTAACTAACTATACTAGATTTTGACCCGCCCTTAAAAGGGCGGGATTATTTTCAAATGATATAAATTTTTATTTTTGATTGCATATATACTTTTAAATGTTACACATGAAGTGTTATATTCAATGTCCTAAAATCCAGTCGGAACCCGTGGTTAAACCGATAAAATCGATTACTCTATATGTAATCTGGTTAAACTCGCTATTTAAAAGTTTTATTAAACCCGCAAATTTGTTGATATCTTTTATATTAGTAAAAATTATTTTATTATTATATTTTTGTCAGCATTATTTTACAAATTTAATATTGTCATTCAACCCATTTTATACTTGATAAATAAATTAAATTATTTAATATAAATATATATATATTGACTTATGAAGTTATTTTATATATCTTACTTTAATATTTGTTTTCAAGACAAATCTTATGGTATAAAAAGTAATATACCATGAAAAAATAGGGAAAAATTCATAAAAAATAGAAGAACACTAAAATATTATCACAATCTACTCTATTAATGTTGACACAACTTTTATTGAAATTGATTGGAGTATATGTTAAGCATAAAATTCGTGTAAAACAACCAATGATAAAAACAATGACCACATTTTTTGTGTAGAAAATTGCTACAACACCATAAAACAATAACTCATTCTTGTTACACAAATGGATCCTTGAATCGTCATTATATAAATATTGTGGCATTTCTTCCATTATTCAGGGTGTTCAGATCTCAAAAGACTTCCTTGCTGAAGTACATATTACCTTCTTGGGATACTGATCCATGATAAACCACCCGGTAGAAGTTAAATCATGGTAGTACCTCATCCTTGTAGTTCCCGTAGTCTTTCTACAGATTGCCTTCACACTTCAATTGTCTAACAAAATGAATACACACCAATCAGATATTGCAGATTACTCTGAATTCAAAACAGACTTCATTGTAAATATATATTATTGCGACAGAAGAAACAGAGATGTCAAACACAAAAGACTAAAGCATATATTTTTGTAATGCAAGTTAATTCTTATGACATATTTATATCTATAACAAACGATTACTTGAAGAAACACCAGTTTTGGTTTGCTAATAAGCTCACATGAAACAAATTATTCTCAAGATACTTGAACTTAAAAGAAAAGAAAAACAAAAACTTATGTAAGTGTATCCCTTTACAGCTTATTAGTACCTGAGACACCACCACCAATCCGCCGCTCAGCGCAAGTCTTCCAATAAATTGTTGCAGACAAAATATTCTACCAGACTGAAGGTGGCTCCTTTACTTAAAAATACAAACCAAATACACAATTCGAATTAGGCGATTCAAAGCTTATGCATTTCGCAAACAAAGAATCCACATCTCTGCCACAACAACATATGCATACAAGATTTTATTTTTTTTTTTTCTGAAAAAAACATAATATGGTTCAATAAGTTGTAAATGTAAGTCTAAATCATGAATTTCACCATCAAATCAAACAGAGACACCACAACAATCTCGTATTTTGGGTAGGATAATTCTAACCTGACTTATTTAGCAATCCCGAAAATGAGGCTGATTTGCTCTCACAGAGGAGAAGAGAGGAGACTTTGACAGATGATACCAAAATTTGAATCTGAAATTGTGAATGAATGGTATCATCAGAGCTTAGGTCTCGCCAGAGTATCATTGGAGGCTATGTATCGACTAATGGAAGGAGATAAAATTGTTTGGCTATTAGGTTACATAAAAGAAGACGTCTAGATTGTTTGTCTTTTTTCATTTCCTTAATTACCCTTAATGAATTCTAATTTTTAAGGTAAAGCTAATGGCACAAAAAGTAATATACCAGAGAAGAGTAGGGGTAATTTCATAAAAGAGATCCTGAATTAATAGTATTGATATGGAATTTACCTAAAAACTCAATATTTTCGTGGTGTAAACTACAAAATTTGAGAAAAATTCAAAAATATGACAGTATTGTTCTAGTAAATATATGCATTGTACACTGGCATCTGATAATGTTCAAAGAGGTTTGGAACATTTATCGTTTCCGTCTATCCAAGAGAATAGAGAATTCATAGTGGTTAGTCCACTAATTTAAGCAACATATAGAGTTTTGTTAAAGAAATTAGAACGATGCCCATGTACCATGGAAGAAAGTTTATAATAGATTAATACAAATTTATAATGCATTTAGAAAATTTTGAAGAACTTTAATGAGTATAAAATTCAGTATATGGAGAAAATAACGAAACTTTTATATTTTAGTAGGGGTTAACCCACAAATATTGGAAAAAAATCAGTATATAGAGCATTTACCGAAAACTCATTATTTTAAAAGAGATTAACCTACGGATTTTGAAACAATTTCAAAATATGAAAATTTAGTTTATTGTATAGTTTCATCAAGAACTGACATAAGATGATGGTCAAAGAGGTTTAGAAAATTTGTTGTCTACGTTTCTATAGATAACGAAAATTGAATAATGGTAATTCCACTAATCTATACAGTAAATAGAATTTTAGTAAACGGAATATCAAAAAATATAATGATTCCTATATAGCAAGAAAGAAACTTTAGAGTACATTAATTCAAATGTAGAATGTGGTTTGAAATATTTAAAACAAAGTGAAGAGTTTAAACTTCAGTATATAGAGGTTTTACCGAAAATCATTATTTTAAGAGGGATTAACCCACAGATTTTAAAAGTTTTTCAAAAATATGAAATATGGTTTAGTGTATAGTTTCATCGAGCACTAACATAAGATGATGGTCAAATAGTTTAGAACCTCTTTTGTCTTCGCTTCTCTAGATAATGAAGATTTTATAATGTTTTTTTTTGATCGAACAGTACTTGCATTCATAAAATTAAAACAGGAGTCATTCTCCAACACTGGAGAGATCGTTTACAGCTGTGAGAGCTGACTTTGCCACCAAGTCAGCCTCTAAGTTTGCCAATCGAGGAATAAAAACAAAAGAGATTGTATCAAACAGGGAGCTAAAATAAAAGATGTCGAGCAATATTCCATAAAGCGCTGGTCTTGTTTCCTTTGCCTTGATCATGGAAAGTTTTATAATGCTAATTCCACAAATCTAGATAGTATATGAAAATTTAGTAAACTAAATATTAAAAATTAGAATGATTCATATATACCATGTAAGATAGTTTAGAATACATTAATTCAAATGTAGAATGTGGTTTGAAAATTTAAACTAAAGTGAAGAGTATAAACTTCAGTATATAGAGGATTTACCGAAAACTCATTATTTTAGAAGGGGTTAACCCACAGATTTGGGAAAAATTTCAAAAATATGAAAATCCGGTTTTAGTGTATAGTTTCATCGAGCACTAACATAAGATGATGGTCAAAGAGTTTAGAACCTCTGTTTTCTCTGTTTCTCTTGATAAAAAAGATTTTTTTTAAATCTAATTCCACTAATCTAGGCAGTATATGAAATTTTAGTAAACTAAATATTAGAAAATTAGAATGATTCCTATATACCATGAAAGATAGTTTAGAATACATTAATTCAAATGTAGAATGTGGTTTGAAATTTTTAAACTAAAGTGAAGAGTATAAACTTCAGTATATAGATCATTTACCGTACATTCATCATTTTAGAAGGGGTTAACCCACGGATTTTGGGAAAATTTCAAAATATGAAATCTAGTTTTAGTGTATAGTTTCATCGAGGACTGACATAAGATAATGGTCAAAGATTTTAGAACCTATGTTTTCTCCGATTCTCTAAATAATGAAGATTTTATAATACTAATTCCACTAATCTAGGCAATATATGAAATTTTAGTAAATTAAATATTAAAAAATTAGAATGATTCCTATATACCATGAAAGATAGTTTAGAATACATTAATTCAAATGTAGAATGTGGTTTGAAATTTTTAAACAAAATTGAAGAGTATAAACTTCAGTATTAGAGCATTTATTGAAAACTCATTATTTTAGAAGGGGTTAACCCCCGGATTTTGGAATTTTTTTTTAAATTATGAAAATATGGTTTTAGTGTATATTTTCATCGAGCACTAACCTAAAATGATGGTCAAAGAGTTTAGAACCTCTGTTGTCTCCGTTCCTCTAGATAATGAATATTTTATAATGCTAAGTCCATTAATTCAGGCGTATATGAAATTTTAGTAAACTAAATATTAAAAAATTAGAATGATTCCTATATACCATGAAAGATATTTTAGAATAGATTAATTCAAATGTAGAATGTGGTTTGAAAATTTTAAACTAGAGTGAAGAGTATAAACTTCAGTATATAGAGCATTTACCGAAAACTCAATATTTTGAAGAGGTTGTTAATCCACAGATTTTAAAAAAGTTTTTAATATAAGAAAATCAGGTTTAAGTGTATAGTTTCTTATAGCACTGACATAAGATGATGGTCAAAGAGGTTTAGAATTTCAGTTGTCTTTGTTTCTGTAGAAAACAAAGATTTTATAATGGTCATATTACTAATCTAGGCAGTATATGAAATTTTACCAAACTAAATATTAAATATTAGAATGATTCCTTTATACCATGAAAGATAGTTTAGAATACATTAATTCAAATTTTGAATGTGGTTTGAAATTTTTAAACAAAAGTAAAAAGTATAAACTTCAGTATATTGAGCATTTTACCAAAAACTCATTTTTATACCCACGGATTTCGGAAATTTTTTTAAAATATGAATATCTGGTTTTAGTGTATAGTATCATCAAGCACTAACATAAGATTATGATCAAAGAGTTTAGAACCTTGGTTGTCTCCGTTTCTCTAGAAAATAAAGATTTTATAATGGTAATTCCACTAATCTAGGCAGTATATGAAATTTTTCCAAACTAAATATTAAAAAATTAGAATGATTCCTATATACATTGAAAGATAGTTTAGAATACATTCATACAAATGTAGAATGTGGTTTGAAATTTTTTAAACAAAAGTAAAAAGTATAAACTTCAGTATATAGATCTTTAACCGAAAACTCATTATTTTAAAAGGGGTTGTTAACCCACAGGTTTTGGAAAAATTTCAAAAATATGAAAATCTGGTTTTAGTGTATAGTTTCATCGAGCAATAACATAAGATGATGGTCAAAGAGTTTAGAACCTCTGTATTCTCCGTTTCGCTAGATAATAAAGATTTTATAATTCTAATTCCTCTAATCTAGCCAGTATATCAAAATTTAGTAAACTAAATATTAAAAAATTAGAATGATTAATATATACCATAAAAGATAGTTTAGAATACATTAATTCAAATGTAGAATGTGGTTTGAAATTTTTAAACTAAAGTGAAGAGTATAAACTTCAGTATAGAGGATTTACCAAAAACTCATTATTTTAGAAGGGGTTAACCCACACATTTTGGAAAAATTTCAAAAAATATGAAAATCTGGTTTTAGTGTATAGTTTCATCGAGCAATAACATAAGATGATGGCCAAAGAGTTTAGAACCTCTGTTTTCTCCGTTTCTCGTGATAATAAAGATTTTTTAATTCTAATTCCACTTATCTAGGCATTATATGAAATTTTAGTAAACTAAATATTAAAAAATTAGAATGATTCCTATATACCATGAAAGATAATTTAGAATAAATTAATTCAAATGGAGAATGTGGTTTGAAAATTTTAAACTAAATTAAAGAGTATAAACTTTAGTATGTAGAGGATTTACCAAAAATTCATTATTTTAGAAGAGGTTAACCCACGGATTTTGGAAAAATTTCGAAAATATGAAATTCTGGTTTTAGTGTATAGTTTCATCGAGCAATAACATAAGATGATGGCCAAAGAGTTTAGAACCTCTGTTTTCTCCGTTTCTCTTGATAATAAAGATTTTTTAATTCTAATTCCACTAATCTAGGCATTATATGACATTTTAGTAAACTAAATATTAAAAAATTAGAATGATTCATATATACCATGAAAGATAGTTTATTAAACATTAATTCAAATGTAGAATGTGGTTTGAAAATTTTTAACTGAAATGAAGAGTATAAACTTTAGTATATAGAGGATTTAACGATAACTCATTATTTTAGAAGGGGTTAAACCACGGATTTTGGAAAAATTTCAAAAATTTGAAAATATGGTTTTAGTGTATATTTTTATCGAGCACTAACATAAGATGATAATCAAAGAGTTTAGAACCTCTGTTGTCTCCGTTTCTCTAGATAATGAAGATTTTATAATGCTAATTCCACTAATCTAGGCAGTATATCAAATTTTAGTAAACTAAATATTAAAAAATTAGAATTATTCCTATATACCATGTAAGTTAGTTTAGAATAAATTAATTCAAATGTATAATGTTGTTTGAAAATTTTAAACTAAAGTGAAGTATATAAACTTTAGTATATAGAGGATTTACCGAAAACTCATTATTTTAAAAGGGGTTAACCCACAGATTTTGGGAAAAATTCAAAAATATGAATATATGGTTTTAGTGTATAATTTAATCGAACACTAACATAAGATGATGGTCAAAGAGTTTAGGACCTCTGTTTTCTCCGTTTCTCTAGATAGTGAAGATTTTATAATGCTGATTCCACTAATCTAGGTAGTATATGAAATTTTCGTAAACAAATATTAAAAAATTAGAATGATTCCTATATACCATGAAAGATAGTTTAGAATACATTTATTCAAATGTAGAATGTGTTTCAAAATTTTTAAACTAAAATGAAGAGTATAAACTTAAGTATATAGAGGATTTACCGAAAACTCATTACTTTAGAAGGGGTTAACCCACGGATTTTGGAAAAATTTCAAAAATATGAAAATCCTGTTTTAGTGTATAGCTTCATCGAGCACTAACATAAGATGATGGTCAAAGAGTTTAGAACATCTGTTTTCTTCGTTTCTCTATATAATGAAGATTTTAAAATGCTAATTCCACTAATCTAGGCAGTATATGAAATTTTAGTAAACTAAATATTAATAAATTAGAATGATTCCTATATACCATGAAAGATAGTTTAGAATACATTAATTAAAATGTAGAATGTGGTTTGAAAATTTTAAACTAAAGTGAAGAGTATAAACTTAAGTATATAGATGATTTGCTGAAAACTCATTATTTTAGAAGGGGTTAACCCACAGATTTTGGAAAAATTTCAAAAATATGAAAATCTGGTTTTAGTGTATAGTTTCATCGAGCACTAACATAAGATGATGGTGAAAGAGTTTAGAACCTCTGTTTTCTCCGTTTCTCTAAATAATAAAGATTTTATAATTGTAATTCCACTAATCTATGCAGTATATGAAATTTTAGGTAACTAAATAATAAAAAATTAGAATGATTCCTATATAACATGAAAGATAGTTTAGAATACATTAATTCAAATGTAGAATGTGGTTTGAAAATTTTAAACTAGAGTGAAGAGTATAAACTTCAGTATCTAGAGTATTTACCAAAAACTCATTATTTTAGAAGGGGAACCCACGGATTTTGGAAAATTTTCAAAAATATGAAAATCTGGTTTTAGTGTATAGTTTCATCGATCACTAACATAAGATGATGGTCAAAGAGTTTAGAACCTCTGTTTTCTCCGTTTCTCTAAATAATAAAGATTTTATAATTCTAATTCCACTAATCTAGGCAGTATATCAAAATTTTAGTAAACTAAATATTAAAAAATTAGAATGATTAATATATACCATGAAAGATAGTTTAGAATACATTAATTCAAATGTATAATGTGGTTTGAAATTTTTAAACTAAAGTGAAGAGTATAAACTTCAGTATATAGAGTATTTACCAAAAACATTATTTTAGAAGGGGTTAACCCATAGATTTTGGAAAAATTTCAAAAATATGAAATTTTGGTTTTAGTGTATAGTTTCATCGAGCAATAACATAATATGATGGTCAAAGAGTTTAGAACCTCTGTTTTCTCGGTTTTGCTTGATAATAAAGACTTTTTAATTCTAATTCCACTAATCTAGGCATTATATGAAATTTTAGTAAACTAAATATTAAAAAATTAGAATGATTCCTATATAGCATGAAAGATAATTTAGAATAAATTAATTCAAATGGAGAATGTGGTTTGAAAATTTTAAACTGAAGTGAAGAGTATAAACTTTAGTATATAGAGGATTTACCGATAATTCATTATTTTAGAAGGGGTAACCCACGGATTTTGGAAAAATTTCAAAAATTTGAAAATATGGTTTTAGTGTATATTTTCATCGAGCAGTAACATAAGATGATGATCAAAGAGTTTAGAACCTCTGTTGTCTCCATTTCTCTAGAAAATGAAGATTTTATAATGCTAATTCCACTAATCTTGGCAGTATATCAAAATTTAGTAAACTAAATATTAAAAAAATAGAATTATTCCTATATACCATGTAAGATAGTTTAGAATACATTAATTCAAATGTATAATGTGGTTTGAAAATTTTAAACTAAAGTGAAGAGTATAAACTTTAGTATATAGAGGATTTACCGAAAACTCATTATTTTAAAAGGGGTTAACCCACAGATTTTGGGAAAATTTCAAAAATATGAAAATATGGTTTTAGTGTATAATTTTATCGAACACTAACATAAGATGATGGTCAAAGAGTTTAGGACCTCTGTTTTCTCCGTTTCTCTAGATAGTGAAGATTTTATAATGCTGATTCCACTAATCTAGGCAGTATATGAAATTTTCGTAAACAAATATTAAAAAATTAGAATGATTCCTATATACCATGAAATATAGTTTAGAATACATTTATTCAAATGTATAATGTGGTTTGAAAATTTTAAACTAAAGTGAAGAGTATAAACTTCAGTATATAGAGGAATTACCGAAAACACATTATTTTAGAAAGGGTTAACCCACGGATTTTGGAAAAATTTCAAAAATATGAAAATCTGGTTTTAGTGTATAGTTTCATCGAAAACTGACATAAGATGATGGTCAAAGAGTTTAGAACCTCTGTTTTCTCCGTTTCTCTAAATATTAAAGATTTTATAATTGTAATTCCACTAATCTAGGCAGTATATGAAATTTTAGTAAACTAAATATTAAAAAATTAGAATGATTCTTATATAACATGAAAGATAGTTTAGAATACATTAATTAAAATGTATAATGTGGTTTGAAAGTTTAAAACTAAAGTGAAGAATATAAACTTTAGTATATAGAGGATTTACCGAAAACTCATTATTTTAAAAGGGGTTAACCCACAGATTTTGGGAAAATTTCAAAAATATGAATATATGGTTTTAATGTATAATTTCATCGAACACTAACATAAGATGATGGTCAAAGAGTTTAGGACCTCTGTTTTCTCCGTTTCTCTATATAATGAAGATTTTAAAATGCTAATTCCACTAATCTAGGCAGTATATGAAATTTTAGTAAACTAAATATTAATAAATTAGAATGATTCCTATATACCATAAAAGATAGTTTAGAATACATAAATTCAAATGTAGAATGTGGTTTGAAATTTTTAAACTGAAATGAAGAGTATAAACTTTAGTATATAGAGGATTTACCGATAACTCATTATTTTAGAAGGGGTTAAACCATGGATTTTGGAAAAATTTCAAAAATTTGAAAATATGGTTTTAGTGTATATTTTCATCCAGCACTAACATAAGATGATGATCAAAGAGTTTAGAACCTCTGTTGTCTCCGTTTCTCTAGATAATGAAGATTTTATAATGCTAATTCCACTAATCTAGGCAGTATATCAAATTTTAGTAAACTAAATATTAAAAAATTAGAATGATTCCTATATACCATGTAAGATAGTTTAGAATAAATTAATTCAAATGTATAATGTTGTTTGAAATTTTTAAACTAAAGTGAAGAATATAAACTTTAGTATATAGAGGATTTACCGAAAACTCATTATTTTAGAAGGGGTTAACCCAAGGATTTTGGAAAAATTTCAAAAATATGAAAATCTGGTTTTAGTGTATAGTTTCATCGAGCAATAACATAATATGATGGCCAAAGAGTTTAGAACCTCTGTTTTCTCTGTTTTTCTTGATAATGAAGATTTTTTAATTCTAATTTCACTAATCTAGGCAGTATATGAAATTTTAATAAACTAAATATTAAAAAATTAGAATTATTCCAATATACCATGTAAGATAGTTTAGAATACATTAATTCAAATGTATAATGTGGTTTGAAAATTTTAAACCAAAGTGAAGAGTATAAGCTTCAGTATATAGAGGATTTACCGAAAATTCATTATTTTAGAAGGGGTTAACCCACGGATTTTGGAAAAAAATTCGAAAATATGAAAATATGGTTTTAGTGTATAGTTTCATCGAGCACTAACATAAGATGATGGTCAAAGAGTTTAGAACCTCTGTTTCTCCGTTACTCTTGATAATGAAGATTTTTTAATTCTAATTCCACTAATCTAGGCATTATATTAAATTTTAGTAAACTAAATATTAAAAAAACTAGAATGATTCCTATATACCATGAAAGATAGTTTAGAATACAATAATTCAAATGTAAAATGTGGTTTGAAATTTTTAAACTGAAGTGAAGAGTATAAACTTTAGTTTATAGAGGATTTACCGATAACTCATTATTTTAGAAGGGGTTAGTTAACCCACGGACTTTGGAAAAATTTTTCAAAAATTTGAAAATCTGGTTTTAGTGTATATTTTCATCGAACACTAACATAAGATGATGATCAAAGAGTTTAGAACCTATGTTGTCTCCGTTTCTCTAGATAATGAAGATTTTATAATGCTAATTCCACTAATCTAGGCAGTATATGAAATTTTAGTAAACTAAATATTAAAAAATTAGAATGATTCCTATATACCATGTAAGATAGTTTAGAATACATTAATTCAAATGTATAATGTGGTTTGAAATTTTTAAACTAAAGTGAAGAGTATAAACTTCAGTATATAGAGGATTTACCGAAAACTTATTATTTTAGAAGGGGTTAACGCACGGATTTTGGAAATTTTTTAAAAATATGAAAATCTGGTTTTAGTGTATAGCTTCATCGAGCACTAACATAAAATGATGGTAAAAGAGTTTAGAACCTCTGTTGTCTTCGTTTATCTAGATAATGAAGATTTTATAATGCTAATTTCACTAATCTAGGCAGTATATGAAATTTTATTAAGCTAAATATTAAAAAATTAGAATTATTCCTATATACCATGTAAAATAGTTTAGAATACATTAATTCAAATGTATAATATGGTTTGAAATTTTTAAACTGAAGTGAAGAGTATAAACTTCAGTATATAGAGGATTTACCGATAACTCATTATTTTAGAAGGGGTTAGTTAACCCACGGATTTTGGAAAAATTTTTCAAAAATTTGAAAATCTGGTTTTAGTGTATATTTTCATCGAACACTAACATAAGATGATGATCAAAGAGTTTAGAACCTATGTTGTCTCCGTTTCTCTAGATAATGAAGATTTTATAATGCTAATTCCACTAATCTAGGCAGTATATGAAATTTTAGTAAACTAAATATTAAAAAATTAGAATGATTCCTATATACCATGTAAGATAGTTTAGAATACATTAATTCAAATGTATAATGTGGTTTGAAATTTTTAAACTAAAGTGAAGAGTATAAACTTCAGTATATAGAGGATTTACCAAAAACTTATTATTTTAGAAGGGGTTAACGCACGGATTTTGGAAAATTTTCAAAAGTATGAAAATCTGGTTTTAGTGGATAGCTTCATCGAAAACTAACATAAGATGATGGTCAAAGAGTTTAAAACCTCTGTTGTCTTCGTTTCTCTAGATAGTAAAGATTTTATAATTCTAATACAACTAATCAAGGCATTATATGAAATTTTAGTAAACTAAATATCAAAAAATTAGAATGATTCCTATATACCATGAAAGATAGTTTAGAATACATTAATTCAAATGTAGAATGTGGTTTGAAATTTTTAAACTGAAGTGAAGAGTATAAACTTTAGTATATAGAGGATTTACCGATAACTCATTATTTTAGAAGGGGTTAACACACGAATTTTGGAAAAATTTCAAAAATTTGAAAATCTGGTTTTAGTGTATAGCTTCATCGAGCACTAACATAAGATGATAATCAAAGAGTTTAGAACCTCTGTTGTCTCCGTTTCTCTAGATAATGAAGATTTTATAATGCTAATTCCACTAATCTAGGCAGTATATGAAATTTTAGTAAACTAAATATTAAAAAATTAGAATGATTCCTATATACCATGAAAGATAGTTTAGAATACATTAATTCAAATATAGAATGTGGTTTAAAATTTTTAAACTAAAGTGAACAGTATAAATTAAAGTATATAGAAGATTTACCGAAAACTCATTATTTTAGAAGGGTTAACCCACGGATTTTGGAAAAAAATCAAAAATATGAAAATCTGGTTTTAGTGTATAGTTTCATCGAGCACTAACATAAGATAATGGTCAAAGAGTTTAAAACCTCTGTTGTCTTCGTTTCTCTAGATAATGAAGATTTTATAATGCTAATTCCACTAATCTAGGCAGTATATGAAATTTTAGTAAAATAAATATCAAAAAATTAGAATGATTCCTATATACCATGAAAGATAGTTTAGAATACATTAATTCGAATGTAGAATGTGGTTTGAAATTTTTAAACTGAAGTGAAGAGTATAAACTTTAGTATATAGAGGATTTACCGAAAACTCATTATTTTAGAAGGGGTTAACCCACGGATTTTGGAAAAAAATCAAAAATATGAAAATCTGGTTTTAGTGTATAGTTTCATCGAGCACTAACATAAGATGATGTTCAAAGAGTTTAAAACCCCTGTTGTCTTCGTTTCTCTAGATAATGAAGATTTTATAATGCTAATTCCACTAATCTAGGCAGTATATGAAATTTTAGTAAACTAAATATTAAAAAATTAGAATGATTCCTATATACCATGAAAGATAGTTTAGAATACATTAATTCAAATGTATAATGTGGTTTGAAATTTTTAAACTAAAGTGAAACAGTATAAACTAAAGTATATAGAGGATTTACCGAAAACTCATTATTTTAGAAGGGGGGGGTTAACCCACGGATTTTGGAAAAAAATCAAAAATATGAAAATCTGGTTTTAGTGTATAGTTTCATCGAGCACTAACATAAGATGATGATCAAAGAGTTTAAAACCTCTGTTGTCTTCGTTTCTCTAGATAATGAAGATTTTATAATGCTAATTCCACTAATCTAGGCAGTATATGAAATTTTAGTAAACTAAATATTAAAAAATTAGAATTATTCCTATATACCATGTAAGATAGTTTAGAATACATTAATTCAAATGTATAATGTGGTTTGAAATTTTTAAACTAAAGTGAAGAGTATAAACTAAAGTATATAGATGATTTACCGAAAACTCATTATTTTAGAAGGGGTTAACGCACGGATTTTGGAAAATTTTCAAAAATATGAAAATCTGGTTTTAGTGTATAGCTTCATCGAGCACTAACATAAAATGATGGTAAAAGAGTTTAGAACCTCTGTTGTCTTCGTTTCTCTAGATAATGAAGATTTTATAATGCTAATTCCACTAATCTATACAGTATATGAAATTTTATTAAACTAAATATTAAAAAATTAGAATTATTCCTATATACCATGTAAAATAGTTTAGAATACATTAATTCAAATGTATAATATGGTTTGAAAATTTTAAACTAAAGTGAAGAGTATAAACTTCAGTATATAGAGGATTTACCGAAAACTCATTATTTTAGAAGGGGTTAACCCACGGACTTTGGAAAAATTTCGAAAATATGAAATTCTGGTTTTAGTGTATAGCTTCATCGAGCACTAACATAAGATGATGGTTAAAGAGTTTAGAACCTCTGTTTTCTCCGTTTCTCTAGATAATGAAGATTTTATAATTCTAATTCCACTAATCTAGGCAGTATATGAAATTTTAGTAAACTAAATATTAAAAAATTAGAATTATTCTTATATACCATGAAAGATAGTTTAGAATACATTAATTCAAATGTAGAATGTGGTTTGAAATTTTTAAACTAAAGTGAATAGTATAAACTATAATATATAGAGCATTTACCGAAAACTCATTTTTTAGAAGGGGTTAACCCACGGATTTTGGAAAATTTTTTAAACATGAAAATCTGGTTTTAGTCTATAGTTTCATCGAAAACTAACATAAGATGATGGTCAAAGAGTTTAGAACTTCTGTTTTCTCCGTTTCGCTAGATAGTAAAGATTTTATAAATCTAATACAACTAATCAAGGCATTATATTAAATTTTAGTAAACTAAATATTAAAAAATTAGAAGATTAATATAGACCATGAAAGATAGTTTAGAATACATCAATTCAAATGTAGAATGTGGTTTGAAAATTTTAAACTGAAGTGAAGTGTATAAACTTTAGTATATAGAGGATTTACCGATAACTCATTATTTTAGAAGGGGTTAACCCACAAATTTTGGAAAAATTTCAAAAATTTGAAAATCTGGTTTTAGTGTATAGTTTCATCGAGCACTAACATAAGATGATGTTCAAAGAGTTTAAAACCTCTGTTGTCTTCGTTTCTCTAGATAATGAAGATTTTATAATGCTAATTCCACTAATCTAGGCAGTATATGAAATTTTAGTAAACTAAATATTAAAAAATTAGAATGATTCCTATATACCATGAAAGATAGTTTATAATACATTAACTCAAATGTATAATATGGTTTGAAATTTTTAAACTAAAGTGAAACAGTATAAACTAAAGTATATAGAGGATTTACCGAAAACTCATTATTTTAGAAGGGGTTAACCCACGGATTTTGGAAAAAAATCAAAAATATGAAAATCTGGTTTTAGTGTATAGTTTCATCGAGCACTAACATAAGATGATGATCAAAGAGTTTAAAACCTCTGTTGTCTTCGTTTCTCTAGATAATGAAGATTTTATAATGCTAATTCCACTAATCTAGGCATTATATGAAATTTTAGTAAAATAAATATTAAAAAATTAGAATGATTCCTATATACCATGAAAGATAGTTTAGAATACATTAATTCAAGTGTAGAATGTGGTTTGAAAATTTTAAACTGAAGTGAAGAGTATAAACTTTAGAATATAGAGGATTTACCGATAACTCATTATTTTAGAAGGGGTTAACCCACGAATTTTGAAAACTTTCAAAAATTTGAAAATCTGGTTTTAGTGTATATTTTCATCGAGTACTAACATAGGATGATGATCAAAGAGTTTAGAACCTCTGTTGTCTCCGTTTCTCTAGATAATGAAGCTTTTATAATGCTAATTCCACTAATCTAGGCAGTATATGAAATTTTAGTAAACTAAATATTAAAAAATTAGAATGATTCCTATATACCATGAAAGACAGTTTAGAATACATTAATTCAAATGTAGAATGTGGTTTAAAATTTTTAAACTAAAGTGAACAGTATAAATTAAAGTATATAGAGGATTTACCGAAAACTCATTATTTTAGAAGGGGTTAACCCACAGATTTTGGAAATAATTCAAAAATATGAAAATCTGGATTTAGTGTATAGTTTCATCGAGCACTAACATAAGATGATGATCAAAGAGTTTAAAACCTCTATTGTCTTCGTTTCTCTAGATAATAAGGATTTTATAATGCTAATTCCATTAATCTAGGCAGTATATGAAATTTTAGTAAACTAAATATTAAAAAATTAGAATTATTCCTATATATCATGTAAGATAGTTTAGAATACATTAATTCAAATGTATAATGTGGTTTGAAATTTTTAAACTAGAGTGAAGAGTATAAACTTCAGTATTTTGGAAAAATTCCAAAAATATGAAAATCTTGTTTTAGTGTATATTTTCATAGAGTACTAACATAAGATGATGGTCAAAGACTTTAGAACCTCTTTTGTCTCCATTTTTTTAGATAAGGAAAAATTTAAAATGCTAATTCCAATAATCTAAACAGTATATGAAATTGTAGTAAACAAATTTAAAAAATTAGAATGATTCCTATATACCATGAAAGAGACTTTAGCTTACATTAATTCAAATGTTGAATATGGTTTGAAATTTTTTAAACAAAGTGGAGAGTATAAACTTCAGTATATAGAGGATTTAACGAAAATTCATTATTTTAGAAGGGGTTAACCCACGGATTTTGGAAAATTTTCAAAAATATGAAAATCTGGTTTTAGTGTATAGTTTCATCGAGCACTAATATAAGATGATTGTCTAAGAGTTTAGAACCTTTGTTGTCTCTGTTTCTCTAGATAATAAAGATTTTATAATGCTAATTCCATCAATCTAGGTAGTATACGAAATTGTAGTAAACAAATTTAATAAATTAGAATGATTCCTATATACCATGAAAGAGACTTTAGAGTACATTAATTCAAATGTTGAATATGGTTTGAAAATTTTTAAACAAAGTGGAGAGTATAAAATTCAGTATATAGAGGATTTACCGAAAACTCATTATTTTAGAAGGGGTTGTTAACCCACGGATTTTGGAAAATTTTCAAAAATATGAAAATCTTGTTTAGTGTATAGTTTCATCAAGCACTAACATAAGATGATGGTCAAATAGTTTAGAACCTCTGTTATCTCTGTTTCTCTAGATAATGAAGATTTTATAATGTTAATTCCGCTAATCTAGGCAGTATATGAAATTTTAGTAAACTAAATATTAAAAAATTATAATGATTACTATATACCATGTAAGATAGTTTAGAATACATTAATTCAAAAGTAGAATGTGGTTTGAAAATTTTAAACTAGAGTGAAGAGTATAAACTTCAGTATATTGAGGATTTAACGAAAACTCATTATTTTAGAAGGGGGTTGGTTAGCCTACGGATTTTGGAAAATTTCCAAAAATATGAAAATCTTGTTTTAGTGTATATTTTCATAGAGCACTAACATAAGATGATGGTCAAAGAGTTTAGAACATCTTTTGTCTCCGTTTCTTTAGATAATGAAGATTTTATAATGCTAATTCCACTAATCTAAACAGTATATGAAATTTTAGTAAACAAATATTAAAAAATTAGAATGATTCCTATATACCATGAAAGATAGTTAAGAATACATTAATTCAAACGTAGAATGTGGTTTGAAATTTTTAAACAAAGTGAAGAGTATAAACTTCAGTACATAGAGGATTTACCGAAAATTCATTATTTATAAGGGGTTAACCCACGGATTTTGGAAAAATTTCAAAAATATGGAAATCTGGTTTTAGTGTATAGTTTCATCGAGCACTAATATAAGATGATTGTCTAAGAGTTTAGAACCTTCGTTGTCTCTGTTTCTCTAGATAATGAAGATTTTATAATGCTAATTCTATTAATCTAGGTAGTATATGAAATTGTAGTAAACAAATTTAAAAAATTAGAATGATTCCTATATACCATGAAAGAGACTTTAGATTACATTAATTCAAATGTTGAATATGGTTTGAAAATTTTTAAACAAAGTGGAGAGTATAAACTTCAGTATATAGAGGATTTAACGAAAATTCATTATTTTAGAAGGGGTTAACCCACGGATTTGTAAAATTTTCAAAATATGAAAATCTGGTTTTAGTGTATAGTTTCATCGAGCACTAATATAAGATGATTGTCTAAAATTTTAGAACCATCTTTGTCTCTGTTTCTCTAGATAATAAAAATTTTATAATGCTAATTCCATTAATATAGGTAGTATACGAAATTGTAGTAAACAAATTTAATAAATTAGAATGATTCCTATATACCATGAAAGAGACTTTAGAGTACATTAATTCAAATGTTGAATATGGTTTGAAAATTTTTAAACAAAGTGGAGAGTATAAACTTCAGTATATAGAGGATTTACCGAAAACTCATTATTTTAGAAGGGGTTAACCCACGGATTTTGGAAAATTTTCAAAAAGATGAAAATCTAGTTTTAGTATATAGTTTCATCGAGCACTAACATAAGATGATGGTCAAAGAGTTTAGAACCTCTGTTGTCTATGTTTCTCTAGATAATGAAGATTTTATAATGCTAATTCCGCTAATCTAGGCAGTATATAAAATTTTAGTAAACTAAATATTTAAAAATTAGAATGATTACTATATACCATGTAAGATAGTTTAGAATACATTAATTCAAATGTAGAATATGGTTTGAAAATTTTAAACTAAAGTGAAGAGTATAAACTTCAGTATATTGAGGATTTACCGAAAATTCATTATTTTAGAGTACATTAATTCAAATGTTGAATATGGATTGAAAATTTTTAAACAAACTGGAGAGTATAAACTTCAGTATATAGAGGATTTACCGGAAACTCATTATTTTAGAAGGGGTTAACTCACGGATTTGGAAAATTTTCAAAATATGAAAATCTGGTTTTAGTGTATAGTTTCATCGAGCACTAACATAAGATGATTGTCTAAAATTTTAGAACCATCCTTGTCTCTGTTTCTCTAGATAATAAAGATTTTATAATGCTAATTCCATTAATCTAGGTAGTATACGAAATTGTAGTAAACAAATTTAATAAATTAGAATGATTCCTATATACCATGAAAGAGACTTTAGAGTACATTAATTCAAATGTTGAATATGGTTTGAAAATTTTTAAACAAAGTGGAGAGTATAAACTTCAGTATATAGAGGATTTACCAAAACTCATTATTTTAGAAGGGGTTAACCCACGGATTTTGGAAAATTTTCAAAAATATGAAAATCTGGTTTTAGTGTATAGTTTCATAGAGCACTAACATAAGATGATGGTCAAAGAGTTTAGAACCTCTGTTGTCTCTGTTTCTCTAGATAATTAAGATTTTATAATGCTAATTCCGCTAATCTAGGCAGTATATGAATTTTTAGTAAACTAAATATTAAAAAATTAGAATGATTACTATATACCATGTAAGATAGTTTAGGATACATTAATTCAAATGTAAAATGTGGTTTGAAAATTTTAAACTAGAGTGAAGAGTATAAACTTCAGTATATTGAGGATTTACCGAAAATTCATTATTTTAGAAGGGGTTAACCCACGGATTTTGGAAAAATTTCAAAAATATGAAAATCTGGTTTTAGTGTATAGTTTCATCGAGCACTAATATAAGATGATTGTCTAAGAGTTTAGAACCTTCGTTGTCTCTGTTTCTCCAGATAATGAATATTTTATAATGCTAATTCCATTAATCTAGGTAGTATATGAAATTGTAATAAACAAATTTAAAAAATTAGAATGATTCCTATATACCATGAAAGAGACTTTGGAGTACATTAATTCAAATGTTGAATATGGTTTGAAAATTTTTAAACCAAGTGGAGAGTATAAACTTCAGTATATAGAGGATTTACCGAAAATTCATTATTTTAGAAGTTAACCCACGGATTTTGGAAAATTTTCAAAAATATGAAAATCTGGTTTTAGTGTATATTTTCATAGAGCACTAACATAAGATGATGGTCAAAGAATTTAGAACCTCTTTTGTCTCCGTTTCTTTAGATAATGAAGATTTTATAATGCTAATTCCACTAATCTAAACAGTATATGAAATTTTAGTAAACAAATATTAAAAACTTAGAATGACTCCTATATACCATGAAAGATAGTTAAGAATACATTAATTCAAACGTAGAATGTGGTTTGAAATTTTTAAACAAAGTGAAGAGTATAAACTTCATTACATAGAGGATTTACCGAAAATTCATTATTTATAAGGGGTTAACCTACGGATTTTGGAAAAAATTCAAAAATATGAAAATCTGGTTTTAGTGTATAGTTTCATCGAGCACTAATATAAGATGATTGTCTAAGAGTTTATAACCTCTGTTGTCTCCGTTTCTCTAGATAATAATGATTTTATAATGCTAATTCCATTAATCTAGGTAGTATATGAAATTGTAGTAAACAAATTTAAAAAACTAGAATGATTCCTATACACCAATGAAAGGGACTTTAGAGTACATTAATTCAAATGTTGAATATGGTTTGAAAATTTTTAAACAAATTAGAGAGTATAAACTTCAGTATATAGAGGATTTACCGGAAACTCATTATTTTAGAAGGGGTTAACCCACGGATTTTGGAAAAATTTCAAAAATATGAAAATCTGGTTTTAGTGTATAGTTTCATCGAACACTAAATAAGATGATTGTCTAAGAGTTTAGAACCTTCGTTGTCTCTGTTTCTCTAGATAATGAAGATTTTATAATGCTAATTCCATTAATCTAGGTAGTATATGAAATTGTAGTAAACAAATTTAAAAAATTAGAATGATTCCTATATACCATGAAAGAGACTTTAGATTACATTAATTCAAATGTTGAATATGGTTTGAAAAGTTTTAAACAAAGTGGAGAGTATAAACTTCAGTATATAGAGGATTTAACGAAAATTCATTATTTTAGAAGGGGTTAACCCACGGATTTTGGAAAATTTTCAAAATATGAAAATCTGGTTTTAGTGTATAGTTTCATCGAGCACTAATATAAGATGATTGTCTAAAAGTCTAGAACCATTGTTGTCTCTGTTTCTCTAGATAATAAAGATTTTATAATGCTAATTCCATTAATCTAGGTAGTATACGAAATTGTAGTAAACAAATTTAATAAATTAGAATGATTCCTATATACCATGAAAGAGACTTTAGAGTACATTAATTCAAATGTTGAATATGGTTTGAAAATTTTTAAACAAAGTGGAGAGTATAAACTTCAGTATATAGAAGATTTACCAAAAACTCATTATTTTAGAAGGGGTTAACCCACGGATTTTGGAAAATTTTCAAAAATATGAAAATCTGGTTTTAGTGTATAGTTTCATCGAGCACTAAGATAAGATGATGGTCAAAGAGTTTAGAACCTCTGTTGTCTCTGTTTCTCTAGATAATTAAGATTTTATAATGCTAATTCCGCTAATCTAGGCAGTATATGAAATTTTAGTAAACTAAATATTAAAAAATTAGAATGATTACTATATACCATGTAAGATAGTTTAGAATACATTAATTCAAATGTAGAATGTGGTTTGAAAATTTTAAACTAGAGTGAAGAGTATAAACTTCAGTATATTGAGGATTTACCGAAAATTCATTATTTTAGAAGGGGTTAACCCACGGATTTTGGAAAAATTTCAAAAATATGAAAATCTGGTTTTAGTGTATAATTTCATCGAGCACTAATATAAGATGATTGTCTAAGAGTTTAGAACCTTCGTTGTCTCTGTTTCTCCAGATAATGAAGATTTTATAATGCTAATTCCATTAATCTAGGTAGTATAGGAAATTGTAGTAAACAAATTTAAAAAATTAGAATGATTCCTATATACCATGAAAGAGACTTTGGAGTACATTAATTCAAATGTTGAATATGGTTTGAAAATTTTTAAACAAAGTGGAGAGTATAAACTTCAGTATATAGAGGATTTACCGAAAATTCATTATTTTAGAAGTTAACCCACGGATTTTGGAAAATTTTCAAAAATATGAAAATCTGGTTTTAGTGTATAGTTCATCGAGCACTAACATAAGATGATGATCAAAGGGTTTAGAACCTCTGTTGTCTCTGTTTCTCTAGATAAAGAATATTTAATAATGCTAATTCCACTAATCTATGCAGTATATGAAATTTTAGTAAACTAAATATTAAAAAATTAGAATGATTACTATATACCATGTAAGATAGTTTAGAATACATTAATTCAAATGTAGAATGTGGTTTGAAAATTTTAAACTAGAGTGAAGAGTATAAACTTCATTATATTGAGGATTTAACGAAAACTCATCCTTTTAGAAGGGGGTTGGTTAGCCTACGGATTTTGGAAAATTTCCAAAAATATGAAAATCTTGTTTTAGTGTATATTTTCATAGAGCACTAACATAAGATGATGGTAGAACCTCTTTTGTCTCCGTTTCTTTAGATAATGAAGATTTTATAATGCTAATTCCACTAATCTAAACAAAATATGAAATTTTAGTAAACAAATATTAAAAACTTAGAATGATTCCTATATACCATGAAAGATAGTTAAGAATACATTAATTCAAACGTAGAATGTGGTTTGAAATTTTTAAACAAAGTGAAGAGTATAAACTTCAGTACATAGAGGATTTACCGAAAATTCATTATTTATAAGGGGTTAACCCACGGATTTTGGAAAAATTTCAAAAATATGAAAATCTGGTTTTAGTGTATAGTTTCATCGAGCACTAATATAAGATGATTGTCTAAGAGTTTATAACCTCTGTTGTCTCTGTTTCTCTAGATAATGAAGATTTTATAATGCTAATTCCATTAATCTAGGTAGTATATGAAATTGTAGTAAACAAATTTAAAAAACTAGAATGATTCCTATATACCATGAAAGGGACTTTAGAGTACATTAATTCAAATGTTGAATATGGTTTGAAAATTTTTAAACAAATTAGAGAGTATAAACTTCAGTATATAGAGGATTTACCGGAAACTCATTATTTTAGAAGGGGTTAACCCACGGATTTTGGAAAAGTTTCAAAAATATGAAAATCTGGTTTTAGTGTATAGTTTCATCGAACACTAAATAAGATGATTGTCTAAGAGTTTAGAACCTTCGTTGTCTCTGTTTCTCTAGATAATGAAGATTTAATAATGCTAATTCCATTAATCTAGGTAGTATATGAAATTGTGGTAAACAAATTTAAAAAATTAGAATGATTCCTATATACCATGAAAGAGACTTTAGATTACATTAATTCAAATGTTGAATATGGTTTGAAAAGTTTTAAACAAAGTGGAGAGTATAAACTTCAGTATATAGAGGATTTAACGAAAATTCATTATTTTAGAAGGGGTTAACCCACGGATTTTGGAAAATTTTCAAAATATGAAAATCTGGTTTTAGTGTATAGTTTCATCGAGCACTAATATAAGATGATTGTCTAAAAGTCTAGAACCATTGTTGTCTCTGTTTGTCTAGATAATAAAGATTTTATAATGCTAATTCCATTAATCTAGGTAGTATACGAAATTGTAGTAAACAAATTTAATAAATTAGAATGATTCCTATATACCATGAAAGAGACTTTAGAGTACATTAATTCAAATGTTGAATATGGTTTGAAAATTTTTAATCAAAGTGGAGAGTATAAACTTCAGTATATAGAGGATTTACCGAAAACTCATTATTTTAGAAAGGGTTAACCCACGGATTTCGGAAAATTTTCAAAAATATGAAAATCTGGTTTTAGTGTATGGTTTCATCGATCACTAACATAAGATGATGGTCAAAGAGTTTAGAACCTCTGTTGTCTCTGTTTCTCTAGATAATGAAGATTTTATAATGCTAATTCCATTAATTTAGATAGTATACGAAATTGTAGTAAACAAATTTAAAAAAATTAGAATGATTCCTATATACCATGAAAGAGACTTTAGAGTACATTAATTCAAATGTTGAATATGGTTTGAAAATTTTTAAACAAAGTGGAGAGTATAAACTTCAGTATAAAGAGGATTTAACGAAAATTCATTATTTTAGAAGGGGTTAACCCACGGATTTGGAAAATTTTCAAAAATATGAAAATCTGGTTTTAGTGTATAGTTTCATCGAGCACTAATATAAGATGATTGTCTAAAAGTTTAGAACATTTGATGTCTCTGTTTCTCTAGATAATGAAGATTTTATAATGCTAATTTCATTAATCTAGATAGTATACGAAATTGTAGTAAACAAATTTAAAAAAAATTAGAATGATTCCTATATACCATGAAAGAGACTTTCGAGTACATTAATTCAAATGTTGAATATGGTTTGAATATTTTTAAACAAAGTGGAGAGTATAAACTTCAGTATATAGAGGATTTACCGAAAACTCATTATTTTAGAAGGGGTTAACCCACGGATTTTGGAAAATTTTCAAAAATATGAAAATATTGTTTTAGTGTATAGTTTCATCGACCACTAACATAAGATGATGATCAAAGAGTTTAGAACCTCTGTTGTCTCTGTTTCTCTAGATAATGAATATTTAATAATGCTAATTCCACTAATCTAGGTAGTATATGAAATTTTAGTATACTAAATATTAAAAAATTAGAATGATTACTATATACCATGTAAGATAGTTTAGAATACATTAATTCAAATGTAGAATGTGGTTTGAAAATTTTAAACTAGAGTGAAGAGTATAAACTTCAGTATATTGAGAATTTAACGAAAACTCATTATTTTAGAAGGGGGTTGGTTAGCCTACGGATTTTGGAAAATTTCCAAAAATATGAAAATCTTGTTTTAGTGTATATTTTCATAGAGCACTAACATAAGATGATGGTCAAAGAGTTTAGAACATCTTTTGTCTCCGTTTCTTTAGATAATGAAGATTTTATAATGCTAATTCCACTAATCTAAACAGTATATGAAATTTTAGTAAACAAATATTAAAAAATTAGAATGATTCCTATATACCATGAAAGATAGTTAAGAATACATTAATTCAAACGTAGAATGTGGTTTGAAATTTTTAAACAAAGTGAAGAGTATAAACTTCAGTACATAGAGGATTTACCGAAAATTCATTATTTATAAGGGGTTAACCCACGGATTTTGGAAAATTTTCAAAAATATGAAAATCTGGTTTTAGTGTATAGTTTCATCGAGCACTAATATAAGATGATTGTCTAAGAGTTTAGAACCTTCGTTGTCTCTGTTTCTCCAGATAATGAAGATTTTATAATGCTAATTCCATTAATCTAGGTAGTATATGAAATTGTAGTAAACAAATTTAAAAAATTAGAATGATTCCTATATACCATGAAAGAGACTTTAGATTACATTAATTCAAATGTTGAATATGGTTTGAAAATTTTTAAACAAAGTGGAGAGTATAAACTTCAGTATATAGAGGATTTAACGAAAATTCATTATTTTAGAAGGGGTTAACCCACGGATTTGTAAAATTTTCAAAATATGAAAATCTGGTTTTAGTGTATAGTTTCATCGAGCACTAATATAAGATGATTGTCTAAAAGTTTAGAACCATCTTTGTCTCTGTTTCTCTAGATAATAAAGATTTTATAATGCTAATTCCATTAATCTAGGTAGTATACGAAATTGTAGTAAACAAATTTAATAAATTAGAATGATTCCTATATATCATGAAAGAGACTTTAGAGTACATTAATTCAAATGTTGAATATGGTTTGAAAATTTTTAAACAAAGTGGAGAGTATAAACTTCAGTATATAGAGGATTTACCGAAAACTCATTATTTTAGAAGGGGTTAACCCACGGATTTTGGAATATGTTCAAAAATATGAAAATCTGGTTTTAGTGTATAATTTTATCGAGCACTAACATAAGATGATGGTCAAAGAGTTTAGAACCTCTGTTGTCTCTGTTTCTCTAGATAATGAAGATTTTATAATGCTAATTCCGCTAATCTAGGCAGTATATAAAATTTTAGAAAACTAAATATTAAAAAATTAGAATGATTACTATATACCATGTAAGATAGTTTAGAATACATTAATTCAAATGTAAAATGTGGTTTGAAAATTTTAAACTAGAGTGAAGAGTATAAACTTCAGTATATTGAGGATTTTCCGAAAATTCATTATTTTAGAAGGGGTTAACCCACGGATTTTGGAAAAATTTCAAAAATATGAAAATCTGGTTTTAGTGTATAGTTTCATCGAGCACTGATATAAGATGATTGTCTAAGAGTTTAGAACCTTCGTTGTCTCTGTTTCTCCAGATAATGAAGATTTTATAATTCTAATTCCACTAATCTAGGTAGTATATGAAATTGTAGTAAACAAATTTAAAAAATTAGAATGATTCCTATATACCATGAAAGGGACTTTAGAGTACATTAATTCAAATGTTGAATATGGTTTGAAAATTTTTAAACAAATTGGAGAGTATAAACTTCAGTGTATAGAGGATTTACCGGAAACTCATTATTTTAAAAGGGGTTAACCCACGGATTTTGGAAAAATTTCAAAAATATGAAAATCTGGTTTTAGTGTATAATTTCATCGAACACTAATATAAGATAATTCTCTAAGAGTTTAGAACATTTGATGTCTCTGTTTCTCTAGATAATGAAGATTTTATAATGCTAATTCCATTAATCTAGATAGTATACGAAATTGTAATAAACAAATTTAAAACAATTAGAATGATTCCTATATACCATGAAAGAGACTTTAGAGTACATTAATTCAAATGTTGAATATGGTTTGAAAATTTTTAAACAAAGTGGAAAGTATAAACTTCAGTATATAGAGGATTTAACGAAAATTCATTATTTTAGAAGGGGTTGTTAACCCACGGATTTTGGAAAATTTTCAAAAATATGAAAATCTGGTTTTAGTGTATAGTTTCATCGAGCACTAATATAAGATGATTGTCTAAGAGTTTAGAACATTTGATGTCTCTGTTTCTCTAGATAATGAAGATTTTATAATGCTAATTCCATTAATCTAGATAGTATACGAAATTGTAGTAAACAAATTTAAAGATATTAGAATGATTCCTATATACCATGAAAGAGACTTTAGAGTACATTAATTTAAATGTTGAATATGGTTTGAATATTTTTAAACAAAGTGGAGAGTATAAACTTCAGTATATAGAGGATTTACCGAAAACTCATTATCTTAGAAAGGGTTAACCCAGGGATTTTGGAAAATTTTCAAAAATATGAAAATCTTGTTTTAGTGTATAGTTTCATCGACCACTAACATAAGATGATGGTCAAAGAGTTTAGAACCTCTGTTGTCTCTGTTTCTCTAGATAATGAATATTTAATAATGTTAATTCCACTAATCTAGGCAGTATATGAAATTTTAGTATACTAAATATTAAAAAATTAGAATGATTACTATATACCATGTAAGATAGTTTAGAATACATTAATTCAAATGTTGAATGTGGTTTGAAAATTTTAAACTAGAGTGAAGAGTATAAACTTCAGTATATTGAGGATTTACCGAAAACTCATTATTTTGGAAGGGGGTTGGGTAGCCTACGGATTTTGGAAAATTTCCAAAAATATGAAAATCTCTTTTTAGTGTATATTTTTATAGAGCACTAACATAAGATGATGGTCAAAGAGTTTAGAACCTCTTTTGTCTCCGTTTCTTTAGATATGAAGATTTTATAATGCTAATTACACTAATCTAAACAGTATATGAAATTTTAGTAAACAAATATTAACAAATTAGAATGATTCCTATATACCATGAAAGATAGTTAAGAATACATTAATTCAAACGTAGAATGTGGTTTGAAATTTTTAAACTAAAGTGAAGAGTATAAACTTCAGTACATAGAGGATTTACCGAAAATTCATTATTTTATAAGGGATACCCACGGAATTTGGAAAAATTTCAAAAATATGAAAATCTGGTTTTAGTGTATAGTTTCATCGAGCACTAATATAAGATGATGGTCAAAGAGTTCAGAACCTCTGTTGTCTCTGTTTCTCTAGATAATGAAGATTTAATAATGCTAATTCCATTAATCTAGGCATTATATGAAAGTTTAGTAAACTAAATATTAAAAAATTAGAATTGTTCCTATATACCATGTAAGATAGTTTTGAATACATTAATTCAAATGTAGAATGTTGTTTGAAATTTTTAAACTAAATTGAAGAGTATAAACTTCAGTATATAGAGGATTTATCGAAAACTCAATATTTTAGAAGGGGTTAACCCACGGATTATGAAAAATTTTCAAAAATATGAAAATCTGGTTTTAGTGTATAGTGTCATCAAGCACTAACATAAGATGATGGTCAAAGAGTTTAGAACCTCTGTTTTCTCCGTTTCTCTTGATAATAAATATTTTTTATTCTAATTCCACTAATCGAGGCAATATGTGAAATTTTAGTAAACTAAATATTAATAAAATAGAATTATTACTATATACCATGAAAGATAGCTTAGAATACATTAATTCAAATGTAGAATGTGGTTTGAAATTTTTAAACTAAAGTGAAGAGTATAAACTTCAGTATATAGAGGATTTACCGAAAACTCATTATTTTAGAAGGGGTTTTAGTGTATAGTTTCATCGAGCACTAATATAAGATGATGGTCAAAGAGTTTAGAACCTCTCTGTTTCTCTAGATAATGAAGATTTTATAATGCTAATTCCGCTAATCTATGCAGTATATGAAATTTTAGTAAACTAAATATTTAAAAATTAGAATGATTACTATATACCATGTAAGATAGTTTAGAATACATTAATTCAAATGTAGAATGTGGTTTGAAAATTTTAAACTAGAGTGAAGAGTATAAACTTCAGTATATTAAGGATTTACCGAAAATTCATTATTTTAGAAGGGGTTAACCCACGGATTTTGGAAAAAATTCAAAAATATGAAAATCTGGTTTTAGTGTATAGTTTCATCGAGCACTAAAATATAAGATGATTGTCTAAGAGTTTAGAACCTTCGTTGTCTCTGTTTCTCTAGATAATGAAGATTTTATAATGCTAATTCCATTAATCTAGGTAGTATATGAAATTGTAGTAAACAAATTTAAAAAATTAGAATGATTCCTATATACCATGAAAGAGACTTTAGATTACATTAATTCAAATGTTGAATATGGTTTGAAAATTTTTAAACAAAGTGGAGAGTATAAACTTCAGTATATAGTGGATTTAACGAAAATTCATTATTTTAGAAGGGGTTAACCCACGGATTTGTAAAATTTTCAAAATATGAAAATCTGGTTTTAGTGTATAGTTTCATCGAGCACTAATATAAGATGATTGTCTAAAAGTTTAGAACCATCTTTGTCTCTGTTTCTCTAGATAATAAAGATTTTATAATGCTAATTCCATTAATCTAGGTAGTATACGAAATTGTAGTAAACAAATTTAATAAATTAGAATGATTCCTATATACCATGAAAGAGACTTTAGAGTACATTAATTCAAATGTTGAATATGGTTTGAAAATTTTTAAACAAAGTGGAGAGAATAAACTTCAGTATATAGAGGATTTACCGAAAACTCAGTATTTTAGAAGGGGTTAACCCACGGATTTTGGAAAATTTTCAAAATATGAAAATATGGTTTTAGTGTATAGTTTCATCGAGCACTAACATAAGATGATGGTCAAAGAGTTTAGAACCTATGTTGTCTCTGTTTCTCTAGATAATGAAGATTTTATAATGCTAATTCCGCTAATCTAGGCAGTATATGAAATTTTAGTAAACTAAATATTTAAAAATTAGAATGATTACTATATACCATGTAAGATAGTTTAGAATACATTAATTAAAATGTAGAATGTGGTTTGAAAATTTTAAACTAGAGTGAAGAGTATAAACTTCAGTATATTGAGGATTTACCGAAAATTCATTATTTTAGAAGGGGTTAACCCACGGATTTTGGAAAATTTTCAAAAATATGAAAATCTGGTTTTAGTGTATAGTTTCATCGAGCACTAATATAAGATGATTGTCTAAGAGTTTAGAACCTTCGTTGTCTCTGTTTCTCCAGATAATGAAGATTTTATAATGATAATTCCATTAATCTAGGTAGTATATGAAATTGTAGTAAACAAATTTAAAAAATTATAATGATTCATATATACCATGAAAGGGACTTTAGAGTACATTAATTCAAATGTTGAATATGGTTTGAAAAATTTTAAACAAATTGGAGAGTATAAACTTCAGTATATAGAGGATTTACCGGAAACTCATTATTTTAGAAGGGGTTAACCCACGAATTTTGGAAAAATTTCAAAAATATGAAAATCTGGTTTTAGTGTATAGTTTCATCGAACACTAATATAAGATGATTGTCTAAGAGTTTAGAACCTTCGTTGTCTCTGTTTCTCTAGATAATGAATATTTTATAATGCTAATTCCATTAATCTAGGTAGTATATGAAATTGTAGTAAACAAATTTAAAAATTTTGAATGATTCCTATATACCATGAAAGAGACTTTAGATTACATTAATTCAAATGTTGAATATGGTTTGAAAATTTTTAAACAAAGTGGAGAGTATAAATTTCAGTATATAGAGGAATTAACGAATATTTATTATTTTAGAAGGGGTTAACCCACGGATTTGGAAAATTTTCAAAATATGAAAATCTAGTTATAGTTTATAGTTTCATCGAGCACTAACATAAGATGATTGTCTAAAAGTTTAGAACCATCTTTGTCGTGGGATAAACTTGAGGAGCAAGTTTATACCGTGGAGAAAAGGCAAGAGATAAACTTGGGGAGCAAGTTTATGCCTTGAGGAATAAGTACATTCCAAGAAAAGGAAAATGTACTTATTAATATGGAAGTTGTCCATATATCCATGTTGCCTTGGAGACTAGGTTTCAGGAACATGGAGATCACTATAAAAGAGCTATGGAGTCGCGGGTATTCCAATAAAACACTGGGGGCTATTGTTATAGAGGAAGGGTGAAAATCCCTTAGGGTGTTCTTGGGTCGTGCTGAAGCAGTTGCTGAAGTACTGACGATGGAGAGACAAGTTTGGGTAGATTAGAAATTGTTCAGTAGCAGGTGTTAACAGGCTAGCGAGGCTGATTAAGCAGAACTTGTAATTGAGTGTACAAAGCGATTTCTAATAAAGCAATTGGTGTTTGCTTGTATCTATTTTGTCTCTTGGTTTACCTTCTGCATTACTTAATTGTGGTGTCATCTTTGCACTTACATAAACTTCAGTAGATAGAGGATTTACCGAAACTCATTATTTTAAAAGGGGTTGAATCACGGATGTTGGAAAATTTTCAAAAATATGAAAATCTGGTCTTAGTGTATAGTATCATCGAGCACTAATTTAAGATGATTGTCAAAGTGTTTAGAACCTCTGTTGTCTCTGTTTCTCTAGATAATGAAGATTTTTGAATGTTAATTCTATTAATCTATGTAATATATGAAATTGTAGTAAACAAATTTAAAAAATTAGAATGATTCCTATATACCATGAAAGAGACTTTAGAGTACATTAATTCAAATGTTGAATATGGTTTGAAAATTTTAAACAAAGTGGAGAGTATAAACTTCAGTATATATAGGATTTACCGAAAACTCATTATTTTAGAAGGGGTTGTTAACCCACGGATTTTGGAAAAATTTCAAAAATATGAAAATCTGGTCTTAGTGTATAGTGTCATCGAGCACTAACATAAGATGATGGTGAGAGAGTTTAGAACCTCTGTTGTCTCCGTTTCTCAAGATAATGAAGATTTTATAATGCTAATTCCACTAATCTATGCAGTATATGAAATTTTAGTAAACTAAATATTAAAAAAATAGAATTATTTCTATATACCATGAAAGGTAGTTTAGAATACATTAATTCAAATGTAGAATATGGTTTGAAAATTTTAAACTAAAGTGAAGAGTATAAACTTCAGTATATAGAAGATTTACCGAAAACTCATTATTTTAAACTCATTATTTTAACCCAAAATTTTTGGAAAAATTTCAAAAATATGAAAATTTGGTTTTAGTGTATAGTTTAATCGAGCAATACTATAAGATGATGGTCAAAGAGTTTAGAACCTCTGTTTTCTCCATTTATATAGATAACGAAGATTCTATAATGTTAATTCCACTAATCTAGACACTATATGAAATTTTAGTAAACAAATATTAAAAAATTAGAATGATTCCGTCAGAAAGTTTATAATAGATTAATACAAATTTATAATGCAGTTAGAAATTTTAAACAACTTTAATGAGTATAAACTTCAGTATATAGAGAAATTAACGAAAAAAATATATTTTCGTATGAATTAACCCACAAATTTTGAAAAAAAAATATCAATAAATGTGATCATATATTTTCGTAGGAGTTAATTCATACATTTTGAAAAAAAATTAAAAATATGACAATATTATTTTAATGCATATTTGCATCATATTTAGATAGCTCCTCTATTTTACGGGCGACCATCTTCAGCTGAGTTCCGACGGCTAGCTCCTCCATTTACCGGCGATCTTAAGATACGTTTTATGGCATTTTAAGAAGTCTTATAAACAAGTTTTATCTTTCAAATTACGAGATTATCCCTAAGAAGTTAACTTATTTACGATATATATTTATCGTCTAAAAACACCAACAGTGTGTTTCTTGATTCTTATTGATCTCTGTCCTGTTCAAAAACTGAACCTTACATGAACAAATCATCCTCTTGGTCAAAATGATACAAACAGTAAAAAAGGAAAATGTATTTAATCAAAGTCTCATGATCAATCTAAATTAAACTGCATCACAATCCTATCTACCGCGTTTTGTCCGACAACCTTGCGAGATCTCAGCTCCTCAAGAACCTCTCTAGCCAGCTCCAGCTCATTCTCATGAGCAATCCCTTCAACGATTATCACATATGTCGTCTCGTTCGGCATCCTCCTCCTCACAACCATCATCTCAAACACCTCCAACGCCAAATCCGTCCTCCTTACCTTGCAATAACCAAGAATCATCGCGTTGAAGTTATCCACCGTAGGTTTACAGCACCCGCTCTCCTCCATTATCGACAAAACCTCCTTAGCTCCTTCAAACATCCCTTCGTTACACAGCCCCCTGATCAGAGCCGAGTATGTGTGCGAATCAGGTTCGAACCCGCCGCAAGTCATCTCATACAAGAGCTGGAACGCAGCAAACGTGTTCCCTTTCCTGCACAGGCTAGTGATCACGCTCTTGTAGAAATCGTGCGTGCAGCATCTATGCTTCTTGCTCAAGCTCTGTATGATGTAAAACGCTTCTCGCACCTTGCCCTCGCACAACGCTCCTATCGCGTTGTACGTCCCCTCGTTAGGCCTACACCGTCTGTAAATCATGTCGTCCAGACACTTCACAACGAGATCAACCTTCCCTTCCTTGCAAAGACGGGCTATCACAGGGTTGTAGCTAGTGGCAGTGACTCCTCTCCCCATCTCTCTCAAAACCTCCATCGCCTGGTCCGTTCTCCCGTGGAAAGCTAACGAATTAATCAAAATGTTGTATGTAACAACCGAAGGAGATCTATCTCCACCGTCCATCTCAGCTAACAACTCGTTAGCCTCCTCCCACCTCCCGTCACAGCACAAACACCTCAAACAAATGTTATAACTCACAACGTTAGGCTTAAACCCTTTCAGAGGTAACTCTCTGAACATCCTCAACGCGTCATCAGTCCTCCCTTCTTTACAAAAACCAGTCAACAACACATTGTAACAAACCAGATTCGGCTCGCCTCCCTTGGCGACAATCTCCTCCAGGAGCTTCACGGCCTCGTCGGTTCCTCGCTCTCTGTAAGCAGCCTCGAGGAGGAAGGAATAGGTGAAGGCGTTGGGAGCTAAGCCTCTCTCCATCAGCCTCTCGACGAAGCGGAGGCTCTGGGAGAGGCTACCGAGCATGCAGAGGCCGCGGACTAGGGCGTTGTAGGTGACGGTGTTGGGAGGGAAGCCGTGGTCTTCCTCCATCTTCTCGACGAGCTGCATCGCGTAGCCGACGTTCCCT
Organism: Raphanus raphanistrum x Raphanus sativus; assembly: GCA_019705995.1. Classification (NCBI taxonomy): domain Eukaryota; kingdom Viridiplantae; phylum Streptophyta; class Magnoliopsida; order Brassicales; family Brassicaceae; genus Raphanus; species Raphanus raphanistrum x Raphanus sativus. Next base: position 53,630,471 of record CM034043.1, read on the forward strand.
CGCTTGCAGAGCTGGTTGACGAGGTAGGTGTAGGCGGAGGCGTCGGGGATGACGCCGGAGGAGACCATTAGCTCGATCACGCGGATCGCTTTCTTGAGCCTGTTGGCTTTGCAGAGGTCGTAGAGGAGCTGGGTGGAGTGAGATGGGTTTGGTTTGTGGCCTTTTGTGACGAGGGTTTGGAGGTGAGAGAAGTGGTTGCTCAGGGACGGGTCGTCGGGTTTCCAATTGGATCCGGTGATGGTAAAGGCGGAGTCTTTGGGGGATAGCGTCAGAACCCTAGCGACGTTTTTGTTGACGGAGGAGGAGGAGGAGGTTTGGGGGAAACCGGTGGGGAGGCGGGAGAGGAACCCTACCGGAGATGGGTTCGACGCCATGGATAAGATTGGGTTCAGTAGAGTCGACATTGGCTTCGAATCGGACAGCGACGGAGGAGGGAGAGAGATGAGTTGAAATGAAAAAGTTTTGGGTGTTTTTACGGAGAAGCCAGAAAAAATAGGATCATAATGTAAAGTCGAATAGTTCTTATTCGCCTCCGCCTCTGTTATCCACGCAACAAAAAACCTTCGCGTGTTACGCTCTCAGTGCTTGTGAGAAGATGATATGAAGAAGCAGGGCCTGCCATGGGCTAAAGCCCGTGAAGCATGGGCTTCAGGTGCCACCAAAGCAGTTCACATGTTTACTTTGCTAAAATGTAATTATTTTCTTTGAACTTAAAATCACATTAGAATTTACTTTGCTAAAATGTAATTATTTTCTTTGAACTTAAAATCACATTAGAATTTACTTTGCTAAAATGTAATTATTTTCTTTGAACTGGCATGTGTGAGACTTGGCCGTCCTCGCCTTTCATCCTCTGCTTCCGGCTCATTACATGTTGATGGTTTTTTTTGCATTTTGACTGATGTTGGTTGAATATGTCTGTATGTTCTTTCTACGCTGGTCTGTGGAATTTTATTTAGACATATAGTCACATATATAGCGACTTGTTTTCCTAATGTGGAGACAAACCAAATTTGGTGAAATTATTTTACATGTTGAACTTGTGCTAAGCAATTTGCTCATACTTCCGACTGAAAATAACAGGTAAATGATATGATTATATTTTAGTTTTAGGCAAGGGCTGATACTGAGAAAATCACAGCTACATATGGATGGTGTACATCTCTTTTTAGATTTCATATGAACTATGTTTAAACTTCAAAGATTTGATGGTGTAAGTCTCCCTTTGTTTTGTTGTTTGATCAATGTTGGTAAATCAAAGTTCACGCTGGAAAATCTGATAGTCTTGGTGCCGATTCTGTTGATGTTCTGTCCACACTGTATTTGTTTTCATTTGATGGATTGTTTCTTGAATGCGCATGCAGTTGCAGGTCACCTCCAAGGAGGCTATACGTAATCCTCCAAGAAAATCTTTAGATATGGCATACTTAGCCGATCACCACTTTGTAGCCATGCCCGTAATCGTTCAAGGTCAATATATGTATCACCCTGCAGGCCGCGGGTGCAGTCAAGTCCTTGTGAGTTTCTTAATAGTGCTAGCTTTTCAAAATATGTTGTTGACTTGTAGTTTCACAGCTACTATACAGTACATATAACACTCCTTGCTCATGAGTGTGGTCCAACGTCCTGTTGAATTTTGCTAAGATCTAATGTGAATTCTGTTGTTTTAGCTCCTTGCATAGAGTGTTTGTCCTTTGTAATCGTGTTATGTTATAGTACACACTGTAGTCTCCTCTTTGCCCTAAACAGGGGAAGATGTACAAGGTCATCGACCATTTGTCCTTCACATTAGGCCTTGTCTTTTGACTAGATATATTTATGCAATTTGTGTGGTGACCTCTTTGCCTGGTCCTTAGCTAATATTGAGACGCATAATAAGACTCGTTGTCATTGTAATCTTGGATCTGCTAGTTCACGAGCTTGTGATCAAATACATGATTTAACAAATTGGATCAACATTCCACCCAACTAGAACATCTCTATTAAATGTAGGCTAATATAATGATGGATTTGTGTAAGTTTCTTTTAAGAACAACACATAACTTGTTGTCCTTAATCTCTACTTTTGATTCAAACCGATTAACCAATTCTTTATTTGGTGAAAGTGAATCCGTGATCTGACAGCAACAACAACCACCACCTTTGTCTTTGTCTTCTTGGTTGGAGTTAATGTAGTTCATGATCTGATGGTAACAAGTCAGTACATTTAAAATTTCATTTCGATGAATAGCTCCCTCGTATTCATACACATTTATAAAATTAGTAATAATATACAGTAATATTTTTTACATTTTATTTCGTTTTTTGTCTGAATGAATTAAAAGCAGTGGTGGGATCATAATGCATCTTATAGCAGAAGGTGAGATTGAAAGCAGTAGTGGGAATCATGCAATCGACACATTGGTTCCTTTATTTAATTTGAAAGAGAAAAATGAAGGGACCACACACTGTCCATAAGCACAACCACACATGACACCAAGTTAAAGTCTTTTGCAGAAAACCTCTTCTCTTGTCTCCTAATGGGGCAACGATTTTCAAGAAATAAATAAATAAAAATTGTGTTATAATGAAGTTAAGTTTCGATGATACGGCTAAGTAAGGTATGTTTTGGAGGGCAAGAAAGAGTGATGGCCCAACACATCTTTTAATTAAATCGGGACCTCTCAAACCTAACTCTTTTGATCATTGTGATTGTGAGTTCCAATCCATTTGGTAGATCCATAGATGTATTGGTGCATTTGATAGATATCCAAAGATTAATAGGATGTAATATGTTAGGTCACGAGCTACTCCTGTATGGACCATAGTACATGTGATATGTATGCACTAGCGAACCCCAAACAATTAATTCATACACATGTCTTTAATGAGAAGCTTTACACAAGCCTCTTTTGAATTGTTGTAAGATATAGGTGTGTGATATGATGTTGAAACAAAAGTGTAACTAAAGTCATCACCAATTTCAAAAACTTTGATAAACGAATATTAATGACTTAGTGCATATGAACCGAAAGATATATGAGTATGGTATATATTTCACAAAAGCAAGAATTCTTTCTTTATAACAAATTCAATTATAGTGGTGCCTTTAAGGAAAGATGAAGTTTCTAGGTAAGGCACTCTTTAAGATTCTTACAATGGTTATGGATTTATTTTCTTCTTTTGAAATGTTGATATCACATGAATACACACCAGCACCAACTTTAAGTTGAATAAAAAGTAATTTTAAAGAGAAAATAAATGATACCATCCATACAACAAAGTCAAGGTGCAATGTCACTTGTTCTCCAATCAAAGAGGAAACCACATCTCAAGACTTTTTTGTTCTAGGGATACATATACTTCATATTTTAAATAGTACGTTTTGATTAATTGTATGAGATAGACACCCATTAGTTAATGTCTGGTTACGTTGTTGGTCATCTCATAATACATAAAAAAACTTGAATGAAGATAAATGTTGATCTTACGAAGAACCAAACACGTAAATTGTGCACCATGCCCACTCTTTCACTTTACAAAAACTACTTTTCCGAAACTGGTATTTATAAAAACAAAATAAGATGGTGGAGACAAAGGCATATTGTTTCAACTTTTGATGCGTGGGGAAGAAAATATAACAAAGCAAAAAAAAATGTAAAGAAGAAGTAGGAAAAAAGAAAGTAAAAGGGAAATAATCAAAGTAGGAATTAATTCTTGTGCGTTCCTTTATATCTGATATCATCTTCAGAGGAATATGTCTACATCTCTCTTTCTTCAACTCTTGGGTTATGTGTGTTTTATACACCAGGATTGATACTTTAGATTTAGTTTATTTTAATGAATTCTAATCCGATATAATTCAAAACTAGCTAAAATATCTATTTTATAAGAAAACATGAATAACAAATACAATTTATCTTTAAATTCCCATATTATCTAAAGAAAGTTAACATAATATCACTCTAGTCTTTACCTTGAAATGATTATAACTTATTACTATAAGTAATATCAGCTACTTTACAATATATTAGTTACGAATCTATCATTAAGAAATATTATAATTATTACTATTAATTAATTAAATTGGTGAAAAAATCTAACGATAAAATTAACTCTTTTCTTTAGCAACTCGATAAAATTAACTAAAGATAAGTATTACAACCTTTTTTGGTTGATGTTAAATAAATAAAGATACTCCATAAAAGTCTTAGAAAGGGTCAAACAGAAGTAGCCAGGATGTTTTACGACGTGGCATCACATGGCGCCAAACTCGTACGAAAAAAAATATTACAAATACGGAAAAGTAAGATTTTACCTATTTTAACGGACCGTACAAAAGACAAAAGTGGGTCCCATGAGATACTGTTCGCCACGCTGGAATGCTAACATGGCAATACGCATAACTCATTTGTAACCTTTACACGTGTCCTATCTCTATTGCAAGTATTTTCATCGTTTTACCAAGGTAAAAAAAGTAAAATACGTTTGTAATACCGCTAGGTTCACGGTCCAACCGATCTATAAACCGATTCGGAGCGGTTCCCCGAATACTGCTGTACAGTATACACTATGATCAAAAACATAACCGAATCTGATTAGTGATTACCTTTAAAATAATTCTATAAGCTTCCGCTAGTTTCGCTACAAGTTAAAAAAATACTATAACCGACATTTTTTTTTGTTTTAAATTACCACACAATCTATAGGATAAAAATTCAATCAAAACAAAACAAAATCTTATTGTTGAATAAAAACAACAATGAAAAAAGATGATCGATTCAATTCAACCAACCGAGTATTAGGTAACTAAATACCAAAACCGTGCCAGGAAAAAAGTTAACAAATAACTATTGAATTACCATGTTGTTCAAAAAAAAAAAGAATTACCGAAAACGTGTTAAAATGAGAAGTTATGGGAAAAACGTTACCAAAAAGATATCGGTAAAGCCTGACTACTATTATTCAAACTATAAGAAAATGGTAGGTTAATTAAATTCAGGAATGTAAAATAGATTTACCTTTGAACAAATTAAATATTGGAAATCGAATTATTTTCTTCTCTTTTTAAAAAACAAAAAAGAATTGACTTTATCTCTCTCTCTCTCTCTATCTCCTCGATTCACGCAGAAGGCGTCGATGTGTATAAATAGGAAACAACCATTATGTAGAGGCTCGTTTCGATTTGGTCTTTTCTCTTTCGAAGAATAAAAAAAAAAGAGAGGAAAAGCAAAGGCCCTCTTCACGCACGCATAACAAAACGCATGCATTTCTTTTAAAACTTCTTCCTCTCTCTCTCTCTCTCACAAATTACTCAAACCTCTCTTTCTTTCCATGGCTGTTGATGCTCACCATCTCCTTCTCTCTTCTCCTCAACTCTTCCCCAGCAGGTTCGTTTATTGATTATCTCTTTCTTTGATTATTTGGAGTTTTTTTTCTTCTGTGCATTGATGATTGTATTGTTTTCTTTTGCAGAGATTTAATAGTGATGAACAGTAACAACAACAACAACAACACCATGGCACCGACTAATGGAGGTTTCTCCACGAACATTCAAAACGGTTACGGCTTCTCATTGACAGACGATTCGCCTCCTCCTCTTCTGTACGGCGGTTCCTCACCCGCCGATTCGTTCACTAATTACTACGCCGATGGTGCTAATGTACTCCAGACTAGAAAACGCTCCAGAGATTCAAGATCCGATTACTATCATCATCATCATCCTACTACTCCTTTTGCGTTTCTCGGCCATGACATTGATCTCTCCTCTCACATCAATCAGCAACAGCACGATATCGATCGATTCGTCTCCCTTCACGTAAGTCTCTTCTCTTTAAGAAACCGCCTTTTAGTAGGTTTTTTTAACATTTTGATTCGAAATGGCAGATGGAGAGAGTGAGATTCGAGATCGAAGAGAGGAGGAGGAGGCAAGCGAGGTCGATCGTGGAGGCGATAGAGCACGGGCTCGCGAAGAGGCTCCGAGCCAAGGAAGAAGAGCGAGAGAGAATCGGGAAGATGAACCACGCGCTCGAGGAGCGAGTGAAGTCGCTCTCCGTGGAGAACCAAATCTGGCGGGATCTCGCTCAGAGCAACGAAGCGACCGCTAACAACCTCCGCAACAATCTCGAGCAGGTCCTGGCGCAGGTTAACGATCTAACAACCGGCGCAGGATTGTTAGGTAACGCCGCTGAGGAGGATGATGATGATGCGCAGTCGTGTTGCGGGAGTAGTTCGGGTGGAGAAGAAGCGGTTAGGCGCACGGTAGCGCCAGGACGGATGTGCAGAAACTGTGGGGAGGGGGAATCGTGTGTGCTGGTCTTACCGTGTAGACACTTGTGCTTGTGTGGAGTCTGTGGGTCCAGTGTGCACACGTGTCCCATCTGTAGATCTCCCAAAAACGCTAGCGTTCATGTTAACATGTCACCTTGACCCCCCCGTTTATGGAAACTATTCTCTTTTTTTTTTTGTTAATGGATGCTTTTATTTTTTTATTTTCTCTTGAACAATTAATTGTAAGGAAATTAATAGAAAAATCTTTTTTAGATAAGAAATCACGAGAAGAAACCTTTGCTACAAAGAAAGAGAAAATAAAATATTATCGCTGTTTTAAGATATTTATCAAATATTTCTTCACTTTATCTCTCAGTAAATATCTTTTAATTCAATATAGCTTTTCATAGTAAAATCCAAAACTTTTCTTAAATCAAAGTAATATAATGTGGAAACCAAAGAGCCAAAAGAATGTTATTGTTTTCTGTTATTGTTTTATTTTTCATAATGTAGATGAGCATATAATAAAAATTACTATATTATTGAGAAAAACACAAAATGTTAAGCAAAAAAAAAAAAAAAAACATAATCCCAGAACTACAGGTGAAATAAAATTAAAGTGACAAAATAGATAATTGGTGCTGGTGTGGGACCGGCTATAGCAGTTCACTGTAGGGTTTGGAAGACACGCGCCGGCAGGGAAACGTGAGAGAGGAAGAAGAGGAAAGAGACAGTGGAGGAGGTTAAAAGCTGACACGTCGGACGCGCGCAAATGTCGCTGTTGTTCGTCCTGCGTACTACTCCTGACACTCTCTCTCTCTTAATTGTTTATTTTTTTCGATACTCCATTTGTTTTCTAGCACCTTGATTTGTGTTTAATTAACTCCGGGAATCCGAGATTAGTATATATTTATACTATTTATAAAGATGAATTAAATAATCATCATTCTAGGCTCAGACAGAAAAGCAATGGTAGTATGAAATCATACATATAGGTGTGTAATACAATATCATTATGCATGTCAGTATTGAAAAACATTTGGTCTAACATATTTATGACGAACTAATCATATCTTACTAACATTTTGAATATCAAAATTGAAAGCTTACGTGTGTGTATATATATATATATAAGCAAATTAAACATTAAGTATTGATCAATCACTGTGCAGAAAACATTTCACAACATATAAGAAAATTAGAAATAAGTTTAGCTTTATCAAAAAAGAGTTCAGTAATAGTATCGTCGTTGACAAAGGAAAATAAAATGTGCAGTAATAATAATAAAATCAGTAGTTTAATTAAATCCAGTGATAAGGGCGTAAGGGTAAGAGTAAAATTATTTTTAATCAAATTGAATAAGTAAGATTTCAAGGTTGCTTTATTCCCCTATTAATAGATATTATTATATTCAAAATGATTTAGATATTAAAAAGAAGATAAAAGTGAGGAGGAGACGAGAAAGCGATGTGAAGAGATCATGCGAGGATATACTCGTCGCACGAATAAAAAGTCTGAAAGCCAATTTGTGACAACCCGTCCCGTGGAACACCTGCCCATGGACCCCAGACTCACAGCGCTGCAGCGCACCGACCCCAACCCCTCCATTATGAGATCTCACTATCTCCATAATTAGGTTGTTGGTGAGACTCGAATCCAGGTCCTCACCCTTTAACAGCATTCCCACAGGACAAGCTGTCACCAATTGACCCGCTCTCTCGGCCCGTGGGCCCCATCCCATCCGACGGTCGGTCGTTAATTTTTCCAAGGCTCGAAATCATTGTTTACTGACCCTGTAATCACCACATGACCTTTCCCCGTGCTTTGGCCTCACTTACACGGTATCGTGAATCACTTCTCGATAGGTCACCCATCCTTTCACTACTCCAGCTCAAGCACGCTTAACTCTGGAGTTCTAAACGGATGTGTGACGGAAAAGGTAAGTCAACTTTGGTGATATAGGTAGCCAAATCAATTCTCTTAAGTCTTTTCACATATCACAATTCGAGATGTTACAATTCACCCCCTCTCAAAGAACGCAACGTCCTCGTTGCGCCCCACGACAGGTCTCAAGACGCCTCTCAGGTCAGAACTGAGACGGCTAACCAGCTCTGATACCACTTGTAACGCCCCGACCGCCCACGGCTAATGGGCCACCCACGCCCGCTCTCTCGGCCCGTGGGCCCCATCCCATCCGACGGTCGGTCGTTAATTTTTCCAAGGCTCGAAATCATTGTTTACTGACCCTGTAATCACCACATGACCTTTCCCCGTACTTTGGCCTCACTTACACGGTATCGTGAATCACTTCTCGATAGGTCACCCATCCTTTCACTACTCCAGCTCAAGCACGCTTAACTCTGGAGTTCTAAACGGATGTGTGACGGAAAAAGTAAGTCAATTTTGGTGATATAGGTAGCCAAATCAATTCTCTTAAGTCTTTTTACATATCACAACTCGGGATGTTACACAATTTATCTTCTTTTTCAACCTGTTTACTTTTATTTGTTGTGCCTAGAGTAAATCAAAACCTAAAAATATTGATATAACTAATGTTAATCATGCCATTGTAAGTAGTGGATTGCATATTTCTATACTAATTAGATTTAGATGTGGACATCTTTGTTTGTGCCTTCACATGCGGATCATCCAATGGAGGTGCAATATTCTAAATCATGACATTTTGAAACGTTCAATATTATCTACTCGTTTTATTAACAAGTCTTTCACACTATTTTCAAAAAGAGAGGATACACGTTAAGTTAGACAGAACTAATATGCTTTTATCTATGGCCGAAAGTTAACAAAATGAAAATCTTTAATCTATAGTTGGTTAAAATCTTCCACTATCAATATTGTAACATAATACTTTTGCACTTAAACATTAACATGTGAGCTACTGTTTGTATTTGTTGCATGCTTCGAAATAGAAATCTAGTTAAAACATCGAAGAACGATATACATCCCTGCATAGATTCCTACATTAGCATGTAACAGTTTGTCTTGTATGGTATTGTTATACAAGTGACTGCTCCATCGAGTTGTGAACTCTTATATATATATATATGGACAACCCGTGATTTAAGAGTTTTGTTACCCATTATTGTAATATTCAAAATGGAGATAAGATTATGTGAAAGGAACCAAACGTCACGTACAGACTAAGCAACAAATGAGTCAAGAACAAAAACAAAGAGAATGACGCTTGACCGATTGATGTTTATATAAATTGCTTTATTATTTGGAAATTTGGAAACTTTTGATGAATCTAAGGACCATTTCCCTACGGTTATGCTTTTATTTAAATAATGTGTGTATAAGCGAAACAAACGAAGCAAAAGTGGGAAGACTTGGTGTAAAGTGATGGGATATGCAAATGTTGTGGTGTTAGGGTTTGTGTCATTCAACTTGTCCACTTCTATTTTAGATATAATTTTTTATTTACACCCATTAATTTATCCAGATTTTCAGTTTTAGTGGGGTTTCTCTATTTATTTTAAAATTAATTTTGTTTAAATATTACTCTGGAAGTTACGATTTTGATATTAACTGTTTGGAACTGTAAAACAATACTGTACTATTTGATTTCTGTATAATCAACTTCTCATCCCATAAAACGTTCACCGTTTCATATGGCATAAGAAAGAAATAACATATGGTTGAATGATGAATAAAGAAGTTGCAATGATCGTTTTATGCTGTGAAATCACAGCTCACTGACGTTTTTATCCTGTGTTTGATTTATTGTAAAGCAACTTTTAAACATTTCATTAGCAAATTTTAAGGAAACAATTCAGTTCATATGCCAATTCAACTTTATCCATAGTATGTAACAAAAGTCAATATGAAAAAGGCAATTTCAAGTTAACTATGTATATGGGAATCTTTATAATAAACCGTGGAAACATACAAGCATCATGTGAGTTTAATAATGCAAATAACTAATATATAGCTAGTTAGATATATGATTAAATCAAAAATCATCTTTAGAAGTGCAACATCCACTAAACTAGACGGTTTTATTCCCAGTACATATACATAAATGTGCATAGTGGACTACATACAGCATGATCTTATTATATTGAAGATTGTAGATTACATCAAAATGTCTTTGGGAATAATTAAAGTTGAGATATAGTTGCTAAGAGGGGTCATGATGGGGAACACTAAAAACTTTATAGATTACCTTGTGAAAGGGGGCACTCATGAAATGGTCCAACCTCACTCACTACCCTATTGATTATAGTAGCTTTTGCCTTTTTTTTGTTCTTTGTCCTAAGAATATATTTAAATTAATAAAGTTAAATTAGCAATTGTATGCTTATTTTTGGGGATTGGCCCCCACTTATCAGTTTTCACCCCTAGGCCATCAATGTGATTTGACTGCATAACTATGAATAAATGAGCCCTAATGGGAACAAAAACATTTGTCACCTCTTTTAGCCTTTTAACACTCCTCTCTTGTTGTCAATGACGTGAATAAGAATCACAAAATCCCACTATAGATATAATAGATAAATTCAAATTTTCAAAGCGAAGAGTACCCACAAATCAACCATTTTCTCAATTGACTTTTAATTTTCAGAGGTTGGTCTTTTGTATATTAAGGTCTAAACTAGTAATTGTAAACAAATTGTAGACCTCCATCGATAATAGATTACTTAGATTATCTATCACTTCTTTGAAAAAATTACATTGCCAAACGATATATTAAACTTGAAGAGAGATAGGATTTGGTAAACGCAAACATAAAGAGATCAATCTTAAAATCTATACAAGCACTAGGAGCATTTTTCTTTTTCTTCTTCTTCTTTTACGTGCGAATATCAATGACCTACCAATTTACCAAATGCCAAAGAAGAAAAATGACATTTTTCTCTTTCTTTCTTTTTTTGGCTCTTTATACTGAGTGGATTTGGTGTGAAGTATTCTGAAAGCACTGCAGAAAAAGCCACAAGACATTTGTTTATTTCTCATCATTAGTACCATCCAATTTCAAAAGATGAATAATTTAGAAAGAATTATAAAAAGAAAAATAGTGTTAACAATCAGTCATATCCCACTGAACCACAACACTGCAAAGCTCATGTGAATTAGATTTAGACCTCAAAGTGTTTCCCTTTTTGTATTCTTTTTACATATATTCAAATATCACAGAAAATATATATGATTATGATCACAATAGACCTGCACATATGTTCCTCCTATTGTTTTTTTTTTGTGCAGAATTTATGTCAGATTCTATAATGTTATTATAAGTTACAAAACTTTTTTTTTTGGTGCGAGTTACAACAAAACTTGGAACTTGATTTTGATGATGGAATAAGAAAAGATATGAAAGAGTGGTAGTATGAGTTATAGACCCATCTGAATACCTATAGAATATAGCAAAATCATTGCAATCTATCTCTCACACACTCTGATACCCCCCACAACTATTAACTACTATTCATGGATACTCTTTTTTCACTCTTGAACAGGGAAAAGTGTCTAGGAAAGTGTTTGTAACAGTTGTTTATTGTCTATATTAGGTGCCCATACATATCCCAAAGTCTAAGAAAAGAAGAGAAATTAATTTTAAAAGAAGAGAAAGAAACCCAACTACCCAAATCATTTATGTAGTTTGGTTGGGGTTAGTGGGCAGATATCATATCCAAGATGTAATAGGTTTATATAAAGTTTATGTATACATGTGCTAGTTCTATGTTAATGTATACATGAAAGTCCTCTTCTTTTTCATGTGGATAGATATCATGGAAACCAGATTGGACTATGTCAATGGAATAAAAAGATCTTTTGTTAGGGAAAAGATAACTAAAGTGCTGATGTGGGTATTAAGAAACAATTAAAAGAAAAGAGAAAAATGGAGAATCAAAAGTTTGGTAAAATGTCTATGATCTACATTTTGAAAATAGCAAATGTCTAACAGTAAAAAAGAAACAGACATGCATGAGGAGATTTAGGCTCAAGATAGCATCTTTATTCATTTAATCAACACCGAGTAATGACCACAAAGCAGCACTTATTAACATAATCATGGAATTAGTTGGTAATGGTATATAACTTGACCAATACAAGAAGATGCATTAAAGTTAAGATCTAATAACTAACACAGAAGAAGAAATGTAAATACTTCAGGAATATGTACTTGGATATTAATTGATCACTGAATTAGATTTTTGGGGTTTTGAAAAATGCTGAAAACGATTTTTCAAAAGGAAATTGAGAGAGAGATTGGACCAAACAATGAAGGAAAATAATATTGGGTGATTGCATGATGTGTTCTTCTGTCCAAAACAGTACACATAATTCACAGAAAAAAATGGTTGGGACTGTAGTAGGACCACTCACCACTGTACAAAATAATGGACCATAAGAGTTTTTGTCCCCAAGATATCAAAACCTTCCATACATGAATATGATACCCCCTAAAGTTTGATCTTTTATGTGTCAAGTTGTTTATAATGCATCATCATCATCATCTTAAAAGTATCTAACTGGGGCATGGCTCTCCCCCTTGGTTTTAAAGAAACACCACGTCTTTGTCTGTGTACCAGACAAGTTTTCCAAGATCAATCAATAGAGAACCTGCTTAGAATAAGAAAAATTCAAATATCACAATGTGGTTATAAGTCTTTGTCAGTTGTTTTCTGTATAATCAAATGCAACATCAGCGTATCAATTCCAATTCGTGGTTGATACGTTGAGATGTTAATGGATGATCCTTAAGTTTGGTCTGTGATTTGGCTTTATCAGGGAAAAAATGTAGAAAAGAGAACAAAAAAATATATATTATTAAAGAGAGGTGTGTTTAGTTGATTCTTGATGCTTCAATCAACCTCAAGATTTTGTCCTTTATGCTTTGAATTGTGTACCCTTCATTTGGTGATGAAGATGCCAAAATGACAAGGACATGAATCCATTAACTTGTTTAAAGTTTTCAAGAAAGAAAGGAAGAATCTGACTCTGGATTGCAAATAGATAGGTTTCAACTATATATAGGTTAGTTAACATGTTCAAACAAGACACGCACCTAACTAAAGGACATAAACAGACAACTAACTATGCAGTTTATCACGAGAAACCAAGTGTTTTATTTAATTAGTCTTTATCCGTAAAAGTAAAAACTGATTTATCAGCAGCCTATTACCATGAGAAAGAGTCTTGTTTGTTTATTATCTTTCAGAAAAACAAAAACAGGGCCAGCAAATATGAACGAGACAGGTCTTTTGGTTCGTATAATGTGCAACTCTGTGGTCTAATAATGAAAAACACTGACCTTTTTGTTCTCAGGTCTCAAATGGGGAGTGTGGAGTGCGACTTAAATTGTCCTTCCCTTTGGCTCTTTTTTTCTTCTCATGATGCTCTTCACAAAGCCACATGAGTTTCTGGACCCCCTTCTCTTGCATTCAAAAAAATAAATGTTCCTTCGTGTGTGTGTGTGTAAACACATAGAAGATTCTTCCCCTTATCGTTTTCTCAAGAAAACAAATCAAGAGAGTCGTGTACACTGAGAAAAAAACAAGTGTCATTTATAATACACAACAACCTCCACATGGACAAGATTGTTTCATAATCGCATTCACAGTACACAGTCACATCTCCCTTGGTACCATATTGTTAGCGGTATGACACGTTATAGCTTTCATCAAGATAGCATTCTCAATCAAACAGATAGTATTATTTACGTTCTGGTTCTTGGAGACAAGTCAATAATATCTTGAACAAGTAGTACTACTCAAACACGCGATAATGATCAAGTGGCATGCAAGCTTTGGTTTGCTAAGCAACATGGGTTCGAAAGCACCCCACTACACATTACATACTGGAGTGTGACCACGCGGATATGGATCCATTGCTTACGGTCCATTTGAATATACAGAGAGACGTTTCCATTTTTGGGGGTTTAAACAAACAAAAAAAAGACAATGGAATGTAAAAAAGAAAGATACACCAAACTGTTTCTAATTTTCAGAGCCCCTAGACTAAATCTTATGTCTCTGGTTTTGATGTAACATCAGGAGATAACACTTGAAGACTGCGTTTCATTACATACATTATTCACTTCTCTCCGACCACAGAGTGCAACAAATCTCTCTTGGAACAATAACAAAGGGCACTTCTCGATCAAACTAGAACCAGCATAAGCCTCTTTGAGAAAGACTGTACCTCTGGCTCCTTTGTTAGTAATGTAGAAGATTCCCTGATGCTTTATCAAGCAAAGTATTAGTCTCGACGGAAGCAAATACTCCGAGTGAAACGCGTCCAGCTGAGCACACGTCACTCTCTTCTCCATCGTTAAACTGAGCAGCTCGTGAAGCAGTGCCACAACTCGTTTCCTAGCTCTGGGATCCGCAACATCAAATCTTCTCGCGTTTAGGTAAGGAGATGGAAAATCCATCTTCTGCCACTTCTCGAACTCCTCTAGGTAACTCGCGTTAGGCCTAAAGCCAGGAGGAAACGAAACCCTAAACGCATTTGGTCCCAAGAAGTTACCATCCTTTGTGATCCTAACCTTCCTTCTGTTCTCAAGAACTCCTTCACGGGCTAACCTGTCTTCCCTTGCGGTGATAGCCAGTGAAGAGTCCCAGTTCTCTAACACAAGATGGACTTTACCATTAACAACCTTCAAAGAGAAAAAATCTGGATACTTGGGGATCAAGTTACTCTTAAAGTCATGAGGCAAACCCATTGCAGACTGAATAAACTCAACTTTCTCCAGAGGCACTCTGCAATCAACAGACATCATCAGCAGCTTCCGGAGATTGTTAACGAGAATAGGTTCCATTGACTCTACAGCTTCACCTTCCTCATCTGCAATCTTCTTAGCTTTCTCAGTCATCATAACGTAAGGAGGCTCTCTGTTCCCACCTCCAACGTGGAATATCGAAGGGTACTTCTCAATGGCAGCCATTAAGTTCCATTTCTGGACAAACCCAACATGCTTCTCGAGATCCCTTAGGAGAATGCTTCCATGTTTCTGAGCTTGGATCATGGATTTGAGTTGGAGTATAAGAGCTGGCTTCTTCTTCAGGTCAATGGCTTTATCAAGCTCGTGAACTCTGTGGTACACTTTCTTCTTCGGTCTAAATCCTCCACCCGACTTGTGTCTCACCTGGACATAGGTACATTGCGATTCCTCCAACATGCTCTTCTTCAAAAACTGGTTCAGACCAGAAGTAATCAAATATCTTCTGTACGGTGATGGTTTAGACATTTTATCGAACAGTTTATGTGCACAGTCCGAAGTACAGAACACAACACCTACTGGCTACAACTCGTCTGAAAAAAAAAACATTACACACGCCAAAAGAAAAATAAATACAAACTCAGGCCCGACGTGCTATGTATAAGTCAGCCCACTTAGGTGATCCAGTAAAAAGAAAAGATAATTTGCAATTGATTGGACCCGTTGAGCTATTTATAAACCAGCCCAATGGGCCGGATGGTTTAAATTTGCGCTCCTTTTTTAGCTTGTCGGAGAGGAGTGATTGTAACTTTGTAAGCCTACACGCTTCCTGATATCTTAAGAAACAGTAGAAAAAGTCTTAGAACATGAAAACAAAGCCTATGATCAAATAGGAAGCCACGAAATCTTGAATCAGAAGTCAACTTGGGGAAGCTTGAGGAAGAGAAACACAAACCTGCAGACTAGAGCTGAAGAGGAAGACAAGCACATACTTATGCAGAGGAAAATAAGCATTTAAGTTCTCAACTGTTATCATTGGAAATCGTCTTCACCGTCGCTGGAAATCGTTTTCATATAAAATTCCGATTTGAATTTGGAGATTTCGAGTTTTCAGGTTTAATAACAATTTGGAGTTTTCGAGTTTTCAGGTTTAATAACAAGGATAATTGATATAGAAAATTAAGGGATTTGTGTATCTATTACAAGAAAGCAAATACACCAATTCATTATGTTATCAAATACGTATGTATTAGTTCTCTAATATCACTAAAAAGTAGAGAAATTAAATTTTACATCACTTTTATTTTGATAATTTATACTCCCAAAGTTTTATATTAATTTATATTCTTTTTGTTTCATAAAAAATGTTATCTATGTTGAACTAATTAAATTATATTCAATTGATTAATTAGAGCAAACATTTTTCTTAACATACTAATAATATATATAATCGGACTATATATCGCTAATATGTGTGAAATATGTTAAAATGACATTCCTTTATTCCTTTCTTGTAGAGTAGTAATTTGACTGACCAATGCAAATGAAAGAAATGCTTGAATCTTTTTTTAAAATGCGATTGGTTCTTAGTTTAAGAAATTTATCTAAATTTAGTGAAATGCTCTTTGTATATAACAACAAAATTAATTTGAAATTGACCAAGACTCTTTTCTTGAACAAGTATACGTATGAAATAGATTTAATACCTTTTTCTAATTCATCCCAAATCAAATAATACTTAATATACATCCAAATTCTTTTTAAATAAAATAAATGAATGTCCCACCAATCATGTACCGTCTCTGTCTCTGTGTGTGCGCTTAACTCTCTCTTATAAACCATTAACCAAACATTCGCATATACTTGTCTGTTTCTCTCTATCCATTGTCTGAAACCAAACATGAAGTCTCTGCTTCACCGCTTCTCACAAGTCGCCGACTCCTCCTCCTTCTCCTCTTCCTCCCACTCGTTTCGCTGCAACCAGATTCTCTGCTGCGATGTTCATCACCCAACGTTGGTTAAACGAGCAACCGTCGCGTCGAGTATCCCTTCAGGTCTTGTACCGGTTAACGTCGGAGAGAAGATGGAGCGATTCTTGGTGAGTGCTGAGTTGCTTAACCACCCTGTGTTCGTCGGTTTGCTTAACCGATCTGCTCAGGAGTATGGTTACGCTCAGAAAGGTGTTCTTCATATCCCATGTAACGTATTCGTGTTTGAGAAAGTCGCTGAGGCTCTCCGATCTGGAACCTCTCAGTCTCATGATGTGCCGGAGCTTGTTTCATTGTTATCCGGCGAAGATGTGTCTCTGTGGTTAATTACAGAGTAGCTAATGGTTGTGTTTCTTGATATTTATATATATATATATATATATGCCAAGGCCATTTTTGTTTGATCTTCTCCTTTTATTGTACTGATCAAAGGAACATTTTCTTGGTGATTGAGAATGAGAAGTGTATTTTCGGTTTCGTCTCCAAATGGCTTTTAATTGGATAAATAAAATTAAAGACTTAAGCTAAAGTGACGAAAACATTACGGATAACCATCATTTACTCAATAAAAACGTGAGTTATCCATTGTAGTATAGTTTAACTATTAAAACTAATCATTTTAAAAATAAATTAAGTCTAAAAGGAATTGATTAATAAATGATAAAGATGTTGATTATACTGCCATGATATATTCCCCGCACCTAACATTTCCCCCCAATAAATTGATTAAAAATAATCAGATGTGAGTCATACAAATTTAAATAAATTGAAAGTATTTGTTTATTATATGTAACTAAATAATTATATACTAAGTAGTCAAATAACTAATCAAGTGGATATTGATTTCAGAGAATCAGACAGGCTATAATATATTTATATCTTGTACGTTAACATTTTGAAATTTGGAATAATAACATGAACAAATGTTATATCAACTTCTTACGTAAATAGTGAGACAGTGACCTACATTAAATTGTACTCCTTCTGTTTCAGAAAAATGCAAGTTTTTTTTTTAAAAAAAATTGCTTCAAAAAGTTACATTTTATATTTTTAATGTATGTTTTATCAAATGGTAATAATTAATTGTAAATATCGACAAAATAAATTGTAATTATTCTATTTTTATTGGTTCAAAATTATGCATATTTAATCTAATTTAATATATTTTATTAATATGTCTGAAAGTTATAAAATATGTATCATTTTCAAACACAAGATGGATGTATTTTTAAGAATTCAGCAACATGAATATGTCACGCAATGCTCTCGACAATGTAATGTAACATCCATTTCAATGCGTTTTGTCGGTTGAAAAAGAAAAAGAAATAGCTAAATGAAACTTAGGATCTGAAATAATGACTATCACACACGATTTATTAAGATTATTTTTAAAACTAGGATAAAATGTTCTCACATGGCCATATCTTGCATGTACCGTTGTACGGCTGGACTCTTCGTGGGAAACAATTTGCTTCTCTGTTCACAGATTACAGCATATATTTGGTGAGATTAACAATTCTGTTCAAGGTACACGGTTTAGAGATGTGGCGACCTATGTGTGGTTAAAAGGATGATATCGCGTATCTTTTAAACTCTAAAGCACATGTACTGTTTTGTCCAAATGTTTCAATTTTATACAACGTTGGTACGACGTACTAAAGCGAGTTTTTAATTAGATGAACTGGAATGATCGTGATCTTTTTTATTATCTACAAGATTCCATGATTACCAAAGTGGCTCTGAATTTAGGGAAAGAAAACAAACTAATAGAATTTATTACTAAAATATTATATAGAGAAGTACTGAAAATCCACTTCGACAAAACCATTCTCAAAACTAGTTTCAACAAAAATTTAAATGATAACATTAAAAGAAAAAATGGGTTTTTCAAATTCTCTTCTTGGACTTAGGGCTCTTCGGTTTCTTCTTTGCCACGTTACTCTGTTTCTTCGTTGGGTTTTTCTTCAGAAACTCAAACTCCATTCTCACCCTCTCGTCCTCTTTAATGCCTCGTAGAATGGTAAAATTCTCTTTCAGCTTCTTCTTGAGCTCACCCATGTCGATTTCAGGAACATCTTCACCGCCACTTTCACGTTTCCGTTTGTTGTTCAGCTTCCGAGACTCGCTCTTAGGCTCAAACGCTTCCTTCTGAAGAGAGTAATCTGCAAACGCCTGTTGTGGAGTCACTGCAGAGAGAAACGTTTGGTTTTGAGAAGTGTTCATGTTGGAGATTGTTCCAGCCATCGTTGAGATCGCTGGATGATAGTGTTTGGTCAAGAGGTTGAGTTCCCATAGCACTGATGCGAAAGCCCCGCTTAGGTTAGGATCTGTTGCGTATGGCTGATACTTCTGCAGATTGAGATATTTGTATAAATATTTCAGAAAGTAAATTTGTATTTAATATGAGAGTGTAATGATCTGTGACGTACTGCGATTGAACCGGAAACAGAGCCGCCTCCAGCATCGTTCTCTAGAAGGTTTCTGCATTTGACGTTTCTCTGGAGAAGAATTTTCAATGTGACAAGCGCTGCAACAGATTTGCAGAGTGAGAAAACGGGTTTGAGGATGAATGAATGTGTTTAGTGATGTTTGTTACCTGACATAGACTCTGCACAGCCGAAGCATAGCGCGAATGTGGCTAAACGTTTTACAAAAGCAGCTGCTTTCTGCATGTCTTGGTGCCTGTCGTCGCACAGCATTATCTTCAGAGACTCGGCCAACACTTCACCTGAATCTCTGTTTAACATTCACAAAAACGTCTTTAGACTCAACTAGATTCAAGCTTTATTCCGCGGGTTGAAAAAGTTATATAACAAACCTTCCAGGGCGGTACTCGAGAAGGAGGTTGTAAAGCTGGACAAAGAAGTCCTGCAAGTCAACGTTCAATGCGTTTAAGTTGCTCCTCATGACTTTGAATGCGACAAGGCAACACCTCAGGCGTTCAGATACTGTCAGCAATTTCGAGTTTTTCTTCTTTGAGTCGGTGGAGACACTACTGCTAGACGCAAGCTTCTTTAGATAGTTCATGAGATCTCCGATGTAGTCCAAGTCCAATTGTTGAGTGAATTTCGCCAACCCATCCAAGCATGGAGCGAGCAAAGGGTGCGGACCGAAGGCGTTAGGATTCAAAGTTGTGTCGTCTTCTTCTGTGCTGCTGCAATTAGTCAAAGTGACAACGTCAAAAACAACACACACAAACACACAACGGCTATCTAGTTATCTGCCACTGTAAAGCCTTACTAGAACTAATTTATAAATCTATGAAAATACCTTTCGCCAATTGAATACATTGTTTTTCTCAGGATACGGAAGTAAGTCTCAAAAACAGCAGATAGTGTCTCCGTCTGCATCTTTCGCCGCTCCATAGCATCTGGTTCATAGGTAACTCCCTTGTAATCAGCATTAACCTGAAAAAGTCATTAAAAGATACCACTTTAGATCAAAGGAACAGTAAGACCCGGAACATCTGATGTAATGGTCGTAAACGAGGGAAAACAATTCACACCAACAGATCTATTGCACGAAAGGAAAGTAAACTACCTCATCTCTGATCTTAGACATCATTTCTCGCTTGGATTTTTTCCTCTCATTTTCTTGCACTTGGTTTTGCTCCTCTTGGTTATTTCTCTTATCATTTTTCTTAAATTTCTTCTTATTGGCTTCCTCTCTGTCACGCTTTCCGATATCCTCGTCAAAGCGTATGGACATGAACACCTAAAGACAGATAAAACCAAGGTTAAATGACAAAAGAGATACGAAAATATAACCATATTGTTCTTGGAGAACACTCTCCCACTAATTATACGCCTTGTATTAGTCTTGCGATATGTTTTCAACTGAAAATGATCATTTTCGAGATCTAGCCTTTTCACATCAGGAGCAGTTCTCACACCTCTACCCAGTTAAATGATGCATAGATGTGTGGTTCTTAGATTGTTGAAATAAGCGCAATGTGCATACCTCAATAGAGTTAGGATGAAGTTGGCAATTTTGAGATTTGACTTGATCAGCAATCAAGCGTACCGCTTGCACAGTCAGCTCACCGCCATGTTTCCCTTCATTGGAGAAAAGAGACCTAATAGTAGTGCAACAAAGTCTCCTGCAAACACAACCATGCGCACCAAGTGATTATAGGAACCAAATAGATGCAGTTGCAGTAAAATGAAATGACTATGACAAAAGGGATATTAACACTTCTACTATGGGTTATAATCCAAGAAAATCATTCAAGATCTCTGAAAAAGGGTTAGAACAACCAGGACCTTACGACTTCGTCTGGGGAGCTAATATTCCTGACAACAGCAGTTAACAAGTTATCACGGAAGTTGAAGTGAGGTTTCGCATCCAGCAATGTACAAATGCACCGATTGGCAACTTGGTTATATACTGGCTGCCTTTCAAAGGCCATCAACTTCTGCAGATATGACTGTTAAGGACATCAGCAGAAAAGGCAAATGTGTTAGAAATATATTCAGAGGAATGAAGTATCAAATATAATCGATATGCATACCTTGTATGCTTTTAATAAAGTTGACTCAAAGAATCGTGTTTTCTTTACATCCTTTGAGACCTTCATCTCGAGTTCTTTGTCAGTAGGAAGCCTAATCCGATATCTGGCACCACCAACAAAGTCAAAGATGTCAATTCCAACATCATGAAGGGGGAAAACTAAAAGACTGATTAGCAAAAAACGTGTGAGAAAAAGAAATGGATAAAAATTACCCAGGAATAATATCTTTAAATACGGCCAACACAGATAACAAGCAGAGTTTCACTATCTTTGCATTTTCATCTTTGGAGATGTCTAGCATTTCCTTTAAGGATCTTATGTTAGCCTCTGGATCAGAAAGTAGTAGCATTCCCAACTCTGCAAGTCTGTTTTTCTTATTTTCAAACGTCTCTTCAGCAGATAGTTCTTCTTTCACTTCGGCCTGACAAAGAAGAAAATTATTCACATGTTAAGAAATGATGAGAGAAGCATATTAACATCACAACACCTAATTTCACCAAAATCAAACTCCAAAAGATGATTTCGGTTTCTTTTATGGGAAGGTATTAGCAAGGTCAAGATGCAGAAAGCTATCAAGTATAACGCTCATTAAAAAGAATGAAAATTAAAACTTTTAACTTAATATATGGAAAAATAAATAAGAGAAACTAAAAACAGGCAATCACCAGAACTGCTGCTTGGGGTGTTTCTTCCTCTTGTATAATCTCTTCAGGCACTTCCTTCTCCTGTTTCTTTGCCTCTTTCTTACTCTTTTTCGCTTTTGCTCTCCTTTGAGATTTGTTCAATATATGTTCATCTTCCAGGACATCCTCCTCTTCTGCTTCATCTGGGTCTGCGCCAGCTAATTTCGACTTCTTTGTCACTGAACCATATCAAACACGCAAGCAGTACAGGTAAGAATCCAAAGATTGTGACACTAAACAAGGAGAAAAATATAGTTTTTTTTCTCGATTACCAATTCGATAGTGGAGTTTTCCATCTAAGGTCTTGACAGGGAGCACATCAACAGGATCCACTTGGATCTCGTTACTCCCTTTCTCTTCTTGATTTACCTTCTTCTTTGATCGCTCCTCCTCATACTTATCCTCCACTGTCTTTGCTTCACCAACGCATTGCCTAGCATCACCAAAAAATTGAAGATAACCACTATATATATATAACAAACAAGACCTCTTCCCCTAATAGCTTCGGAATATATATAATGAACACTAAACCTAATCGTTTATACTAAGCAACCACTAAATGTCATCAAAATGCGGAAAACTCAACAGATTCAAAAAAAAAACGCACGACGAATCAATCTTCAAGGAACTATACGCACCTGTTGATAGCAGTGGTGTCGATTCGAGAGACGAATCGGGCGTATTCCTTGTTCTCTTCGACGAACTTCACATCCTCGTCGGAAAACTCAATCTCCTCTTCTCTTACTTCCGGCGGAAGCTGCGGCGGAGGTATTGCCTTCTCTTTGCGGCGACTTTTCCCCATTATCCCTCGCTAGTTCAGCAGCAACAGAGACAGAGAAGAGAGGTAGGTTTTGGTGAAATTGAGAATTAGGGTTTAGGGTTTTTGTTCTACGAGCGAGAATAGTTAAATAAATAATATGAAGATGTAACAGTTTGATATTGGGCCAGGCCCATTTATTGGTAGCACTAAGTCTAAATGGACCCAGAGTGGTCTCTGTGTGGATTAGTTTCCAGCTGAGAAACCGACTTGGTACTTTTAAAAAATTATTAATTTATATTTTCAGAAATCAGAAATGTTTTCTTCATCAGACTAATTATTAATGTAACTTTCCGCATTTTCAGAGGTTGACGTAGAGGTGGGCGAAAGACCCAAACCGAACCGAACCGAACTAACCAAACCAAAGTTAAATCGAACCGAACCAAACCGTTCTTTTTATGTAACCCAATTGATTTATATTTTACTCAACCCGAACGGTTTGGTTTGGTTTGGGTTTAAACCGAACCAAACCGATAATCGAATATATATATATATATTAAAAATATATATGATATATATATATGTATTAACATATTGTAAATTTTAGTTAAAGTTTCGTTTTTCCATTTTTCATAACTTCCATATCTTTAAAAGAAAATTATAAATACGATTCAAATAATATTATTATATATATAATCATGTAGCATATAGTTTTTATATTCTCACTCTATCGTTTATGAGTTGATTATTTTTTAATAGAAGTATAAAACTGATGCCTTCATATTTTGTAACCAACCTGAACTACATCGAACCGAACTAGACCATAATAATGTAAACCGAACTAAATCTAAACCAAACCGAACTGAACCGAACCGAATTAAACCCAAACCGAACCCAAACCAAAGCTATTTTGGTTTTAATTGGTTTGAGTTTTATAAAACCCAAATTACCCAAACTAAACCGAACCCAAATCGAACCCAAAACTAAATCGAAATGCCACCCCTAGGTTGACGTACTAAGATAATCACATGAAAATATAAAATAGTTGTATTTTCCATACTATAATTGTTTTTGGGGGGTTTTGCATGAAATCAAAGCTGAAAATAATAAAAATCCAAAATCAATAAATGGAGGAAACAAGAAACTGACACGTGGATTTTAAATGCTTTCGTGAAGGAAGGAAACAAATTTCATAAATGTAAGCAGGAGCATTGATTACAATTTAATAGATGTCACGGTCCAAATTAATTGAATTCGTTTCCATTAGGATGACTTTCTTAGCAGTTTTCTCTTTTTTTCTTTCTCGTTTTTTCCATTCATTATACTAATATCTAAATCCACAAAGATAACTTTAAAATGTAGCTTATGTTTACATGAAATTACGACTATTATATTGTCAGTTTTTTGGTGAAGATGACACCAATATATATTTTAAGATAGTGTTGTTATTTACTTATTTAGTTATAGACGTAAACCTAATTTCATAACTGTAGACGTACGACGACATTTTGACATCTTTATTGTAAAACTAAAATTGCGCTAGATTTTATTTTGGATAAAGACGAATATCAAACTATATATTATACGTATCTGGAGAGTCTTTAAATGCCACACATTCAGAAATGTTAATGCCAAAACTATGCTACGTACGAAGTATTAATATTTATGGTCCCACTCTGGTTTTATATGAAGTCTTTAATCAATCTCATGTACTCGTCCACCGTAATAAAATACTACCGTAAGACCCTAGTCCATGCATCTACATGCATGTTGCATTACTACGTTTCCTTACGTTGACATACTATATTTTCTATTTTAAAGTTATTGTATTGAATTTTCATTTTTTTAGTAGTTATCTGCGATTTATTATGCGTTAGCTGCAGTTATTGATGATTCATACGAAAATGGGTGCACTGTTGACCTGAGCAGTTGAAGTTAGGTCGGCATACTTTTAAATGACCTTATGATCAAATTAAATTCTCCAGACTTAACCACACAGGTATTACAAAATTAAATTCTCTTAAAATGGAACAGTTGTCCCATTTAATTGGCCTTTAATCAGTTTTCGTCAAAACACATTTGAATACTATTTTCTGTTTTTGAGTTTGTTGAAGGTATCATGCATGCAAACCACTTCATAGTTTCATTTAGTAGTCAATCAATTCTCTTCAAATCCTTTTCTTTTTAGTATTACCTTTAATAGAATATCATAACCAGTCAGATCAAAGAAGTATTGGGATCATCTATACTAATAGTATGTTTTTATATTTACAACATAAAGCTTTATTAAAAAATGTATTAATTATACTCCCTCCGTTCCTGAAAGTAAGATTTTCTAGAGTTTTCATGTTTATTAAGACTACAATAAATATTTGTCAACTTTAGTTTACTATTTATGTTTTATACAATTTCCAATAACTATCAACCAATAAAATTTAATCAATTCAAATATTCATAATTAATGATCCTCAAAAGTATACAAAAGTACCTCAAAAGTATACAAAAATACCTTAAAAATATAGAAAATTTTTCTTTGTGGAACAAAAATAAAATCCAGAAAATCATATTTTTAGGAACGGAGGAAGTATATGATAAGCAAATTTTAATAAGTTTACACCACTAATAAATTAATGAATTTACTTTCTTTTGAAATTTAAATTTATCAATGTTAGAATCCATCTTTTCTGCCATATTCTTTAGGTAAAACAAATTTACATTCTGATAACGCGTTGAGTATATAAATGAATTAACAGAACTGTCAACAACAGAAAGTGTGTGTTTCTACAAAAGACAAAACGAATTTAGATGAACAAATACAACGAATGTAACTATCGTCCAACCAACCATGCATGGACTTTGTGTAAATTCAAAGTAGAAATTAATAGCATAGCAAAGCCAAAATTAAAATAATTAAATATTCTGATCCGTAAGTTCCATATTTCCTGTTCTAAATAATTCTACCTACAGTAGTAATTATTATTTTTTCCAATTGTTCAACATAACGCATTTACAGAATAGTTGTAGCACCCTCAAAAATCCATCGCATCAATTTTTTTGGGTCTTTCTTTTCAAATTTTTATCTATCATTTACAACATATCACCAAGACCCCCCAAAGAATAAAAGATGTTTCAGTTAAGCCCCATAAGTTTCAAATTGATATGTTGAGATCAATCTTAACCTTCTTCTTCATCATGGAAGAAGAAGAAGAATCCGTAGGCAACGAAACAACTGTATCGCATCTGGGACACCTCGGGTTGTTCTTCATCACCAGAACGTAGCTCAAACATCCAGGACACCCAGCCGCCACCGGCGACGCAGCCTCCGTCCGACGATGAAGATGATCGTCCGGCGATTGCCGTTTCCTGAACGTAACCGGATCTCTCTCGGCTCTCTCCAGAGCCGATTTCACCTTGTCCAGCGTGCATACGCTCTGGAAATTACGGTTCGGCGATAGAGAGAGAGGATGGGAGGGACGAAGCTTCAGCTCCGGGGAGGTGTCGTCGAAGAGGTTGAGCAGAGGCTTGGCGTGATGAGGATTTGTTGGATTCGGAGGGAAATTCAAATCCTGAAACGTCGTCGTCGTAGTCGTTGGTACTGTTTGATTGGATGATGATAGATCTGCGTTTGTTATCGTCGACGAGCTCGTTGAGTTGCATCGTTGCAGATAAACCTTCCCTGACTGTTTCAAAAAAATAATTCAAAAATCAATTCTCTCTGTAATTCAGTCGATTCGAGAGAGAGAGAGAGAGAGAGGAGAGAGAGAGAACGAACCTTGAGATCGAGACGTTTCTCCCATCCGGTGGGGACTTGAAGATCGAGGTCGAGCTCTAGTGACCGATCACCTCCTCCTCCTCCTCTGCTTCCGAGGAGATCGCGAGTCATCGGCGCCGATTTCGCGCCGGAGGATTCTTTCGTCACCGTTCGATCGTCGTTGTAACCGTTTAGTAACCGTACGAGGGAGCTGACGTCAGCAGCCATACCGGAATTGAGAGGAATGAAGAGAGGGAGAGAGAGTAATGGTAATGGAGGTGTGTAAAAAACGCAGAGTGGGTTATATAGAACGAGTCATTATTTTGAGAGCCCAAGTGTAGAAATAAAGATTGTAGAGGAAAATTGAATGCAGTTTTAAATTTTTTATTGATTGCTGTAATTTATTGAATACGTTTCATATTAAATATTTATTGTAAATTTCGAATTTTATATTACGTATGTGTTTGATAAAATTTATAATTTCATTTATATTTATATTTTATTAATTTGCAATAAACAAAATACGAGAAATTAGGCTCTATATTAGCATGTAGTATTCAAAATTTTTAATGGGTTTATTTGTGTAATAACCAAAATAAAAAGAAATTAATTTTATAAAAAATGAAGAAAAAATAGAAGATAAGCAGTGGTGAATATACAAAGAATATGAGTGGAGATGTCCACCGTAAGTTTGTAATTTTAATGTAACTTTAGTCAGATTTTTTCAATTTGTCCATGTTAAATTTTTTAAGTTACAAAAGTTTAAACAATATTTTATAGTTTTACTCCTGATCAAATCTTGTTCTAGATCCACCACGGAAGAGAACAAGTGATTTTATTTTTAGGTAATTAGTGAATTTATGTTCTTTTTTAGACATAGTTAATCTGTGTGGTTATATGACCTAATTTCCCATTCTTAATGTTAATCAACTAATTTACATCGATATTGTATATAACTAATTTGGCTAGCTACTTCATTTTAAAGTAGATTGTTAGTAAAAGAATAAATTTATAGTAGAAAAATGAAGTATTATTCAATATTTTACAATTTTTGGTTCAAATTTGATTTTTATTTCTTTTTTCTTTTAGAGTTGATTTACATTGCTTTCTCTCTGGTGTAGAAGCTATGCAGTATTAATGAGGAGGTTACATTTATCGTTGTACCATTATTGACTAGCATTTAAATTTAATGAATTTAATGTGTGTTGATCTCTAACCCTTTTTTCTTTCCTCTACTCACGCTCTACACGTTTTCTAACTATTCGATTTCTTGTGTATCCTTACCATATTTTTGTCACATTTAGATTTCTATATAATTTTACATCTTTATGACATTAAATATACACATCCTCCTTCTTCACAACAGTAACCCACTCTTTTATACCTAAGTGTACTGTTTCTTTTATGTTTCCTTGTGATATATACAGTAGTATTTTTCTTGTAATTGTGTGTGTAGCATTTTTCTTGTACTGTTAGTTTTTTTTGTGTGCCAGCTTCTTGTAGTAATCGTCGAATGGAGGAGAGACAGAGCCAAAGTGTCTTAAATGCGATAGTGAGACGCATTAAATGCTAAGAGTCTCTCCATAATTACTTTTCAAACCTTATTACTCCAATTAGTGATATGACTAATTCCCTTTTATTAGTCAACCGTGATTAGTTAAATACTTCCTCCGTGATCAAGTGATATTTAGAAAAAGAAAATTGTTTCAAAATTAATTGATATTTTTATTATTTTAGATATAACTTAATGTTATTTAGACTTGTGACTAATTATAAAATATTATTTTTTCTTTGTATCATTTTAAGAAGTGTTTAAAGTTTTTGCATAAAAATTAAAAAATACAAATTTTTATGTAATTTATTTTGATTACAGTTTCAAATGACATTAAATCTTATCTAGAATTGTGAGAACATTATTTATTATAAAATAAAATTAAAATCCCTAACACCATTTAAAATGATACAAAGGGAATATATTTTTATTGGTTAAGTTAATTTTATTTAATTATATTTATACATAACCAAGATAAACTGTATGAAAATTTATATTTTTTTAATTCACGTGTAAAAACCTTAAATTCTATTTAAAATAATACAAATGGAGCAGTACTAGTAGTAGTGTAGTACTGATTGATGACTAATTATGCAATTCATTACGCAAGAAAATCGTTTCAGATTTTTAAAAATCTTCATTTCTATTGCCGTTTCGAACTTTTTTCCATGTTGTTGGCTTTGAAAACACATATGCGACACTTCCTAATCTAATCTATTAATTTAGGGATTATCTACTATTTGAAGTTCTCATTTAAATTTTGGACTCTTTCATAGTTGTTACTAGAATATATCATGCCTCCTATACAATGTAACCTACCAACTTAAATTAAACCAAATCTTAACCAACGTAGATTAGTTAAACCTAACAAGTAACACTTTTATAATATTTTTGGTTAATCTCTTAATATAATTAGATCATATAAAACTGAACCACTCTTAAATCAACGAGTTCCATATCATTCCAGACATAAGAGAAAAAATATCCGACTCATTTACAACGTAAGCATACAAAGACCGTGTATGCTTATGCTCATTGATCTTCCAAAAACCAAATAATTGTGGTATAGACTAACAAAGGCTCATGTTCGTATCACTAACTTTACTTCCATATATTTACTCTTCACCTATATCATATCACAACATACACAGTTATGCAAGAACATGATTTTTTTTGTTCAAACAACCAAATAATGGTGGCATATGGTCAATAAATTTTTTAAATATGTTTTTTTATATATTACATTTTACGAGACTATGTGTATAAGTTAAAAGGTAAAGGTGTGATAAGGCAAATTATTATACTAAAAATGAAAAACGATTAAATACAAACTAATAACAAGTACAACACAAATTATAACACTATTAAATTCTATATATATTTAATAAGATATTATATATATATGTATAATATGTATATATATAAATGTTACACAAAATATATATAATATTATATACACATATTATATATACCATATATTATTAATTGAAATTTGACAAATCAATTTTCGCCCTTTAGGGCGGGTCCTAATCTAGTTTGTGTTTAAATTACAGTCACGGGAAAAACTATACCGACGTTATTTATCGATTTTGTTTAATTGTTTGCAAGTCAACATTTAGAAAAGTATTTATATAATTAATGGCAACAAAAATGGCAAGATATTAATTAATTGGCTTTTTTAGGAAATAGGAAGGTGTAAGCATTTAAGAACAGACCCCTATAGCTTTGAATATAAAGTTTCTTTTATTTTTCTACAATTTTCTCCTAGCTAGGGTGACGAAATGATGATGCTCACGGATGATATTCTTAAATACCTAACATTTTATACACACATTCACGAATACTTTATCGGGATTGATCACTTGACGTAAGAAAGTTACTTCTAATAAATATCTCAACAAATTGTTGTAAAAAATAAATAATAGTTCGACAGACTTTTTTTCTGAACAATTTATATGTTATTTGGTGTACATTAATGTATATTCGTGAGGATACTTGCTCCTAACCAGACGGCTGGCTCTAAATGTGTAACCGTATCAATATAAAATGCAGTGTGTATTAAATTTGGTATATTAATGCGTATGGCAGTGAGACTGGTCTTAGGATTTCAATGAATTTAAATGGGAGATTGGTGTGGTTATTAAATTGAAGGTTAAATGAAATTAGATTTATTTTAATGCACATTACAAACCTTAAAATCCCAGGCATTTACTCACTCTGAAGTCTATTTAAGTATTAGAATATAATTTCTCCGTTTTATTTTCTTTTAGGCTGGAGTGGGAATATTGGTAATGCATACTTTCCACTAAAATGTTTATATATCTATGTATTTTATACTGCATGATTTATTAGTCAGGGAAAAACATACAGTATTTGTTTTGTATACATCCAAGAGCTGCACAAGCATTCCAATAAATATCCAAAATACATTTTTTTTGGTAATCATATCCAAAATACATTGATCGAGCAAAGTGATAAAATATAGTTTCAAAAAATACTCAAATATTTATAACAAAAAACAAAACTCACATGTGAAAAAAAAAACTAAAGTGAGAGTTTCATAAGCTAAAAAAATTAGGTTGAGGTCGAGAATCGAGTACTTTTTTCATCTATGGATCACCATCTTATAATTGTAGCTCGTCGGTTTCAACGCGATAGGCCCATGTAGAGTGTACTAAGCGCATTCTTAACTTAAGGCCCGACTATTATTCCTCTCAACTTGTTTTGAGTATATGTACTCTCAAGGAGTCTTTTTTAATTTTTAATACGGACTCTTTGAGAGTCCTTATTATTATTATTACCTCTATAAATCAATAATTTGATAACCAATAATAGTAAGTTTTTATCTATAGTTAATTTTCTGATAAATTATTATCTCTTCAGATTAATTAATATCATAAGTTTGATGCTATTAATTTATTATTTGTTATTCTTTTGAAAAGTGCTTTCAATAAAATGCATAACTAAAATATTACAGTATACATTTTTATTGTATATTAATATATTAATTGACACGTTAGTGATGATATAAATCAAATGGAATAATTACAAAAACCTCTGGTAGAAACAACTTTAAAAATATTAAACAACACGTTTATTATATGATGAGATAAGATTTATTCTCATCACAAATGACAAACCCATGTGCGTCATGCATGCGTGATGATTTGTTTTCTCTGCTAAACCTTTTTAGTTTTTTTTTTTAGTTTATGCTTTGATTATTTTGCCGTTATTTTATTAAATTTGGAATTATTGGCTTTTTGCTTGGACTTAATTAGTGATTAGTTAGGTGATCAGGAAAAATAAAACCCACCACTATTAAGCAAATGTCCTACCAACCCAAGGATGTATATAATATAGTGTTTATTGTTTAGGATCTCATGTTTTTCAATAATAGGTGTCTTATTGAATCCACTTAAATCTTTAGTCGAACGTTAACTTCAACTTGAAAACTAATTTTAGGTGATTATTAGGTAATTTTAAGTTCTACTATCCCCATGTTCCCTTTCCTAAACCTACTATTATATATTTTGTGATAAATTCAAAATAATTAGTCTGGAATATCATGGCCCACTTAGTAAAGACGAGTTCCTTCTTACATTTAGATTGCGAGTTTGAATTCTACCGAAAAAATTATTATATGATGTCTTTAGACACCCCACCCCATCCCACATGGATATGAACTCTTTTTTCGGTCCATTTTAAAAGCTCTATGCGTAACTCTTTTTGAGCGTGAGGTTTACTTCTGAATTATCAAAAAGTATATTCAAAATAATTGTGCGAAAAATTATGAATTATTTCAGTTAAAAAGAAAGAAGAAAGATTATGAATAATTTGAATTGGGCTATGCGTTACTATTCATTGATAAATTTGGTTTGGTTACATGCTACGTCGTTAAAACGTTCACTGATATCTTAGTGTATGTTATTGTTAATCATAGGATTGAAAGTGGCAACATATACGAATAACAAACACCTATTATGAACACACACAACACGGTCACATAGCCTTATTCCCTTAGCTACCAGCCTACCAATCTAAAGTTTAAAGTTGCACTCAAAACTGATTCTGACGTATGGATTACCAGTAGCAACATTCGTGCTTTCATCATAAATTTACAGAAAAAGTTTCCATCGTTTCGATAAGGTCCATAATCCATAGGGACGTTGAAAATATTCTCTCTTTTGGCCACTAATAGTTTACTTTTTCAAAAAAGATTGTAGTAAAGCTTTTCCACTCATAGTTTGTTCACCAACCTTCTGATTACAAAGAGTCACATAAAAAAAAGCAAAAAGCACATACCGCCATGTTTTCTTATGTCGGCTTCATTTATACATTTAGAACTTGTAGTTGTGAACATTTTGCAATACTTTGAATGATTGTTTGGACTATTACTTCGAGTTAACTTCACTTGTCGGTAATACTTAGTATTCAGATATTAATTATTTCTGGAGTATATAGCAGCGAATGTATCACAGCTACTTTGAATAATTTGGGATGTTTACAGATAAATTAATTAAGTAATGAAGGTTTGGTGATACTAAGTGATTAACGTAGCCAAGTGCCAACAACAACACCAAACCCACCAAACATCAAACAAGTCAATAAAGACGTAAGTCTCTGACCTTTTCCACTCTTTTTAGTCTTTAGTTTGGTGAGATTGTGCACTATGCTCACACATACTCCTATGCGTTTGTTATTTTCGGATGTGATTTGAAATTACTTTAATAATTATTCTACAACACTAAATTTTTCTATTTTCCTTTAGCTCTCAGTTTCGACTTTATTTTAATTTATTTAAAGTTTAGAAAACATATGTTCTAACTGATGACCATGAAAATACGAACAATAATAAGTGAGAAAATAAAAAGTAGAACAAAACAAAAAGAATATTTATTCTTTTTGTTTCATATCAATTTTGATAAAAATGTTTTTATTTTATAATTCTTTAAAATTTAAGAAATGATAAGGAATATAATTTATACGCAGTAAATATTTTTATAAGTGATGTGATTTTTAAGAAATGAGTAAGAATTGATTATTTCTCTTTTAATTCCCTATGTCACCGTTTAGCCCAATACAATTAGCATACATTTTCTATTTATGTTTGTGACTTACCTATATGTTTCGGTAAAAAAAAAATTCCAATTTACACTAATTAAATGTCATGGCATGGGGGGGAAGGGTCACTAAAAATTAAACAGCATTGTTCATGTGAGTTAGTTTCTTAATTAATCCTTGTGTTGGAACTACATGATTACGGAATGTCTATATTCAAAAGTTGGTATTTATGCATGGAACCAGATTGCTTACTTAGACAAGACTTGCTGACGAAAATTAATATTAACAAATCTCATTGCTTACCTTAAGCTAATTCTTAATTAATTAACAAGTTGTAGGTGTTAATTTGTCAAAACACTATATAATATGAAACAAATTGATATACGAAATGTATTCTCGCCACTTTGTAATAATGTTTCTGTTTGAACAAAATATCAAAATTTTATCTATATTGGGGCACTAGTTATAGTAACTAAAGAAAAATAAAATTAGTATGTAAGATATTAATTGTGCAAATTTCATGGGATCAATGTTAAAAGAAAAGATAAGTTGCATGCATCATGTGGATGCCAGATCAAGTATCAAAGAGAAAATGGAATCATACCAAATAATCAACCACACCACAGACAAACTTTTCTCACTCAACAAATCTGATTTGACATTTATCAATCCCTTTGTTTACATTCATCTTTCTCATGTCAAGATCACACTCTTACCCCTCACTTATATAAACAACAGAACCCAATTCTATTTGGTAAAGAGAATCTCAAACTTGAGTGTATATACATAACACATATATATATAATATAGAGTGAAAGACAGGGAGATAGAGAAAGAGAGAGAGAGAGAGAGAGAGAGAGAGAGAGAGAATGGGAAAAGGAAGAGCACCTTGTTGTGACAAGACCAAAGTGAAGAGAGGTCCATGGAGCCCAGAAGAAGACTTGAAACTCATCTCTTTCATTCAAAAGTTTGGTCATGAGAACTGGAGATCTCTCCCGAAACAATCCGGTAAGTTGTTGCTTTGCGTTCATTTTAATGGATCATATGATCAAAGCAAAGTCTCTTTAATAGCTCTTTTTTTCCTCTTTGATTCCGAAAAGGTTTGTTGAGGTGTGGGAAGAGTTGTCGTCTAAGATGGATTAACTACCTCAGACCAGATGTGAAGCGAGGTAACTTCAGTGCAGAGGAAGAAGAGATGATCATCAAGCTTCACCAGAGCTACGGAAACAAGTAAATCACTCTATATATGCTCTGTTTATATGATTCTTGATATCGATATTGACATTGGCTTTACACATTTTTGATTAGGTGGTCAAAAATAGCTTCTCAACTTCCAGGACGTACAGATAATGAGATCAAGAATGTGTGGCATACCCATCTAAAGAAAAGACTGGTTCAGAGTTCAGAAAATGCGGATGAACCGGCCTCGCCAAGTGCTAGTGATTGTGGTTCTCGTGGGAAGGTGGATAAGACTGAAGCAGAAGGTTGCTTGAACATAAAGACATCTCATGACTCTACTAGTTCAGTTTCTTCTGGTGGTTCCAATAATTCAAACCAAGAAGATGATCCAAATAGGAGTCTTATGTTTGAGTATAGCCAGTTTAGTGATATTATTATACAAGAGGTAGACAAACCAGACATACTTGAGATCCCTTTTGACTCAGATATTGACATCTGGAGCTTCTTAGATGATTCAAACGCAAATGAGAACAGCTCAGCTTCAAGAGCAGAAGAAGAGTCTGATGAGGATGAAGTCAAGAAATGGTTGAAGCACTTGGAAAGTGAACTTGGTTTAGAAGAAGATGATCAACATCATAAAGAGGGAGAACAAGACAAAGACTCATCATCATCATCACTCTTGAATACCTACGAACTCATGATACATTAACAAATACCAATTGTGATTTACTTGACGTATTTTCTATTTTCATACGATGATCACAAAGAGACTTATTATTATGGATATGGATATTTAAAAGGAAAGTTAGGTAGTAGAGAAAATGTCTCCCATAGTTAATTTCTTGTCATTTCAGTGTATAGATAATACATATATAGTTGGTTAAAATATAAATAATACTAAAACTGTAGATCAAAACCATCTTCAAATAGAGTAATCAATAATGGAGTTAAGTTCTACTCAATGCTCCCTTATTTGAAAAATAAGATGACAAGATAAAATAAATGAATTATTCTATTTATAGAGTAACCTCATTTTTATTCTTTTATATAGTGAAAGAGCATATCCAACCCTATGTTATATTTGCATTTATATTCTATAATAAAGTAAAATCTATTCCAATCCATCTCTATTTCTTCTTCTAAAATAGAAATTGCTATTTTTATCTTAATATTTAAGGGGAAAATAGCATTCCTCTATAATAGAGGCATGTTTTTATTTGCAAAATGATCTTTTATTTTTTTTGATTATAATTAAAATACATATTTATAGATAAATATAATTAATTTTACATATAATGACACAGTTTAAATTTTCACAATTACAAATAATCATAAATAAAAAATACTATTGATTTATTCAAAATTGAAAAAATAAAAAATGATATTTAACGTTTTATATTCAACTAAAACTAAAATCAAAATTAACTATTAGAAGTTTTACATAACTTTAACATATTAATAAAAATATTTAAGTTCAACCTAAATATTAATCAATATTCATTTCTCACTTTGAACTGCATTGACAAAGCATTTATGTGAAAATATAATAATATGGTTAGATAATATCTACTTTATTTTATTTTATTATATATGATAGCTTTTTGTAATAAAATGTTTAGTTTAAATAATATTACAATTTTATGAAAAATAAAAATTTACAATAATTGAGTGAATTTTTAAAATTTATAAATAGAAGGTAGTAGTTGTAAAATAATAAAAGAATTTTTTAGGAATATTTTTTTTAGAAGAAGAAATAGAAGAATACATTGGAAAAAAACTCATTTCTATTATAGAATTTCTCTATTATAGTGGAAAAAAATAGAAAAATACATTGAAGATGGTCTAAAGAATAGAGTTTTAAACATTTTTACTTTAAACTCTATTTTTGTGTTAAAAATAAAGTGGAGTTAGAAAATATTCTAAACCATCTTACTCAAAGAGTTTTTTCTTTGGTAAACTTCTTACTCAAGAAATTTCTAGAAAATATGAAGAAAAATAGTTGATGGGTTACGTATTGGGTTGGTTTTGATAATTTGAAACGTCATTGCACTTGTCTTGTAAAAGATATTAGATGCAGCAACTACTTTGGCTGAATAACAAGTAAACAAGTGTGAACTTATCAACGAGTCAAGGTAACGTCCTTTTCTCCATACTTTCACTCTTCTCAACGTGTATAATGCCAATCATTACTAATCAAGAAGATAACCTCAAGAATGTTGCAACTCTCCTATTATTTTCTTGAAAATTCAATAAAGTTAGGTAAAATCAAGTTGGTTATAACAGATCTAAATGTTTACTTTGCAATCATGTATAAATACAATGACTAGATTTTTTCATTCCATATACTTATAAGATTATTTTCAAATTGTATGAAAAACAGGATTTAGTTTGTAGTTATATAGGAACACAAGGTTTATTTTGGAATCCTGTATAAATACAAAGACTGCTATTTTGCAATTCCTTATTAGTATTAAGATTAATCTGAAATTTAACATAAATACATGATTTAGTTTGCAGTTATATATGAAGACGAGGTTTATTTGCTTTTTCTTTTTGTCGGCAACATTATAGACTTATATAGACTCTGATAACCAGTTTGGAGGTTCTGCATCCACGTGGACTACAAAAGACGGTTGCTTTCTTGCACTAGGCCACCCACCACAAATTTATTTGCTATCCCATATAAATAAAAAAACTATTATATTATAATTCCTTTCAAGTATAATATTGTTTTGAAATGTTATACAAATACATGATTTAGTTTTTCTTTCTTTTTAATACATGATTTAGTTTGCAGCAACATATAAATAAATGTTTATTGTGGAATTCTGTATAACTATTATGTTTATTTTGAAATTCTGTATAAATATAAAATTTATTTTGCAGTTATTTATGACACACCAAGGTTTATTTCGCAATCCTGTAAAATAAGAAACGATCTATTTATAGTTCCATATAAATATAAAGACTATTTTGAAATTGTATGTAATTACATGATTTAGTTTGCAGTTATATATGAATATACAAGGTTTATTTTGCAATTATGTAAAAATATAAGGTTTATTTCGTAAAACCTTACAAAAACAAAACTTATCGCCCCCGCTACCGACTTGAAACTGTCTAACGGGTCGGGTTAAACTGTTTTCTTTGCTAGTCGCAGCAGTAGCTTGCAGAAGAAGCCAAAGGGAGTAGTAATCAGGTTTATAGAGCGAGTGATAAAGTAGCAGAAGGTGTAGTGTCTTGTCTTGATGAACTTCTTAAGAAATGCCACGTCGGCTCTGTAGATCGGATGAGTCTTTGTTACTAGATTGGATAACATAGTCTCAGCAGCTAAGTGATGGAGGTTGTATGTTGCAACATAGTTTGATACATTACTTTTCTCCCATCTTGGGGGGAAAATATCTTCTGAATTGTTATTCTTTCTGTAGATTGGTGCTGCTGACGTGTTGGCGTTTGGTGTTGTTAGCCGAATTGCCAAAGTGTTGCATGTTTCAAGAGCAATGATAAGCGGAGCTGCAGGAAGCGTTGATGCACTGGACCAAGGAATCAGAGGTTTAGCCGAGTTTCTTATGATAGTCCTTGAGGCTGAGGCTACTTTATCGGCTTTATGTATTTCTGATGATGATACCAAGTTGCAGAAGCATGAATCTGCACACTCAGCTTCGTTCCCTGACAACAAAACCTTCAAGCGCAGAGGACAGAAAAATCCAGTTAGAAACTGAGTCGTGACTCCTTTCATGTTGAACGTACAAAGGAATGGTTAGAGAACACAGCATCTCACGTGAATAAGCTGTTGTGCGAGACATTTCCTCATTTATGCTACTTTTTTTTCCCGTTCTTGGATATATTTGCCTTCTGTCTGAGCCATAACTCAGCATTCACTGGTTCTCTTGAAAACCTCGTGGCAGAAAGACCCTCAACATCTACAGGCTACCTCCCTTCCATCACAGAGTTAAAAGTGGGGTTTAGGGAGACGAGTCGCAGCCACGCTGTCCCAAGTATCGCTAAATCAGATCAAGTACAAAAGTGGAGATATCGCAGACCAGTAGCTTTATGTTACCTCGAATGCAGGGCCGTCTAACAGGCAAGTGGAGCGGTCGAACAGGGTTCGAGTTAAAAAATTAAAAAAACATTAAATTTTTTTGAGATAAATATATAGTTATGATATAAAACTTTAAAATTTTAGATATAATACTAAATTTGGAGCTGATAATTTCAAAAAGAAATTGTCAAATATATATATAAATAAAACTATAAACTTTTAAAATTATTATATTACATCGTTAAATATACCATTAATATTTTTTGAACAGGGTCCATAAATAGTTCGAGACGGCCCTGCTCGAATGCCTCCTTGGTTCTCTTATGTTGGTAGTCAGAAGCTCTACGAGATACTCGCTGGAATCCTTAGACTTGTCGGCTTATCCTTATTGGCAGGTGAGTTGGAAGTCATTTGAAACCATTTCCAAAACATTTTAGCTTATAGATGAGTCAGTTACTGATAGCAAATGATCTCTTTGTGTCTGCTAGGATCTCAAAATGATTGGAGCTTAGCAGCCATTCTGGATATTCCTCTGGGATGTTTTCGAGGTGTTCGTGTAAAGGAGTATAGTGGTGAAAGACTGGCAATCATGGTGTAATGGAACTGGTTCAGGACAGTTAAATGTAATTTGATTCAAGACCATCACAATAACTTCTATTATAATTAAAATCATGCCCTTCTTTTTTTTTCTTTTTTGTAGGTAGGGCATCTGGTTGTATCAAATGCAGATTATGTTGTTGACTCTATTTGTCGCCAGCTGCGCCACCTGGATCTTAATCCTCATGTCCCAAGTGTTCTTGCTTCTATGCTTTCTTATATTGGAGTTACTCATGAAATATTGCATTTCTTGGAGGAACCGGTAAGGCCATTTTGCAGTGAACAGTTTAATCAGCGTGTTAAAGAATTTTTCCTTTATTTCGTCTTGGGGGTGATCTGCAGATGCGTTTGGTTTCTCAAGAACTAGAGATTGTTAGTAGACAACAACATCCATATCTAACTCTACCCTTCTTGAAGGTAGATTCAGTCTTCTACAGTCTTTTTAAATCATTAGTTTTCTTGGTCTACAAATACATATCAATTTTGGTAGCTAGGCTGTTGCTGTGATTGTAAAAGCATCAAAGAAGGAGGCTTGTCTATTACGAGACCGGGCCAAGTCATATAGTGACGAGGTTAAGACCAAAGGCATCTGAATCTGATGCCATAATATCGGCTCAACAGAGAGGTTCAGACGCTGAGAACAATTTAACGAGGAAGAATGGGAAAACATACTGCTTGAACTGAATCGTTCTAAAAGATACAGACGCACAGTTGGGTCGATCGCCTCTTCATGTTTAATTGCAGCCACACCTCTCCTTGCATCATCAAATCAAGTTTCATGCTTAGTTTCTCTCGATATAATCGAGGTACAGTACATTTAGATTGGTGTTCTTTAAGCTCTCTATCTAGTTCAGTAACTTACCAATTAT
This sequence comes from Raphanus raphanistrum x Raphanus sativus, assembly GCA_019705995.1. NCBI lineage: Eukaryota > Viridiplantae > Streptophyta > Magnoliopsida > Brassicales > Brassicaceae > Raphanus > Raphanus raphanistrum x Raphanus sativus. The sequence continues at coordinate 53,670,398 of CM034043.1, forward strand.
ACAGGAAGGAGTAGTCGTTGGGATAGCGTGCAGCGGCGTAAAAGGGTTAAGAGAAGCTGCTTTGAACGCGTTGAGAGGTTTGGCTTGCGTTGATCCTGACCTCATTTGGATACTCTTAGCCGATGTGTACTATTCTCTCAAGAAGAAGAAGAAGAAGAAGAAGAAGAGGTCTCTGCCTCTTCCACCGTCAACAGAGTTTCCAGAGATATCAATGGTTTTGCCTTCACCGCGAGAAGATTCTCCGGGGAGGTTTCTATACGTTAAGTACGGTGGTGGTCGGAGCTATGGTTTTGAGTTGGAGTTTAGCTCCGTTGAGACTATCTTCAAGACAAGTGCAGTCTCTTGTCTTTGTAGACCAAATGTTTTGTTAATAAACCAGCTTGTAAATACGAAAAGGGTGTTACATTCTATTGGGTAAAAAAATGGGGAAATATGAGAAAAATAAAATAGTACGGGGTTTTAAATGAAATTTAGGCATAAGAAGACCCGACCCGACCCGACCCGAGAATTAAGATATCAGGGCCCGTATCAAATAAGTGCTCATGTCGTTTGTTTAGAGTCACTCCGACGGGGAAATTAATGGGAAGCGAACGGAGCTCGATGGAGAAGAAGAGGAGCAGAGCACGGAGCGAAGATCCTTCTTCGTCTTCCGAGAGTATGTACTCTCTTTTCTCCTCTGTCGATAAGATAATACTTTCTCTTCGCTGTTTCCCGAGAAAAATCTAGGGCTTTGTTGAATTGCTTCGTTGTTAGTTAAGATAAGATCATTCTCAGTTTCTGAATTTGTAGTTTTGAGTCGATTGAAAGCTCGAAACTTTGACTTGTTGTGTCTGTAGATGACATGATCTGTTAGACTGTATTTTGAACTATGTGTGATTTGTGGATGGGCAGACGAAGAAAGAGTTAAGAGGCATAGAGGAACAGAGAAAGATGATGAGAGGAGAAGTAGTAGGAGAAGTGAGAAGAAGAAGGAGAAGAAATCTCACAAGCACCACCGATCGAGTACATGTATTAATACTTCTTGAATCCTTTCCTATTATCTGACTTGATGTGTGGTAGCAATAGCATGTGATAGTTAGAACCTTAATTATTTGTTGAGTCAAATTTGATGTTCTTGTTGCTGATGATATCTAGATGCGTGTTCATACTTTTATCCATGTGTTAACGAAGCATCCTCAGTGACCTTTGTCCTAAGTGTGTTCTCCTAAAGAGGAAAAAAAGATTGTAGTGGAAAACCTGTTTGGTAAGAGATTATTGGCTGCAAGAAAGTATTGGTTTTTGGTTACAGATTAAACGGATCTTTTATATCATATTTCTTTTAGTTTAATGTTTTAAGCATGAGCTGTATTCCTTGTCTTTGCCTTTCAGCATGGTTTGTGTTTCTTGCGGTGGTTACTGGTTTCATGCTGACATTTTTTTTTTTAAATCTGAGCAGCAAAGAAGTTGAAGGATGATAAGCACAAAAAGAAAGAAGCAGAAGTTGACCACAAGCTTGTGAGCTCTCTCTCTCTCCCTCACCCTTTCTATATGATAATAACATACCTGATTGTATGTATATTCACTCTTTAGTGTATTGCTTTGGAGACTCTTTTATGTGCCTAATGTAATGTCTGACGTATCTACGTGGACACTCTGATAAGATGTTTTTCTTCTTCTTCTTCTTCCAGAAAGAGGGGATCCCAGAGTTGTCAAGTGAGGACTACTTCTCTAAGAACAACGAGTTTGCCACATGGCTGAAAGAGAAGAAGCGCACTTACTTCAATGATCTCACGACCGAGTCTGCAAGGGAATTGTTTTCTCGCTTTGTCAAGGCATGGAACAGAGGGAAACTCGAGTCCCGATACTACGAGGGAATCGCTACTGCCCCACGAACAGCTCACAACTGGAAGATCAAGCAGAAGTGAAAACAAGAAGCAAAACCTTCCTCTGCTTAACACTCTACTTGACTACTTGCTTCTTGAATGTTTGGAGGTTGATGATAAAAAAGATACCTTCTTCAGTTTGTTCTATTAAGAGCTCTTGTTGCGAAACTTGTTAGATAGATTGTGGTTGAGACGCGTTTGTAGTTGGTTTACAGAGGAAAAAGGAAACTTTACATCTAAGTTGCTGAAGAACTATCTCATATATCCTCAGGACCTCATATATCACTCCAGAGTGATTTGTTTGTTGCTTGATGAACCTAACCTACAATGTATTTTCTTTATGACCTTCTCTATAGGCAAAATCTATCTTAAGTTTATACTTTTTTAATGTATTGACTCTTTTATGTGCCTAATGTAAGATCTGACGCATACTCATCTACATGAACACTCTGATAAGATGTTCTTCTCCTGAGGGTCACTTTTCTAAGAACGAGTTTGCCAGATGGCTGAAAAAAAATCGTACTTAAACTATCTTATTTGATCACTTATGTAAACCAAAAATGGCTCAGGTTAAATAACTTCAATTTACTTTTCTCATTTTTGCCCAAGTAATCTGAGTGCATGACTTCTGAAAATTCACATGAAGAGATTTTGAACATATCGAAACAAATGAAAACAGATTCTAAATTGAGTTTTGAGACATGACAAGTTCCAAAGAAGTTACAGAAGTAATAGCCAACAAGTTTGTGAAACCCAGCAAGAAGAAACAAAATATAGTATTTGTGATTCGAATCCTGGTTTGTTGCACGGCCAACTGAAAGTTTACTCCACTTCAGCCAAGTAATCATCGATTTCTGCTGGAGTTAGCACCCTGCACATACCAACAAGCCTCTTTTCAGACATTGATGGCAATTTAACAAAGATTATTTGGATATCTACTAGTTTGGAGACGTTACCTAAACACTTTGTCAGCACCAATTTTGCCAATCTCAATGTTTTTGCTTGAGATTTCTCCCTCGAAACTGTGAAACAGTCACAGATAAGAAAGAAAGACACAAACGGATGTTAGGATTGCAGAAAAAATCTGGAGTATATAGTACTAATGTAAATAGAGATTGGTAAAGTGTCTCACCCTTCCTTCAATGTCAATATGGCAGTGTGAATGGCATCATCAAGTTCCATGTCTTCAGTGTACCTGATAAGAGAGACTATGATGTCATGACATGCTTCCAAGAACATATACTCTATTATTAAATCTCTCACACAGGTATTAGGTAAAAGCTGATCACCTCTTCTCAAGGAATGTCTTGGCATTCGAAACATTCTTTCCCATTGCTGAAGCTTTCCATGAGAAATAAGAGCCAGACGGATCGACCTAAGGTGAGAAATGAAATTGTGAAATAGATGTTTTTGAAAAAAAAAGATAAGCACTAATGGTTATACATCTTGAATGTTGTACATACATACCTGATACAACTGTGGACCCTTGTCATCATACCCAGCCACTAGTAGTGAAACTCCAAACGGTCTCACACCACTATTACAAAAGGAGATTTGAAGCAAGATTCAGTAGTCTAGTTTATGGATACAGTTTTGTTTTAACATTCTCGCATGCCATATTCAATCTTAAATCTGTGAGCTATTACTAAGTATCTCTACTTAACCCTGTTGAGCGTATGGGAGGAAGTAACCATATATATATTATAAATTGTATTTACCCTGATTGAGTGAACTCTTGCATCACCGTAGCTGTTTCCCTAACAAGTTGCGTAACAGGGATAGGTTCCTGCAACAATAAACACCCTTTTACGTTAAATTACAAATAAGCAACAACTTATATTAACTGGAATGAATCATAATCCAAAAATATCTGCAAACCAGCAAGGATTGAAGATTCATTACACATGTGTTACTATACTCCAAGAAAAGTAGATTAAGAATAGAGAAAATGAAGATTACTTTGTACAATCGGTTGTATTGCTCAGCCTGCTTCCTACTCTTACGTACAAGAACTCGGAAATCAGGACCCATACCACTTCATAGAAGGAAACACCAATGTTAGCTATTGAAAATGATGAGGACAAGAACTAAGGAAAACGCAACTTATGAGAGATACTAAGCACCCAAATCCGAAGTTTTTTCTACAAAAACATATTTGTTATCAAACAAGATGTACAGATAGCTGAGGAGAAGAAGAACCTGTAAACAACTCCAATGTTGGGAGTCAAATGCTGAATCTTTTGAACCTGAAATAGACATTAGTTTCATATTAGTACAACCTATTATAGTTCCACAAGTAGAGGTGGAAAGAAAAAAGAGCTAACTGCTATAGAAATTTGATAAACTGTACAAACACATGATGAACACAGGGAAGAGAAGATCCAAACTTACAGAAGCTTCATCGACAAGAATAGAGGGAAGCTTCTTTTCTGTAGCAATGACAACTCCGTTTGAAGCTATAACATTAAAGAAAAACCACAGTCATGAGTATAGAAGGAAAACGTTTCCTTAAGAATCACTTGTTTAGTATTTTAACCAATTGTCACTGAACAACAAACCTTTGATCCCCAGAGATGTTTGGCCTGATCCAACAGCTGTTAGAGCATGTTCTATCTGAACCAGCTTCCCTGATGGGCTGTTTTCATTAACCACAAACTCAAATTAACCTCCCAATAAGAAACAGATGCATTTGAATAATAATAATAAACAAGATCATACCTGAACGTAGTGAGAGAAAACGAGTACTGACTATCGCCCATTGCACCTTTAAGCTAACCTCAAAAACCTGCAACATTGCATTACAATGTCATCTTCTAACAAATTTTCTGTTAAAAATAAAAAATTAAAACTTGGAACCGTAGAAAAGTGCTGAATCCGCTAAACTTGAAACCCAATGACTATAACAAGATAACGATCTGGATTAGGAGACTGGAAAGGAATCAAATCGAGCTCAACAGATCAAGCTAGAGACACAAGTTGACAACTTTATTTAAACCCTTCAAATCAGATTACAATTCTCAATTTGTGTGCAACAAAAGAAGCAACTTTCCATCGAAATACATATGAAAGCTTACCTTTTGATGTACGGATCGAACAACGACGAAGGGAGAGAGATGATGAAGGAAGTGAAGACTCTTCTTAAGCTTAAGGTTTCTTGAACAAAGGGTTTGCACTGAGAATATTATTTGCTTGCTGAGTGAAGATGTTTATAAACGACGTCGTTCTAGTAAGTTACACATTAAAAATTACAAAATGGTCCAATATTTATAATAATTTGAGTTTTGACCACAATACTATATTTACTCTCGACTCAGACAGTCAGACTATACGGACACGCACACAATCGTCGCAAAACCTGGTCCGAAAAGTCGCCGTGCGCATCATCGCATGATCACTCCCCATCTCTTCCTCCTTCTCTTCATCATTTGGCGTGTAACTTTTTTCTCCGACCGGGCATCCCAAGCTTCGTGAAGCATCTGATTACGCGTGTAAATGTCACTGCCTGGTGTTGTCGATTATTGGTGAAAGTTTGCTCTTTTATTGAAATGCATTCAACGGGGAAGATAAATGTATTAGCTTTTACAAGATTACTGTCCACTAGCTCAACCTTGGTAAGAAATAACTTATCTGCCACCATCACCACCAGGTGTTCGACGTTATGCCTAAACGAAGCCGAAGAACGCATTGACGCTTCTAATCAAAGGGTTTTATCTTCTAGGAGAGTAGCTGATGGTGTTAAAGCGAGTCCTTTGGAAGTTCTACGAAAATGGGGTTGTAACGACGATGAAATATCAAAGCTTTTCACTAGTAGACCAGCTTTGCAGAGAGCCAATGTCTCTCAGCTAGAGTTCAAACTCAGCCTTCTTACTCCGTTGGGGATCACATCCTCCGACCTCGTGAAGATCGTTACTTGCCGTCCCAAGTTCTTCAGCTCTCGCATTCACCTCGTCCTCGATGAAAGAATCAACTACTTCATCGAGGTTCTGGGGTCAAAAGAGGTCTTGCGGAGAGCCATTATTCGGAACCCTTCTCTCATGTTGTATGACCTCGATGAAAAGATCAAACCCGCCATAGATTTCTACAAAGGGTTGGGGTTTAGCCAGCAGGATCTTGTTGCCATGTTGATGTCTCGCCCCACGGTGATTCCGAGAACAAGCTTCAACAAGGGTAAGCTTGAGTACATCCATAAAACTGGGGTCACCAGAGACTCCAAGATGTTTAAGTACGTTGCAGCCATCATCGGGGTTACGAGGATGGAGACGATCCAAGAGAAAGTTGCAAACCTGGAGAAGTTTGGGTTATCAGAAGAAGAGATTTGGGGTCTGTGTGGGAGATGCCCAATCCTTCTCACTTTGTCGGTAGAGAAAGTTCAGAGAAACATGACTTTCGTCGTAGCAACGATGAAACTTGAGGCTCGTTCCGTGCTTAAGCACCCTTTCTTGCTTCTCGCCAACCTCGAGACTCAGATAAGGCCTCGTGTGGATGTAGTGAAGAGAGTCTTTGAAATGGGTATGAAGCCGCTGGTGGAAGATGTGAGCATTGCCACGGCGCTGAGGATGAGCGAGAAACGGTTCTTGAAGGTTTATGTAATGTGTCATCAAGAAAATGTTGCAGGGGAACTGATTGAGTTTTATGAGAAAGCTAAAACCGTGAAACGTTTGGCTGTGGAATCCAAGAAGTATGTTCGTAAAGGGTTCCCCTTCTGAATCTCTTTTCTGTTTGCTTAAAAATGTAACATTGTGTAGCTTTCTGAGTTTGGGCTAAAATACAACAAAGCTTTTTGGATTTCAAAACCATTATATTCAGTGTTCTTCGTGGTTTACTTCACTTTTGGTTCCGGTTAAACCGGGCTACTCTGTAGACTGTGAAAACGTGTAACGGCCAAACACGCCCTAGTTGTGTCTTTGTCTACCTACCAGTTGGTGGCTGCAGCAGATATAAATTTATCAGACACTGACAAAACGCTTGCAAAGCTCTAAACTTCTTACCTGGAGAGAGAATCAATCTGAAAGGAGAAAACTTTGGCATTGTGTAAGTGATATGGCATCGACCCTTTTCTCCAGAGCCTTTCTGGCTGCAAGTCACCGTTTGGTCACTCCGTCTCTTCTTCCCCAGACGACACTCAACCTCGCTTCGTTTCTGAGTGTAAGTCGTAATTCAAAATTCTGATCTCGAAGTTTTTTCAACTGGATTCTGATCGTTCATCGGTTTTTATGAGTTTGCATTTTGGACTGTTCGTATAATTGGACTGTGGTTTGACCATTTCGTGAGTCTTCCCCTTTCTTATGTGTGTTGTGATGATAATTGCAGAAAAGATCATTCTACTCTCAGTTAGGCGCTCCCTCTACATGGGCTCGTCGAGCCATGGCTTCTAGTGGAGTTGGGGCAAAAGCTGGATACTCTACATCATCTGTACCAACCAATGAGCCTGTTGTTTCTGTTGACTGGCTCCATTCTAATCTTAGAGAGACTGATTTGAAGGTGAATGCTCTTTGTGCCATTTGTTTTCTTCGAAACTTTTGTCAGCTATGCTTAAACCTTTATCTGTTTCTGTTTTGCTAAGGTTTTGGATGCGTCATGGTATATGCCAGAAGAGCAGAGGAATTCAATCCAAGAATATCAGGTGAGTAAATAGATTATTGATATGTTCTTGATTCCACGAGTGTTTGTATTATAATAAAGAAGCAAAAGTCTTTTTGTATAGTTAGTAGACACTACTTGATCCTAATGGACTTTGTTCTCTCCTACAGGTTGCTCATGTTCCTGGTGCTCTCTTCTTTGATTTGGATGGAATATCAGATCGATCAACAAGTGTAAGAATCCACTATTGTACTTAGATATTGTACTTATAACTTGTGCTTGTGAGTTTCTGTGTTTGATATAAAGGCGACCATGTAGATAACTGTATGATACTGTGACAGTTGCCACATATGTTACCGTCTGAAGAAGCTTTTGCTGCTGGTTGTTCTGCTCTTGGAATTGAGAACAAAAACGGACTGGTTGTTTATGATGCAAAGGGGATCTATAGCGCAGCTCGTGTATGGTGGTGAGTTATCGCTCCTGTTGTCTTTTAAACCCTTTTTGGTTTGTTCAGTGTCTTATTTTTAACAAAAAATTGATGGGTGCTCTTTTATTATAATCTAAAAAAGGATGTTCCGAGCCTTTGGACACAACAAAGTTTGGGTGCTGGATGGAGGTCTACCGAGATGGCGGGCTTCAGGTTACGATGTTGAATCTAGTGCATCAGGTGATGCTATTCTGAAAGTCAGTGCCGCAAGTGAGGCTGTAGAGAAAATCTATCAAGGACAAACCGTAAGTCTGGGAAATATGGTTTTTATGAGATTTTTTTTAGGAGTGTGAAGATGTGCTTTCTACTTTGGTTTCCATGTAACAACTTTGTCTCTTGTGGGTTCTGTAGGTCAGTCCAATAACCTTTAAGACCAAGTTCCAGGCACATCTAGTGTGGTCACTTGATCAGGTTGGCATTTTTCTGAACGGTTTTTTTCTTCATATTGATGCTATTATGATTTCATTCAGTCTATTGAACCACTACAAATTCTAATATTCATAAGAGAGTCTATATCCTGCTTGTGGATCAGATAAAGAGTCAATTTTCTGAATTTTAAATCATGAAAATATCATTTAAACTTGGTTTTGGTCAATTCACACATAGGTCAAGAAAAACATGGAGGATCAGACACATCAACATATAGACGCACGTTCCAAAGCCAGGTACTATTAATTTGCACTGATTAAATGTTCTCTCGCTAGAGTTCCATCACTAGAAATCAGTACTCAATTGTACCGTTTGATACTCTTTTTTTGTAACAGGTTTGACGGTACTGCTCCAGAACCCCGTAAGGGAATAAGAAGCGGTCATATCCCTGGAAGCAAATGTGTCTCTTTTCCTCAGGTAATCTATAAAGTGCTCTTTATAACACACCTTCCTCCACTTTCTCCTGCTGCATCTGAGTTGTTAATGTGCTAATGTTTTGTTTGTTTCTGCAGCTGCTTGATTCTTCTCAAACACTCTTACCAGCAGAAGAGCTGAAGAAACGATTTGAACAAGAAGGTAGTAAACTTATATCATCTCCACTTGAAAAATGAGTTTCACATTCGTATTTCTATGAACCAACTCTTGACATTTTAAGGCTTTTTCTGGTGCAGACATCTCACTGGACAAGCCTATTATGGCCTCGTGTGGTACTGGGGTAACAGCTTGCATCCTGGCAATGGTAATTAACTTACTTCATCCACCATTTTTATATTGAGATTATACGATGTAAAACTGTAGAGGCTGAAGAGGAGTCTGACTTGCTCGCTTGCTCTTTTAGGGGCTTCACCGACTGGGGAAAACCGATGTGCCAGTCTATGATGGCTCCTGGACTGAATGGGCAACAGAACCAGACTTGCCCATGGAAGGAGATGAGTCTTCTTCATGAAAAGTCCCCCAAAGGGGAAAGGCTGGCAAACAAGATTACAAGCCACAGATACTGAGAATAATGGTGTTTTTTAACTTGAAATAAAATCATTATTCAATTTCTTGGCTTAGAATCTGCCTCTAGAAGAAGAGGACAAAGGTTATTCTGTGTTTTCTTTTGAGTAGATTCAGCAAACAGAAAGCTATTATTGGTCTTGTAGTGAACATACTCTCAATATTAATAGATAGCAATCAATGAAACATGGATCTAATTGTAAGACACAACTATTAAAACAAGATGACCGCGTGGCCTAATGGATAAGGCGCTCGCCTCCGGAGCGGGAGATTGTGGGTTCGAGTCCCACCGTGGTCGTTCAGTTTTTACTTCTACAAATGATACATACTGGTACTACTACATAGTGGTTACTGTACGTAGACCCCTACCTGTACCCCTCAAATTCATTATCATGTCCGGTTTACATATGAGTTTTGTGTGGCAAAGAAGTTTAATGAAGCTGTTAGTGTTTTTTTTTAAACCAAAGAGTAGGATGTTATTGTTTAGACCAAAGAGTAGGATGTTACTTTATTTATTGATATTTGATTCTTAAACAAAACACTAAACATTACATGACAAGACCAGAACCGTATAAACACATACTTTTTAAAAGGTATAAACAAGAGAGATTTAGCCAGTGCCAGTAACACCAAGATCCTGCTTCTTGTCGTCGTTACCAGCGCCAAAGACAGGACCTCCTAGACCAGCAGCATCCTTAACCTTGTCTTGAATCTTATCAACTTGGATTCCACCTTCATCTTCCTTTGACCTTATATCAAGCTTTGTCTTGTTCTGTCCTCCTTCCACCGACTCGTACGTCGTCGCCGTCTTTGATCCCATCGGCTCTGCTCCTTGCGCTCCCGACATTGTTATCTGTTAACGGTTAACCTTGACTCTCGTTTTCCTCCTTGTCTCCACCAAAGCATATATAACTCGAGCAATGTTCTTGAAATTCAACACCTGGCAAAAAAGATGTTTTACACCTGGCTGTTTTACAGAAGTTTAGACACGTGTCCTAAGTGATCCTTATCATCTGTTGGATTTACGTTTCTTGATGTGTTCTCGAACGTTCTTCATAAAGAACCGTCTTATAACAGGCACTTCATACTGAAGAGGCTCTTCTCCCTTGGAGTCAACCATCTGCGCTGTTATCGATGTTCCATGCAAGTCCAAAACCTTCATCGCGTTACCCCCAGCGAGGTTAGGAGACTCGGTGACATTAACGCAGCCGCGAAGATTTAAGTACTTAAGCTGTCCCAGTTTCTTCACCGTCGGAGGAAGGCTCACGAGCTTCTCACATCCAGACATGTTCAAGTAACGTAGCTCCGACTTGTCCCCAATCGTCGACGGCACTTCTCGTATACCCGTCTTGTTCAGATGCAACCATCTTATACTCGTTCCGACTTGTGGAAATAATGTTATATTTGGACAGTTTGCGAGGCTAAGATCGTTGAGGAACTTCAGGTTCTTGATACATTCCGGGAGATTCATCAGTCTCTCGCAGCCAGAGAGACGTATGTCTTTGAGGCGAGTGAGACGTTCGATCGACGTTGGTAGCTGCTGGATAGATGTCTCGTTGAGGAGCAGCTTCTCGACGGTCTCTGAGATGAGTGGGAACTCTTCTAGGCTAGAGCATCCGTCTAGATGTAGAGACCTGAGGGATTTCAAGTTGATGTTGTTGGGGAGGCTCTTTAGATTCTTGCAGTTGCTTAACTTGAAGTGGACGAGTTTGTTGAGTTGTCTAAGAGATGAGTCAGGGATCTCCAGCAAGTTGTCACAGTTTGAGAGCTTGAGAGACTCTAGATTAGTTGCCTTTGAAAGGTCTGGAAACTCGCTTAGGTGCTTGCAGCTTATGAGGTTTAGGCTACGTAAGTTCCCAAGGTCTTGCTGCATTCCAAATAACATAAAAAAGAAGAATCAAATAGACCGGCTCTGAGAATTTAGGGGCTATAAACATTTTTTTTGAAAATTTATATAAAAAAACATTTTATAATTTAGAGGTCTATGATTTTTTTTTTAAAATCTAAATATTTTTGGAAGTCAACGCCAATGTTTCATTAATTATTAATTCACGATGAAAGAGTTCATGTGGTACTGAAAAGGTACCTGACTTCCACTCCAAACAGTTTCTATTGAGCTGTGGGAGAGGTTGAGTTCAACTAGAAGACTAGTACAGAACTGAGATGGTAAAGACTTTAGATGATAAGCATCCCAGCGAAGATACCGCAGCGTGGGGAGGTATTCAAGACCATCTAACATCCTTGTTCTGCTCTCTCCAACGGTGGAGTTAGTGTAGAATTTAAGCAGCTTAAGATTTGACATCTTCTTGAAGATCCCTGGGGTAATATTAAGCTCCTTTCCTTCAGACATGTCTAGAAATATGCTTTCCACATCGATTGCTTCATCGTCTCCCTAGCGATCAAACACACATAAACGTCTAAATGTAAGAATGGGACGTAAGAGCAATGTTCTAAACGTGTAAAACTCCATGCAACTCAAGTCAGTCTAAGCAATTTTAAATTAGTTAAATTTGATCTAAATCAATTTAAATTTGTCTAAATATGTTAAATTAAACTAATATTATTGTGAATTCATAATTTTATCTAGCTTATTTTTTATATATTTGATTTTATAATTCATCAAGATATTTATAATATAAATATAAAAATAATAATTTGTTAATGTCTAGCTAACATTAAGCTTAAAAAAATATCTGTTTACCACATTGGTGGAGAAAATGTGATTGATATCTTCAAAATCCCACAGCATTAAACGTTTCCATGGCCTCTCATCTTTTCCTTCACATATAATATCTTCTGCCATGTCTTGGAGCAAGTCATGAACCCATAAACGTTTCGTCTTTGACAAGCTAATCATACACTTCTCCATCAAAGCCACAATGCTCGGTCTGGTCGGTAACACTCTTCTCCTGGAAGACACGAAACAAACGTCTAGCACTTTTCTAACACGGTCCATATACACTCCGTTGAAACAAAGCGCAATGTAAAGAAAGATCTTCTTTTCTAGCTCATCCAATGCTTCATAACTTACTTTCAAAGCCTTGAACAGAGAGTTATCGCCGCTGTTTCTAAGTAAATCCAGCTTGTCTTCCCAGAACTCCATCTCCCGACGGTATAGAGATCCTCCAACGACTTGAATAGCTAAAGGAAGACCACCAAGCTGCTCCACAACGTCGAGGGAGATCTCTCTGTAATCTTCAGATGGACGAGGCTGCTTGAAAGCATGTTTGCTAAAAAGCTGAAGCGCTTGTGTAGTCCTCAGAGGTTTAACTTCGTAGATGCGTTCCGGTTCCACATCATGCTGGTCAAGAACACGCCTGTCTCTAGTGGTTATGACGATTCTGCTTCCTGGTCCAAACCAGTGAGAGCTTCCAGCTAACTCTTCTAGCTGTTGTACGTCATCAACATCGTCCAGTACGAGAAGAATCTTTTTTCCCTGTAACCGTTGCTTCATCACATCGGAATCTTTGTTCCAAGTGTTCATGTCTTTCTTTCTAAAGATTTCCGACAAGATCTTTTCACGTAAATGTGACGGTCCGTATCGTTTAAATTCTCTTTTCACGTTCTCTAGCAAGCAAGCACCATCGAACTTGTTCAAGAAGCCTTTGTAGATATATTTAGCAATGGTGGTTTTGCCAATACCTCCCATGCCCCATATCCCAACCATTCGGACATCTTTAGGGTCTTTCCTCATCAAAGGATATATACTTCTCATGTGTGTACTCATCCCAATCCATTCACCAGTATCACTCGTAGATACTGGTGAGAATAATCTATCTGAAAGATCTTGAACAAGCTCCTCTATAAGCTTTGACTCCTCGTTCCTACATGACAAAGATAAAACATCACATATCTAAGACAAGACAAAACAAAGATGTTGTGCCTCTATAAAAAAAACTAGATGGATTACTAGAAGAGAAATTGAACCCCATACAATCAACTTTTATCCGCCAAGACCATAAATTTCACACCATGATAGACATTTTTTTTTTGTCACCACTTTCTCCGTAGACATAAACTCGTAACATTATAGGCATTTTCTTAATTTCATCATGTTTTAGGATTTTAAACCAATTCACTCATTAGAATTTACTAATTCCGAGGTGAAAAATATAACACAATTTGATAATAATATGATAAAATAATATTTTTGAAAATAAAATTTATGCAAATATAAAGTAATATACCATATATCTTATTTCTATTCATAGTAAAATCTACCTTCAATTTTTGAGAAACCTTATGGTTCCAATAAACATAAATTAAAAAGGTTGTGTAAGAAATGGATCATCACCAGTTTCTTGAATCCCAGCCAGAGATGAATCCCACTGTGGACATAGCTTTCCTCCATGACTCCACAGTCTCTTTATTAGGTCTCTTGTCGTGTTCAGCGAAGGCCTTGGCGAAGTTTCCAGATTGTCTCTTGACATGGGAAGGATCAACGCCGAAGAAGACAGGGATCAGTTCCATCTGCTTCTTCTTATCCTCGACGCACTTGGTGATATGCACAAGCTCTTGTAAACACCATCGAGAGGTGGCGTAGTTCTCGGAGAGGACAACGACAGCGAATCTTGACTGTTCGATCGCTCCGAGGAGAGCCGGGCTGATGAAGTTCCCTCGCTGGAGCTCTGCGTCGTCACGGAAAGTGTGGATGCCGTTGTCGGTGAGAGCTTTGTAGAGATGGCTGAGGAAGCCTTTGCGTACGTCTGTTCCCCTGAAACTGAGGAAGACGTCGTACTTCCATAAAGGCCGGGACGTGAGTGATTGAGCTGGACGCGCAGATGATTCAGCCTCCGGTGAAGCATCAGCACCTGTGGGAGTTACAGGATGCAGAAGATGAGTTGGTTCTTTTCTCCTGTCAAAGTGAAGGAGACGTCGTAATCCTAAGCAGAAGACAATGAAGGAGAAAACGCCCCAGAGGAAAGTCAGAGCCATACGAAGAAGACAAGTTGATTCTGAGATTCATTAAGACACTGTTAAGGAAATGTGAAATCTAATATTTTTATAAATTACACTGTTCATAGTGTGAGTTGGGGTCCACGCGGTGGCCTGGTCGTTCAATTTTTATAGCCGACACTCATTCAATTATTAGGCCTGGGTAAAGTTGATAAAATAACAAGTTGGGGAGGTATGATGTTGCAATTTATTAGGCCGTATAATACTCCTCACTTTAGTTTAAAATTTTCAAACCGCATTCTAAATTTGAATTAATGTACTTTAAAGTTTCTTTCATGGTATATATGAATCATTCTAATTTTTTAATATTTAGACTACTAAAATTTCATATACTGCATAGATTAGTGAGATTACCATTATAAAAACTTCATTATCTATAGAAACGGAGACAACAGAGGTTCTAAACCTCTTTGACCATCATCTTATGTCAGTTCTCGATGAAACTATACACTAAAACCAGATTTTCATATTTTTGAAATTTTTTCAAAATCCGTGGGTTAACCTCTTCTAAAATAATGAGTTTTCGTTAAATGCTCTATATACTGAAGTTTATACTCTTCACTTTAGTTTAAAAATTTCAAACCACATTCTACATTTGAATGAATGTATTCTAAAATCTCTTTCATGGTATATAGGAACCATTCTAATTTTTTAGCCTTAGTCTACGGTCAGATGAATGAACCGTCGGGAGCTCGTATGAGAGTTGGTCTGACTGCCTTAACTATGGCAGAATATTTCCGAGATGTTAATAAGCAAGACGTACTTAGTTTACTAAAATTTTATATACTGCCTAGATTAGTGGAATTACCATTATAAAAACTTCATTATCTATAAAAATGGAGACAACAGAAGTTCTAAACCACTTTGACCATCATCTTATGTCAGTGCTCTAAGAAAATATACACCAAAACAAGATTTTCATTTTTTTTTTTTTTCAAAATCCGTGGGTTAACCCCTTTTAAAATAATGAATTTTCGGTAAATCCTCTATATACTTAAGTTTATACTCTTCACTTTAGTTAAAAAATTTCAAACCACATTCTACATTTGAATTAATGTCTTCTAAACTATCTTTCATGGTATATAGGAATCATTCTAATTTTTTAATATTTAGTTTACTAAAATTTCATATACTGCCTAGACTAGTGAATTTCTACCATTGTAAAAACTTCATTATCTAGAGAAACGGAGACAACAGAGGTTCTAAACTCTTTGACCATTATCTTATGTTAGTGTTCGATGAAACTATACACTAAAACCAGATTTTCGTACTTTTGAATTTTTTTTCAAAATCCGTGGGTTTCCTTCAATAATATTGAGTTTTCGGTAAATGCTCTATATACTAAACTTTATACTCTTTACTTTTGTTTAAATTTCAAACTACATTCTACATTTGAATTAATGTATTATAAACTATATTTCATTGTATATATGAATCATTCTAATTTTTTAATATTTAGTTTACAACAGATGTTCTAAACTCTTTGACCATCATATTGTGTTAGTGCTCGATGAAACTATACACTAAACCCTTTAAAATAATGAGTTTTCGGTAAATGCTCTATATACTAAAGTTTATATTCTTCACTTTAGTTTAAAAATTTCAAACCACATTATAAATTTGAAATAATGTATTCTAAACTATCTTTCATGGTATATAGGAATCATTCTAATTTTTTAATATTTAGTTTCTAAAATTTCATATACTGCCTAGATTAGTTAATTTTTACCATTATAAAAACTTAATTATCTAGAGAAACGGAGACAACAGAGGTTCTAAACTCTTTGACCATCATCTTATGTCAGTGCTCGATGAAACTATACACTAAAACCAGATTTCATTTTTTTGAAATTTTTTCAAAATCTGTGGGTTCCCATTCAAAAATACTGAGTTTTCTGTAAATGCTCTATATACTGAAGTTTATACTCTTTCACTTTAGTTTAAAAATTTCAAACCACATTCTACATTTGAATTAATGTACTCTAAAGTCTCTTTCATGGTATATAGGAATCATTCTAATTTTTAAATATTTAGTTTATTAAAATTTCATATACTGCCTAGATCATTAGTGGAACTACCATTATAAAAACTTCATTATCTAGAGAAACGGAGACAACATTGGTTCTAAACTGCTTTGACCATCATCTTATGTCTGTGCTCAAAAAAATATACAATAAAACCAAATTTTCATATTTTTCAATTTTTTCATATTCCGTGGGTTAAACCCTTCTAAAAATAATGAGTTTTTGGTAAATGCTCTATATACTGAAGTTTATACTCTTCACTTTTCTTTAAAATTTTCAAACCACATTCTACATTTGAATTAATGTATTCTAAACTATTTTTCATGGTATATAAAAATCATTCTAATTTTTTAATATTTAGTTTACTAAAATTTCATATACTGCCTAGATTAGTGAATTTTTACCATTATAAAAACTTAATTATCTAGAGAAACGGAGACAACAAAGGTTCTAAACTCTTTGACCATCATCTTATGTCAGTGCTCGATAAAACTATTCACTAAAACCAAATTTTCAAAATACACTAACCCATTCAAAAATACTAAGTTTTCTGTAAATGCTCTATATATTGAAGTTTATATTCTTCACTTTAGTTAAAAAATTTCAAACCACATTATACATTTGAATTAATGTATTCTAAACTATCTTTCATGGTATATAGGAATCATTCCAATTTTTAAATATTTAGTTTATAGAGCACTAACATAAAATGATGTTCAAAGAGCTTAGAACCTCTGTTGTCTCCATTTCTCTAGATAATGAAGATTTTATAATGTTAATTCCACTAATATAGGCAGTATATGAAATTTTAGTAAACTAAATATTAAAAAAATTAGAATGCTTCCTATATACCATGAAAGATAGTTTAGAATACATTAATTCAAATGTAGAATGTGGTTTGAATTTTTTAAACTAAAGGAAAGAATATAAACATCAGTATATAAAACACTTACTGAAAACTCATTATTTTAGAAGGGGTTAACTCACGGATTTTGGAAAAATTTCACAAATATGAAAATTTGGTTTTAATGTATAGTTTCATCGAGGACTAACATAATATGATGTTCAAAGAGTTTAGAACCTCTGTTCTCTCCACTTCTCTAGATAATGAAGATTTTATAATGCTAATCCCACTAATCTAGGCAGTATATGAAATTTTAGCAAACTAAATATTAAAAAAATTAGAATGATTCATATATACCATGAAAGATAGTTTATAAAACATTAATTCAAATGTATAATGTGGTTTGATTTTTTTTAAACTAAAGGAAAGAGTATAAACTTCAGTATATAGAGCATTTACCGAAAACTCATTATTTTAGAAGGGGGGACCCACGGATTTTGGAAAAATTTCAAAAATATGAAAATCTGATTTTAGTTTATATTTTCATAGAGCACTAACATAAGATGATGTTCAAATAGTTTAGAAACTTTGTTGTCTCCATTTCTCTAGATAATGAAGATTTTATAATGTTAATTCCACTAATCTAGGCAATATATGAAATTTTAGTAAACTAAATATTAAAAGTTAGTATGATTCCTATATACCATGAAAGATATTTTAGAATACATTAATTAAAATGTAGAATGTGGTTTGAATTTTTTAAACTAAAAGAAAGAGTATAAACTTCAGTATATAGAGCACTTACCGAAAACTCATTATTTTAGAATGGGTTAACCCACGGATTTTGGAAAAATTTCAAAAATATGAAAATCTGGTTTTAGTGTATAATTTCATCGAGCACTAAAATAAGATGATGTTCAAAGAGTTTAGACCCTCTGTTGTCTCCGTTTCTCTAGATAATGAAGATTTTATAATGCTTATTCCACTAATCTAGACAGTATATGAAATTTTAGTAAAAAAATTATTAAAAAATTAGACTGATTCCTATATACCATGAAAGATAGTTTAGAATACAATAATTCAAATGTCGAATGTGGTTTTAATTTTCTTTTTTAAAAAAGCAAAGAGTATAAACTTCAGTATATAAAGCATTTACCGAAAACTCCTTATTTTAGAAGAGGTTAGCCCATGGATTTCGGAAAAAATTCAAAAATATGAAAATATGGTTTTAGTTTATAGTTTCATAGAGCACTAACATAAGATTGATGTTCAAAGAGTTTAGAAGCTCTGTTGTCTCTATTTCTCTAGATAATGAAGATTTTATAATGCTAATTCCACTAATCTAGGCAGTATATGAAATTTTTAGTAAACTAAATATTAAAAAATTAGAATGATTCCTATATAACATGAAATATAGTTTAGAATACATTAATTCAAATGTAGAATGTGGTTTGAATTTTTAAAACTAAAGGAAAGAGTATAAACTTCAGTATATAGAGCACTTACCGAAAACTCTTTATTTTAGAAGGGGTAACCCACAGATTTCGGAAAAATTTCAAAAATATGAAAATCTTGTTTTAGTGTATAGTTTCATCGAGCACTAACATAAGATGATGTTCAAAGAGTTTAGAACCTCTTTTGTCTCCGTTTCTCTAGATAATGAAGATTTTATAATGCTAATTCTACTAATCTAAGCAGTATATGAAATTTTAGTAAACTAAATATTAAAAAATTTATAATGATTCATATATACCAAGAAAGATAGTTTAGAATACATCAATTCAAATGTAGGATGTGGTTTGAATTTTTTAAACTAAAGGAAAGAGTATAAACTTCAGTATATAGAGCACTTACCGAAAACTCATTATTTTAGAAGGGGTTAACCCACAGATTTTGGAAAAATTTCAAAAATATGAAAATCTGGTTTTAGTGTATCGTTTCATCGAGCACTAACATAAGATGATGTTTAACGAGTTTAGAACCTCTGTTGTCTCGTTTCTCTAGGTAATGAAGATTTTAAAATGCTTATTCCATTAATCTAGGCAGTATATGGAATTTTAGTAAACTAATTATTAAAAAAGTAGACTGATTCCTATATACCATGAAAGATAGTTTAGAAGCTCTGTTGTCTCTATTTCTCTAGATAATGAAGATTTTATAATGCTAATTCCACTAATCTAGGCAGTATATGAAATTTTTAGTAAACTAAATATTAAAAAATTAGAATGATTCCTATATAACATGAAATATAGTTTAGAATACATTAATTCAAATGTAGAATGTGGTTTGAATTTTTAAAACTAAAGGAAAGAGTATAAACTTCAGTATATAGAGCACTTACCGAAAACTCTTTATTTTAGAAGGGGTAACCCACAGATTTCGGAAAAATTTCAAAAATATGAAAATCTTGTTTTAGTGTATAGTTTCATCGAGCACTAACATAAGATGATGTTCAAATAGTTTAGAACCTCTTCTGTCTCCGTTTCTCTAAATAATGAAGATTTTATAATGCTAATTCCACTAATCTAGCCAGTATATGAAATTTTAGTAAACTGAATATTAAAAAAATTAGAAAGCTTCATATATACAATGAAAGATAGTTTAGAATACATTAATTCAAATGTATAATGTGGTTTGAATTTTTTAAACTAAAGGAAAGAGTATAAACTTCAGTATATAGAGCACTTACCGAAAACTCATTATTTTAGAAGGGGTTAACCCACAGATTTTGGAAAAATTTCAAAAATATGAAAATCTGGTTTTAGTGTATCGTTTCATCGAGCACTAACATAAGATGATGTTTAACGAGTTTAGAACCTCTGTTGTCTCGTTTCTCTAGGTAATGAAGATTTTAAAATGCTTATTCCATTAATCTAGGCAGTATATGGAATTTTAGTAAACTAATTATTAAAAAAGTAGACTGATTCCTATATACCATGAAAGATAGTTTAGAATACAATAATTCAAATTTTGAATGTGGTTTTATTTTTTTTTTAAAAAGCAAAGAGTATAAACTTCAGTATATATAGCATTTACCGAAAACTCATTATTTTAGAAGAGGTTAGCCCACGGATTTTGAAAATTTTTCAAAAATATGAAAATATGGTGTTACTTTATAGTTTCATAGAGCACTAACATAAGATGATGTTCAAAGAGTTTAGAACCTCTGTTCTCTCCATTTCTCTCGATAATGAAGATTTTACAATTCTAATTCCACTAATCTAGGTAGTATATGAATTTTTTAGTAAACGAAATATTAAAAAAATTAGGATGCTTCCTATATACCATGAAAGATAGTTTAGAATACATTAATTCAACTGCAGAATGTGGTTTGAATTTTTTAAACAAAAGAAAGAGTATAAACTTCAGTATATAGAGCACTTACCGAAAACTCATTATTTTAGAAGGGGTTAACTCACAGATTTTGGAAAAATTTCAAAAATATGAAATCTTGTTTTAGTGTATAGTTTCATCGAGCACTAACATAAGATGATGTTCAAAGAGTTTAGAACCTCTGTTGTCTCCGTTTTTCTTGATAATGAAGATTTTATAATGCTTATTCCACTAATCTATGCAATATATTTAATTTTAGTAAACTAAATATTAAAAAAATTAGAATGATTCATATACCATGAAAGATAGTTTAGAATACATTAATTCAAATGTAGAATGTGGTTTGAATTTTTTAAACTTAAGGAAATAGTATAAACTTCAGTATATAGAGCACTTACCGAAAACTCATTATTTTAAAAGGGGTTTACCTACGGATTTTGGAAAAATTTCAAAAATATGAAAAATTATTTTAGTATATATTTTCTTAGAACACTAACATAAGATGACGTTCAAAGAGTTTAGAACCTCTGTTGTCTCCATTTGTCTAAATAATGAAGATTTAATAATTCTAATTCCACTAATCTAGGCAGTATCTGAATTTTTTAGTAAACTAAATATTAAAAAATTAGAATGCTTTCTATATACCATGAAAGATAGTTTAGAATACATTCATTCAAATGTAGAATGTGGTTTGAATTTTTTAAACTAAAGGAAAGAGTATAAACTTCAGTATATAGAGCACGTACGGAAAACTCTTTATTTTAGAAGGGGTTAACCCACGGATTTTGGAAAAATTTCAAAAATATGAAAATCTTGTTTTAGTGTACAGTTTCATCGAGAACTAACATATGATGATGTTCAAAGAGTTTAGAACCTCTTTTGTCTCCGTTTCTCTAGATAATGAAGATTTTATAATTCTAATTCTACTGATCTAAGCAGTATATGAAATTTTAGTAAACTAAATATTAAAAATTAGAATGACTTCTATATACCATAAAAGATATTTTAGAATACAATAATTCAAATGTCAAATGTGGTTCGAAAATTTTTAAACTAAAGGGAAGAGTATAAACTTCAGTATATAGAGCATTTACCGAAAACTCATTATGTTAGAAGGGGTTAACCCACAGATTTTGGAAAAATTTCAAAAATATTAAAATCTGGTTTTAGTGTATAGTTTCCTAGAGCACTAACATAAGATGATGTTCAAAGAGTTTAGAACCTCTGTTGTCTCCATTTCCCTAGATAATGAAGATTTTATAATGCTAATTCCACTAATCTAGGCAATATATGAATTTTAGTAAACTAAATATTAAAAAAATTAGAATGATTCCTATATACCATTAAGATAGTTTAGAATACACTAATTAAAATGTAGAATGTGGTTTGAATTTTTTAAACTAAAGGAAAGAGTATAAACTTCAGTATGTAGAGCACTAACCCAAAACTCATTATTTTAAAAGAGGTTAACCCACGGATTTTGGAAAAATTTCAAAAATATGAAAATCTGATTTTAGTATATAGATTCATGTAGCACTAACATAAGATGATGTTCAAATAGTTTAGAACCTCTTTTGTGTCCGTTTCTCTAGATAATGAAGATTTTATAATGCTAATTCTACTAATCTAGTTAGTACATGAAATTTTAGTAAACTGAATATTAAAAAAATTAGAATGCTTCATATATACAATGAAAGATAGTTTAAAATACATTAATTCAAATTTATAATGTGGTTTGAATTTTTTAAACTAAAGGAAAGAGTATAAACTTCAGTATATAGAGCATTTACCGAAAACTCATTATTTTAGAAGGGATTAACCCATATATTTTGGAAAAATTTCAAAAATATTAAAATGTGGTTTTAGTATATATTTTCTTAGAGCACTAACATAAGATGATGTTCAAAGAGTTTAGAACCTCTGTTGTCTCCATTTCTCTAGATAATGAAGATTAATTCCACTAATCTAGGCATTATATGAAATTCTAGTAAACTAAATATTAAAAAATTAGAAAGATTCCTATATACCATGAAAGATTGTTTAGAATACATTAATTCAAGTGTAGAATGTGGTTTGAATTTTTTAAACTAAAGGAAAGAGTATCAACTTCAGTATATAGAGCACTTACCGAAAAATTATTATTTTAGAAGGGGTTAACCCACGGATTTTGGAAAAAATTCAAAAATATAAAAATCTGGTTTTAGTGTATAGTTTCATCGAGCACTAACATAAGATGATGTTCAAAGAGTTTAGAACCTCTGTTGTCTCCGTTTTTCTAGATAATGAAGATTTTAAAATGCTTATTCCACTAATCTCGGCAGTATATGAAATTTTAGTAAACTAATTATTAAAATATTAGACTGATTCCTATATACCATGAAATATAGTTTAGAATAAAATAATTCAAATGTCGAATGTGGTTTTTTTTTTTTTTATAAAAGCAAAGAGTGTAAACTTCAGTATATATAGCATTTACCGAAAACTCATTATTTTAGAAGAGGTTAGCCCACGGATTTTGGAAAAATTTCAAAAATATGAAAATATGGTTTTAGTTTATAGTTTCATAGCGCACTAACATAAGATGATATTCAAAGAGTTTAGAACCTATGTTATCTCCATTTCTCTCGATAATGAAGATTTTACAATTCTAATTCTACTAATCTAGGCAGTATATGAAAATTTTAGTAAACTAAATATTAAAAAAATCAGAATGCTTCCTATATATCATGAAATATAGTTTAGAATAAATTAATTCAAATGTAGAATGTGGTTTGAATTTTTTAAACAAAAGAAAGAGTATAAAACTTTAGTATATAGAGCACTTACCAAAAACTCATTATTTTAAAAGGGGTTAACCCACGGATTTTGGAAAATTTTCAAAAATATGAAAATCTTATTTTTGTGTATAGTTTCATCGAGCACTAACATAAGATGATGTTCAAAGAGTTTAGAACCTCTGATGTCTCCGTTTTTCTTGATAATGGAGATTTTATAATGCTTATTCCACTAATCTATGCAGTATATTAAATTTTAGTAAACTAAATATTAAAAAAATTAGAATGATTCATATACCATGAAAGATAGTTTATAATACATTAACTCAAATGTAGAATGTGGTTTGAATTTTTTAAACTTAAGGAAATAGTATAAACTTCAGTATATAGAGCACTTACCGAAAACTCATTATTTTAAAAAGGGTTAACCCACGGATTTTGGAAAATTTTTAAAAATATGAAAATCTGATTTTAGTATATAGTTTCATACAGCACTAACATAAGATGATGTTCAAATAGTTTAAAACCTCTTTTGTCTCCGTTTCTCTAGATAATGAAGATTTTATAATGCTAATTCCACTAATCTAGTCAGTATATGAAAATTTAGTAAACTGAATATTAAAAAAATTAGAATGCTTCATATATAACATGAAAGATAGTTTAGAATACATTAATTCAAATGTATAATGTGGTTTGAATTTTTTAAACTAAAGGAAAGAGTATAAACTTCAGTATATAGAGCACTTACCGAAAACTCATTATTTTAGAAGGGGTTAACCCACAGATTTTGGAAAAATTTCAAAAATATGAAAATCTGGTTTTAGTGTATCGTTTCATCGAGCACTAACATAAGATGATGTTTAACGAGTTTAGAACCTCTGTTGTCTCGTTTCTCTAGGTAATGAAGATTTTAAAATGCTTATTCCATTAATCTAGGCAGTATATGGAATTTTAGTAAACTAATTATTAAAAAAGTAGACTGATTCCTATATACCATGAAAGATAGTTTAGAATACAATAATTCAAATTTTGAATGTGGTTTTTTTTTTTTTTTTTAAAAGCAAAGAGTATAAACTTCAGTATATATAGCATTTACCGAAAACTCATTATTTTAGAAGAGGTTAGCCCACGGATTTTGAAAATTTTTCAAAAATATGAAAATATGGTGTTACTTTATAGTTTCATAGAGCACTAACATAAGATGATGTTCAAAGAGTTTAGAACCTCTGTTCTCTCCATTTCTCTCGATAATGAAGATTTTACAATTCTAATTCCACTAATCTAGGTAGTATATGAAATTTTTAGTAAACTAAATATTAAAAAAATTAGGATGCTTCCTATATACCATGAAAGATAGTTTAGAATACATTAATTCAACTGCAGAATGTAGTTTGAATTTTTTAAACAAAAGAAAGAGTATAAACTTCAGTATATAGAGCACTTACCGAAAACTCATTATTTTAGAAGGGGTTGTTAACTCACAGATTTTGGAAAAATTTCAAAAATATGAAATCTTGTTTTAGTGTATAGTTTCATCGAGCACTAACATAAGATGATGTTCAAAGAGTTTAGAACCTCTGTTGTCTCCGTTTTTCTTGATAATGAAGATTTTATAATGCTTATTCCACTAATCTATGCAATATATTTAATTTTAGTAAACTAAATATTAAAAAAATTAGAATGATTCATATACCATGAAAGATAGTTTAGAATACATTAATTCAAATGTAGAATGTGGTTTGAATTTTTTAAACTTAAGGAAATAGTATAAACTTCAGTATATAGAGCACTTACCGAAAACTCATTATTTTAAAAGGGGTTTACCCACGGATTTTGGAAAAATTTCAAAAATATGAAAAATTATTTTAGTATATATTTTCTTAGATCACTAACATAAGATGACGTTCAAAGAGTTTAGAACCTCTGTTGTCTCCATTTGTCTAGATAATGAAGATTTAATAATTCTAATTCCACTAATCTAGGCAGTATCTGAATTTTTTAGTAAACTAAATATTAAAAAATTAGAATGCTTTCTATATACCATGAAAGATAGTTTAGAATACATTCATTCAAATGTAGAATGTGGTTTGAATTTTTTAAACTAAAGGAAAGAGTATAAACTTCAGTATATAGAGCACGTACGGAAAACTCTTTATTTTAGAAGGGGTTAACCCACGGATTTTGGAAAAATTTCAAAAATATGAAAATCTTGTTTTAGTGTACAGTTTCATCGAGAACTAACATATGATGATGTTCAAAGAGTTTAGAACCTCTTTTGTCTCCGTTTCTCTAGATAATGAAGATTTTATAATTCTAATTCTACTGATCTAAGCAGTATATGAAATTTTAGTAAACTAAATATTAAAAATTAGAATGACTTCTATATACCATAAAAGATATTTTAGAATACAATAATTCAAATGTCAAATGTGGTTCGAAAATTTTTAAACTAAAGGGAAGAGTATAAACTTCAGTATATAGAGCATTTACCGAAAACTCATTATGTTAGAAGGGGTTAACCCACAGATTTTGGAAAAATTTCAAAAATATTAAAATCTGGTTTTAGTGTATAGTTTCCTAGAGCACTAACATAAGATGATGTTCAAAGAGTTTAGAACCTCTGTTGTCTCCATTTCCCTAGATAATGAAGATTTTATAATGCTAATTCCACTAATCTAGGCAATATATGAAATTTTAGTAAACTAAATATTAAAAAAATTAGAATGATTCCTATATACCATTAAGATAGTTTAGAATACACTAATTAAAATGTAGAATGTGGTTTGAATTTTTTAAACTAAAGGAAAGAGTATAAACTTCAGTATGTAGAGCACTAACCCAAAACTCATTATTTTAAAAGAGGTTAACCCACGGATTTTGGAAAATTTTCAAAAATATGAAAATCTGATTTTAGTATATAGATTCATATAGCACTAACATAAGATGATGTTCAAATAGTTTAGAACCTCTTTTGTGTCCGTTTCTCTAGATAATGAAGATTTTATAATGCTAATTCTACTAATCTAGTTAGTACATGAAATTTTAGTAAACTGAATATTAAAAAAATTAGAATGCTTCATATATACAATAAAAGATAGTTTAAAATACATTAATTCAAATTTATAATGTGGTTTGAATTTTTTAAACTAAAGGAAAGAGTATAAACTTCAGTATATAGAGCATTTACCGAAAACTCATTATTTTAGAAGGGATTAACCCATATATTTTGGAAAAATTTCAAAAATATTAAAATGTGGTTTTAGTATATATTTTCTTAGAGCACTAACATAAGATGATGTTCAAAGAGTTTAGAACCTCTGTTGTCTCCATTTCTCTAGATAATGAAGATTAATTCCACTAATCTAGGCATTATATGAAATTCTAGTAAACTAAATATTAAAAAATTAGAAAGATTCCTATATACCATGAAAGATTGTTTAGAATACATTAATTCAAGTGTAGAATGTGGTTTGAATTTTTTAAACTAAAGGAAAGAGTATCAACTTCAGTATATAGAGCACTTACCGAAAAATTATTATTTTAGAAGGGGTTAACCCACGGATTTTGGAAAAAATTCAAAAATATAAAAATCTGGTTTTAGTGTATAGTTTCATCGAGCACTAACATAAGATGATGTTCAAAGAGTTTAGAACCTCTGTTGTCTCCGTTTCTCTAGATAATGAAGATTTTAAAATGCTTATTCCACTAATCTCGGCAGTATATGAAATTTTAGTAAACTAATTATTAAAATATTAGATTGATTCCTATATACCATGAAATATAGTTTAGAATAAAATAATTCAAATGTCGAATGTGGTTTTTTTTTTTTTATAAAAGCAAAGAGTGTAAACTTCAGTATATATAGCATTTACCGAAAACTCATTATTTTAGAAGAGGTTAGCCCACGGATTTTGGAAAAATTTCAAAAATATGAAAATATGGTTTTAGTTTATAGTTTCATAGCGCACTAACATAAGATGATATTCAAAGAGTTTAGAACCTATGTTGTCTCCATTTCTCTCGATAATGAAGATTTTACAATTCTAATTCTACTAATCTAGGCAGTATATGAAAATTTTAGTAAACTAAATATTAAAAAAATCAGAATGCTTCCTATATATCATGAAATATAGTTTAGAATAAATTAATTCAAATGTAGAATGTGGTTTGAATTTTTTAAACAAAAGAAAGAGTATAAAACTTCAGTATATAGAGCACTTACCAAAAACTCATTATTTTAAAAGGGGTTAACCCACGGATTTTGGAAAATTTTCAAAAATATGAAAATCTTATTTTTGTGTATAGTTTCATCGAGCACTAACATAAGATGATGTTCAAAGAGTTTAGAACCTCTGATGTCTCCGTTTTTCTTGATAATGGAGATTTTATAATGCTTATTCCACTAATCTATGCAGTATATTAAATTTTAGTAAACTAAATATTAAAAAAATTAGAATGATTCATATACCATGAAAGATAGTTTATAATACATTAACTCAAATGTAGAATGTGGTTTGAATTTTTTAAACTTAAGGAAATAGTATAAACTTCAGTATATAGAGTACTTACCGAAAACTCATTATTTTAAAAGGGGTTAACCCACGGATTTTGGAAAATTTTTAAAAATATGAAAATCTGATTTTAGTATATAGTTTCATACAGCACTAACATAAGATGATGTTCAAATAGTTTAAAACCTCTTTTGTCTCCGTTTCTCTAGATAATGAAGATTTTATAATGCTAATTCCACTAATCTAGTCAGTATATGAAAATTTAGTAAACTGAATATTAAAAAAATTAGAATGCTTCATATATAACATGAAAGATAGTTTAGATAAAATTAATTCAAATGTATAATGTGGTTTGTTTTTATTAAACTAAAGGAAAGAGTATAAACTTCAGTATATAGAGCACTTACTGAAAACTCATTATTTTAGAAGGGGTTAACCCACGGGTTTTGGAAAAATTTCACAAATATGAAAATCTGGTTTTAATGTACAGTTTCATAGAGCACTAACATAATATGATGTTCAAATAGTTTAGAACCTCTTTTGTCTCTGTTTCCCTAGATAATGAAGATTTTATAATGCTAATTCCACTAATCTAGTCAGTATACGAAATTTTAGTAAACTAATTATTAAAAAATTAAAATGATTCCTATATACCATTAAAGATAGTTTAGAATACATGTGGTTTGAATTTTTCAAACTAAAGGAAAGAGGATAAACTTAAGTATATAGAGCACTTACCGAAAACTCTTTATTTTAGAAAACACCCACGGATTTTGGAAAAATTTCAAAAATTTCAAAAATCTTGTTTTAGTGTATAGTTTCATCGAGCACTAACATAAGATGATGTTCAAAGAGTTTAGAACCTCTTTTGTCTCCGTTTCTCTAGATAATGAAGATTTTATAATGCTAATTCTACTAATCTAAGCAGTATATGAAATTTAATAAACTAAATATTAAAAAATTAGAATGATTTATATATACCATGAAAGATAGTTTAGAATACATTAAATTAAATTTAGGATGTGGTTTGAATTTTTTAAACTAAAAGAAAGAGTATAAACTTCAGCATATAGAGCACTTACCCAAAACTCATTATTTTAGAAGGGGTTATTAACCCACTGATTTTGGAAAAAATTTCAAAAATATGAAAATCTGATTTTAGTATATAGTTTCGTAGAGCACTAACATAAGATGATGTTTAAATAGTTTAGAACCTCTTTTGCTTCCGTTTCTCTAGATAATGAAGATTTTATAATGTTAATTCCACTAATCTGTCAGTATATGAAATTTTAGTAAACTGAATATTAAAAAAGTTAGAATGCTTCATATATACCATGAAAGTTAGTTTAGAATACATTAATTCAAATGTATAATGTGGTTTGAATTTTTTAACTAAATGAAAGAGTATAAACTTCACTATATAGAACACTTATCAAAAACTCATTATTTTAGAAGGGGTTAACCCACAGATTTTGGAAAATTTTCAAAAATATGAAAATCTGATTTTAGTGTATAGTTTCATAGATAACTAACATAAGATGATGTTCAAAGAGTTTAGAACCTTTTTTCTCCGTTTCTCTAGATAATGAAGATTTTATAATGCTAATTCCAATATTCTAGGCAGTATATGAAATTTTAGTAAATTAAATATTAAAAAATTAGAATGATTCATATATACCATGAAAGATAGTTTAGAATACATTAATTCAAGTGTAGAATGTGGTTTCAAATTTTTAAACTAAAGGGAAAAGTATAAACTTCAGTATATAGAGCACTTACCGAAAATTCATTATTTTAGAAGGGGTTAATCCACGGATTTTGGAAATTTCAAAAATATGAAAATATTGTTTTAGTGTATAGTATCATCGAGCACTAACATAAGATGATGTTAAAATAGTTTAGAACCTCTTTTGTCTCCGTTTCTCTAGATAATGAAGATTATATAATGATAATTCAACTAATCTAGTCAGTATACGAAATTTTAGTAAACTAAATATTAAAAATTTAGAATGATTCCTATATACCATGAAAGATAGTTTAGAATACATTAATTCAAGGGTAGAATGTGGTTTGAAATTTTTAAACTAAAGGGAAAAGTATAAACTTCAGTATATAGAGCACTTCCCGAAAACTCATTATTTTAAAAGTATAAACCCACGGATTTTGGAAAAATTTCAAAAATATGAAAATATGGTTTTAGTGTATACTTACATCGAGCACAAACATAAGATTATGTTCAAAGAGTTTAGAACCTCTGTTGTCTCCGTTTCTCAAGATAATGAAGATTTTATAATGCTTATTCCACTAATCTAGGCAGTATATGAAATTTTAGTAAACTAATTATTAAAAAAATATAATGATTCCTATATACCATTAAAGATAGTTTAGAATACATTAATTCAAATGTAGAATGTGGTTTGAATTTTTAAAACTAAAGGAAAAAAGTAGAAACTTCAGTATTTAGAGTACTTACCGAAAACTCTTTATTTTAGAAGGGGTTAACCCACGGATTTTGGAAAAATTTCAAATATATGAAAATGTTGTTTTAGTGTATAGTTTCATCGAGCACTAACATAAGATGATGTTCAAAGAGTTTAGAACCTCTGTTGTCTCCGTTTCTCTAGATAATGAAGATTTTATCATGCTTAGTCCACTATTTTATGCAGTAAATGAAATTTTAGTAATCTAAATATTTAAAAAATTAGAATGATTCATATATACCATGAAAGATTGTTTAGAATACATTAATTCAAATGTAGGATGTGGTTTTAATTTTTTAAACTAAAGGAAAGAGTATAAACTTCAGTATATAGAGCACTTACCGAAAACTAATTATTTTAGAAGGGGTTAACCCACGGATTTTGGAAAAATTTCAAAAATATGAAAATCTGATTTTAGTGTATAGTTTCATAGAGAACTAACATAAGATGATGTTCAAATAGTTTAGAACCTCTTTTGACTCCGTTTCTCTAGATAATGAAGATTTTATAATGCTAATTCCACTAATCTAGCCAGTATACGAAATTTTAGTTAAATAAATATTAAATAATTACGATGATTCCTATATACCATGAAAGATAGTTTAGAATACATTAATTCAAATGTAGAATGTGGTTTGAATTTTTTTAAACTAAAGGAAAGAGTATAAACTTCAGTATATAGAGCATTTACCGAAAACTCATTATTTTAGAAGGGGGTTAACCCACGGATTTTGGAAAAATTTCAAAAATATGAAAATCTGGTTATATTGTATAGTTTCATCGAGCACTAACATAAGATGATGTTCAAAGAGTTTAGAACCTCTGTTGTCTCCGTTTCTCTCGATAATGAAGATTTTATAATGCTAATTCCACTAATCTATGCAGTATATGAAATTTTAATAAAATAAATATTAAATAATTAGAATGATTCCTGTATACCATGAAAGCTAGTTTAGAATACATTAATTCAAATGTAGGATGTGGTTTGAATTTTTTAAACTAAAGGAAAGAGTATAAACTTCAGTATATAGATCAATTACCTAAAACTCATTATTTTAGAAGGGGTTAACCCACGGATTTTGGAAAAATTTCAAAAATAATGAAAATCTGGTTATATTGTATAGTTTCATCGAGCACTAACATAAGATGATATTCAAAGAGTTTACAACCTCTGTTGTCTCCGTTTCTCTAGATAATGAAGAATTTATAATGCTAATTCCACTAATCTATGCAATATATGAAATTTTAGTAAACTAAATATTAAAAAAATTAGAATGATTCATATATAACATGAAAGATAGTTTAGAATACATTAATTCAAATGTAGGATGTGGTTTGAATTTTTTAAACTAAAGGAAAGATTATAAACTTCAGTATATAGAGCACTTACCGAAAACTCATTATTTTAGAAGGGGTTAACCCACGGATATTGGAAAATTTTCAAAAATATGAAAATCTGGTTTTAGTGTATAGTTTCTTCGAGCACTAACATAAGATGATGGTCAAGGAGTTTAGAACCTATGTTGTCTCCGTTTCTCTAGATAATGATAATTTTATAATGCTAATTCAAATAATCTAGGCAGTATATGAAATTTTAGTAAACTAAATATTAAAAAAATAGAATGATTATTACTATTATACCAGGAAAGATAGTATAGAATACATTAATTCAAATGTAGAATGTGGTTTGAAAATTTTAAACTAAAGTGAAAAGTATAAACTTCAGTACAAAGAGTATTTACCGAAAACTCATTATTTTAGAAGGGGTTAACCCACGGATTTTGGAAAAATTTCAAAATATGAAAATCTGATTCTAGTGTATAGTTTCATCGAGAACTAACATAAGATGATGTTCAAAGAGTTTAGAACCTCTGTTGTCTCCGTTTCTCTACAGAATGAAGATTTTATAATGCTAAGTCCACTAATCTAGGCAGTATATAAAGTTTTAGTAAACTAAATATTAAAAAATTAGAATGATTCCTATATAACATGAAAGATAGTTTAGAATACATTAATTCAAATGTAGAATGTGGTTTGAATTTTTTAAACTAAAGGAAAGAGTATAAACTTAAGTATATAGAGCTCTTACAGAAAACTCATTATTTTAGAAGGAGTTAACCCACGGATTTTGGAAAATTTTCAAAAATATGAAAATCTGATTTTATTATATATTTTCTTAGAGCACTAACATAAGATGATGTTCAAATAGTTTAGAACCACTGTTGTCTCCATTTTTCTAGATAGTGAAGATTTTATAATGTTAATTCCACTAATCTAGGCAGTATATGAAATTTTGGTAAACTAAATATTAAAAAATTAGAATGATTCCTATATACCATGAAAGATAATTTAGAATACATTAATTCAAGTGTAGAATGTGGTTTGAATTTTTAAACTAAAGGGAAGAGTATAAACTTCAGTATATAGAGCACTTACCAAAAACTCATTATTTTAGAAGGGGTTAACTCACAGATTTTGGAAAAGTTTCAAAAATATGAAAATATGGTTTTAGTGTATAGTTTCATCAAGCATTAACATAAGATGATGTTCAAAGAGTTTAGAACCTCTGTTGTCTCCGTTTCTCTAGATAATGAAGATTTTATAATGCTTATTCCAATAATTTAGGCAGTATATGAAATTTTAGTAAACTAATTATTAAAAATTTAGAATGATTCCTATATACCATGAAAGATAGTTTAGAATACAATAATTCAAATGTCGAATGTGGTTTTAAATTTTTTAAACAAAAGCAAAGAATATAAATTTTAGTATGTAGAGCATTTACCGAAAACTCATTATTTTAGAAGGGGGTTAGCCCACGGATTTTGGAAAAAATTCAAAAATATGAAAATATGGTTTTAGTGTATAGTTTCATCGAGAACTAACATAAGATGATGTTCAAAGAGTTTAGAACCTATGTTGTCTCCGTTTCTCTAGATAATGAAAATTTTATAATGCTTATTCCACTAATCTATGCAGTATATGAAATTTTAGAAAAATAATTATTAAAAAATTAAAATGATTCCTATATACTACCATTAAAGATAGTTTAGAATACATTAATTCAAATGTAGAATATGGTTTGAATTTTTTAAACTAAAGGAAAGAGTATAAAATTCTGTATATAGAGCACTTACCGAAACTCATTATTTTAGAAGGGGTTAACCCACAGATTTTGGAAAAGTTTCAAAAATATGAAAATATAGTTTTAGTGTATAGTTTCATCGACCACTAACATAAGATGATGTTCAAAGAGTTTAGAACCTCTGTTGTCTCCATTTCTCTATATAATGAAGATTTTATAATGCTAATTCCACTAATCTAGGCAGTATATGAAATTTTAGTAAACTAAATATTAAAAAAATAAGAATGATTCCTATATTTCATAAAAGGTAGTTTAGAATACATTAATTCAGATGTAGAATGTGGTTTGAATTTTTTTAAACTAAAGAAAGAGTATAAACTTCAGTATATAGAGCGTTAACCGAAAACTCATTATTTTAGAAGGGGATAACCCACGGATTTTGGAAAATTTCAAAATATGAAAATCTGGTTATATTGTATAGTTTCATCGAGCACTAACATAAGATGATGTTCAAAGAGTTTAGAACCTCTATTGTCTCCGTTTCTCTAGATAATGAAGATTTTATAATGCTTATTCCACTAATCTATGCAGTATATGAAATTTTTGTAAACTAAATATTAAAAAAAAATTAGAATGATTAATATATACCATGAAAGATAGTTTGGAATACATTAAAATGTTTGAATATTTTAAACTAAAGGAAAGAGTATAAACTTCAGTATATAGAGCTCTTACAGAAAACTCATTATTTTAGAAGGAGTTAACCCACGGATTTTGGAAAATTTTCAAAAATATGAAAATCTGATTTTAGTATATATTTTCTTAGAGCACTAACATAAGATGATGTTCAAATAGTTTAGAACCTCTGTTGTCTCCATTTTTCTAGATAATGAAGATTTTATAATGTTAATTCCACTAATTTAGGCAGTATATGAAATTTTGGTAAACTAAATATTAAAAAATTAGAATGATTCCAATATACCATGAAAGATAATTAAGAATACATTAATTCAAGTGTAGAATGTGGTTTGAAATTTTTAAATTAAAGGGAAGAGTATAAACTTCAGTATATAGAGCACTTACCAAAAACTCATTATTTTAGAAGGGGTTAACCCACGGATTTTGGAAAAGTTTCAAAAATATGAAAATATGGTTTTAGTGTATAGTTTCATCGAGCACTAACATAAGATGATGTTCAGAGAGTTTAGAACCTCTGATGTCTCCGTTTCTCTAGATAATGAAGATTTTATAATGCTTAGTCCACTATTCTATGCAGTATATGAAATTTTAGTAAACTAAATATTAAAATAATTAGAATGATTCATATATACCATGAAATATAGTTTATAATACATTAATTCAAAATAGAATGTGGTTTGAATTTTTTAAACTAAACTCTTTATTTTAGAAGGGGATAACCCACGGATTTTGGAAAATTTTTAAAAATATGAAAATCTTATTTTAGTGTATAGTTTCATCGAGAACTAATATAAGATGATGTTCAAAGAGTTTAGAACCTCTTTTGTCTCTGTTTCTCTAGATAATGATAATTTTATAATGATAATTTCACTAATCTAGGCAGTATATGAAATTTTAGTAAACTAAATATTTAAAAAATTAGAATGATTACTATTATAACATGAGAGATCGTTTCGAATACATTAATTCAAATGTGGAATGTGGTTTGAATTTTTTAAACTAAAGGAAAGAGTATAAACTTCAGTATATAGAGCATTTACTGAAAACTCATCATTTTAGATGGGGTTAACCCACGGATTTTGGAAAATTTTCAAAATTATGAATATCTGATTTTAGTATATATTTTCATAGAGCACTAACATAAGATGATGTTCATATAGTTTAGAACCTTTGTTGTCTCCGTTTCTCTAGATAATGAAGATTTTATAATGCTAATTCCACTAATCTAGGCAGTATATGAATTTTAGTAAACTAAATATTAAAAAATTAGAAATTTTCCTATATACCATGAAAGATAGTTTAGAATAAATTAATTCAAATGTAGGATGTGGTTTGAATTTTTTAAACTAAAGGAAAGAGTATAAACTTCAGTATATAGAGCACTTACCGAAAACTCATTATTTTAGAAGGGGTTAACCCACGGATTTTGGAAAAATTTCAAAAATATGAAAATCTGATTTTAGTGTATAGTTTCATAGAGAACTAACATAAGATGATGTTCAAATAGTTTAGAACCTCTTTTGACTCTGTTTCTCTAGATAATGAAGATTTTATAATGCTAATTCCACTAATCTAGCCAGTATACGAAATTTTAGTTAAATAAATATTAAATAATTAGGATGATTCCTATATACCATGAAAGATAGTTTAGAATACATTAATTCAAATGTAGAATGTGGTTTGAGTTTTTTTAAACTAAAGGAAAGAGTATAAACTTCAGTATATAGAGCATTTACCGAAAACTCATTATTTTAGAAGGGGTTAACCCACGGATTTTGGAATCAAAAATATGAAAATCTGATTTTAGTGTATAGTTACATAGAGCACTAACATAAGATGATGTTCAAATAGTTTAGAACCTCTTTTGTCTCCGTTTCTCTAGATAATGAATATTTTATAATGCTAATTCCACTAATCTAGTCAGTATACGAAATTTTAGTAAACTAAATATTAAAAAATTAGAATGATTCCTATATACAATGAAAGATAGGTTAGAATACATTAATTCAAATGTAGAATGTGGTTTGAAATTTTTAAACCAAAAGGAAAAGTATAAACTTCAGTATATAGAGCACTTACCGAAACTCATTATTTTAGAAGGGGTTTAACCCACAGATTTTGGAAAAATTTCAAAAATATGAAAATCTGATTTTAGTGTATAGTTTCATAGAGAACTAACATAAGATGATGTTCAAAGAGTTTAGAACCTCTTTTGTCTCCGTTTCTCTAGATAATGAAGATTTTATAATGCTAATTACACTAATCTAGTCTGTAAACGAAATTTTAGTAAAATAAATATTAAATAATTAGAATGATTCCTGTATACCATTAAAGATAGTTTAGAATACATTAATTCAAATGTTGAATGTGGTTTTAATTTTTTTAAACTAAAGGAAAGAGTATAAACTTCAGTATATAGAGCATTTACCTAAAACTCATTATTTTAGAAGGGGTTAACCCACGATTTTGGAAAAATTTCAAAAATAAGAAAATCTGGTTATATTGTATAGTTTCATCGAGCACTAACATAAGATGATATTCAAAGAGTTTACAACCTCTGTTGTCTCCGTTTCTCTAGATGAAGATTTTATAATGATAATTCCACTAATCTATGCAGTATATGAAATTTTAGTAAACTAAATATTAAAAAAATTAGAATGATTCATATATAACATGAAAGATAGTTTAGAATACATTAATTCAAATGTAGGATATGGTTTGAATTTTTTAAACTAAAGGAAAGATTATAAACTTCAGTATATAGAGCACTTACCGAAAACTCATTATTTTAGAAGGGGTTAACCCACGGATATTGGAAAATTTTCAAAAATATGAACATCTGGTTTTAGTGTATAGTTTCATCGAGCACTAACATATGATGATGGTCAAAGAGTTTTAGAACCTATGTTGTCTCCGTTTTTCTAGATAATGATAATTTTATAATGCTAATTCAAATAATCTAGGCAGTATATGAAATTTTAGTAAACTAAATATTTAAGAAATTAGAATGATTATTACTATTATACCATGAAAGATAGTTTAGAATACAATAATTCAAATGTCGAATGTGGTTTGAAATTTTTTAAACTAAAGGGAAGAGTATAAACTTCATTATATAGAGCATTTAGCAAAAACTCATTATTTTAGAATGGGTTAACCCACAGATTTTGGAAAAAATTCAAAACTATGAAAATCTGGTTTTAGGTATAGTTTCATCGAGAACTAACATAAGATGATGTTCAAAGATTTTAGAACCTCTGTTGTCTCCTTTTCTCTAGATAATGAGAATTTTATAATGCTAATTCCACTAATCTAGGCAGTATATGAAATTTTAGTAAACTAAATATTAAAAAAAATAGAATGATTCCTATATACCATGAAAGATAGTTTAGAATACATTAATTCAAATGAAGAATGTGGTTTGAATTTTTTAAACTAAAGAAAAGAGTATAAACTTCAGTATATAGAGCATTTACTGAAAACTCATTATTTTAGAAGGGGTTAACCCACGGATTTTGGAAAAATTTCAAAAATATGAAAATCTGGTTATATTGTATAGTTTCATCGAGCAGTAACATAAGATGATGTTCAAAGAGTTTAGAACCTCTGTTGTCTCCGTTTCTCTAGATAATGAAGATTTTATAATGCTTATTCCACTAATCTATGCATTATATGAAATTTTAGTAAACAGAATATTTAAAAAATTAGAATGCTTCATATATACCATGAAATATAGTTTGGAATACATTAATTCAAATGTAGAATGTGGTTTGAATTTTTTTAACTAAAGGAAAGAGTATAAACTTCAGTATATAGAGCACTTACCGAAAACTCGTTGCTTTAGAAGGGGTTAATTAACCCACGAATTTTGGAAAATTTTCTAATATATGAAAATATGGTTTTAGTGTATAGTTTCATCGAGCACTAACATAAGATGATGTTCAAAGAGTTTAGAACCTATGTTGTCTCCGTTTCTCTAGATAATGAAAATTTTATAATGCTTATTCCACTAATCTATGCAGTATATGAAATTTTAGTAAAATAATTATTAAAAAAATAGAATGATTCCTATATACCATTAAAGATAGTTTAGAATACATTAATTCAAATGTAGAATATGGTTTGAATTTTTTAAACTAAAGGAAAGAGTATAAACTTGAGTCTATAGAGCATTTACCGAACACTCATTATTTTACAAGGGGTTAGCCAACGGATTTTGGAAAAATTTCAAAAATATGGTTTTAGTGTATAGTTTCATAGAGCACTATCATAAGATGATATTCAAAGATTTTAGAACCTCTGTTGTCTCCATTTCTTTAGATAATGAAGATTTTATAATGTTAATTCCACTAGTCTAGGCAGTATATGAAATTTTAGTAAACTAAATATTAAAAAATTAGAATGCTTCCTATATACCATGAACGATAGTTTAGAATACATTAATTAAAATTTATAATGTGGTTTGAAGTTTTAAACTAAAAGAAAGAGTATAAATTACAGTATATAGAGCACTTACCGAAATCTCATTATTTTAGAAGGGGACCCACGGATTTTGGAAAATTTTCAAAAATATGAAAATCTGGTATTAGTGTATAGTTTCATCGAAAACTAACATAAGATGATGTTCAAAGAGTTTAGAACCTCTGTTGTCTTCGTTTCTCTAGATAATGAAAATTTTATAATGTTTATTCCACTAATCTATGCAGTATATTAAA
Source organism: Raphanus raphanistrum x Raphanus sativus (assembly GCA_019705995.1). Classification (NCBI taxonomy): domain Eukaryota; kingdom Viridiplantae; phylum Streptophyta; class Magnoliopsida; order Brassicales; family Brassicaceae; genus Raphanus; species Raphanus raphanistrum x Raphanus sativus. The sequence continues at coordinate 53,709,176 of CM034043.1, forward strand.
TTTTAGTAAACTAAATATTAAAAAAATTAGATATATACCATGAAATATAGTTTAGAATACATTAATTCAAATGTAGAATGTGGTTTGAATTTTTTTAACTAAAGGAAAGAGTATAAACTTCAGTATATAGAGCACTTACCGAAATCTCATTATTTTAGAATGGGTTAACCCACGGATTTTGGAAAAATTTCAAAATATGAAAATCTGATTTTAATATATATTTTCTTAGAGCAGTAACATGTGATGATGTTCAAATAGTTTAGAACCTCTGTTGTCTCTATTTCTCTAGATAATGAAGATTTTATAATGTTAATTCCACTAATCTAGGCAGTATATGAATTTGTTTTAAAACTAAATATTAAAAAATTAGAATGATTCCTATATACCATGAAAGATAGTTTAGAATACATTAATTCAAGTGTAGAATGTGGTTTGAAATTTTTAAACTAAAGGGAAGAGTATAAACTTCAGTATATAGAGCACTTACCGAAAACTCATTATTTTAGAAGGGGGGGTTAACCCACGGATTTTGGAAAAATTTAATAATATGAAAATATGGTTTTAGTGTATAGTTTCATCGAGCACTAACATAAGATGATGTTCAAAGAGTTTAGAACCTCTGTTGTCCCCGTTTCTCTAAATAATGAAGATTTTATAATGTTTACTCCACTAATCTATGCAGTATATAAAATTTTAGTAAACTAAATATTAAAAAAAATAAAATGATTCTTATATAAAATGAAAGATAATTCAGAATACATTAATTCAAAAGTAGAATGTGGTTTGAATTTTTTAAACTAAAGGAAAGAGTATAAACTTCAATATATAGAGAATTTACCAAAAATTCATTATTTAACCCAAGGATTTTCGAAAAAATTTCAAAAATATGAAACTCTGGTTATATTGTATAGTTTCATCGAGCACTAACATAAGATGATGTTCAAAGTGTTTAGAACCTCTGTTGTCTCCATTTCTCTAGATAATGAAGATTTTATAATGCTTATTCCACTAGTCTATGCAGTATATGAAATTTTAGTAAACTAAATATTTAAAAAATTAGAATGATTCATATATACCATGAAAGATAGTTTAGAATACATTAATTCAAATGTAGAATGTGGTTTAATTTTTTTTAAATTAAGGAAAAAATATAAACTTCAGTATATAGAGCACTAACCGAAAACTCATTATTTTAGAAGGGGTTAACCCACGGATTTTGGAAAATTTTCAAAAATATGAAAATCTGATTTTAGTGTATAGTTTCATAGAGCACTAACATAAGATGATTTTCAAATAGTTTAGAACCTTTGTTGTCTCCGTTTCTCTAGATAATGAAGATTTTATAAAGGTAATTCCACTAATCTAGTCAGTATATGAAATTTTAGTAAACTAAATACTAAAAAATTAAAATGATTCCCATATACGATGAAAGATAGTTTAGAATACATTAATTCAAATGTAGAATGTTGTTTAAAATTTTTAAACTTAAGGAAAGAGTATAAACTTCAGTATATAGAGCACTTACCGAAAACTCATTATTTTAAAAGGGGTTAACCCACGGATTTTGGAAAATTTTCAAAAATATGAAAATCTGATTATATTGTATAGTTTAGAACCTCTGTTGTCTCCATTTCTCTAGATAATGAAGATTTTATAATGCTTATTCCACTAATATATGCAGTATATGAAATTTTAGTAAACTAAATATTAAAAAAATTAGAATGATTCATATATACTATGAAAGATAGTTTAGAATACATTAATTCAAATGTAGAATGTGGTTTAATTTTTTAAAAATTAAGGAAAGAGTATAAAAACTTCAGTATATAGAGCACTTACCGAAAACTCATTATTTTAGAAGGGGTTAACCCACGGATTTTGGAAAATTTTCAAAAATATGAAAATCTTATTATATTGTATAGTTTAGAACCTCTGTTGTCTCCATTTCTGTAGATAATGAAGATTGTATAATGGTTATTCCACTAATCTATGCAGTATATGAAATTTTAGTAAACTAAATATTAAAAAAATTAGAATGATTCATATATACCATGAAAGATAGTTTAAAATACATTAATTCAAATGTAGAATGTGGTTTAATTTTTTTTTAAATTAAGGAAAGAGTATAAACTTCAGTATATAGAGCACTTACCGAAAACTCATTATTTTTGAAGGGGTTAACCCACGGATTTTGGAAAATTTTCAAAAATATGAAAATCTGATTTTAGTGTATAGTTTCATAGAGCACTAACATAAGAAGATTTTCAAATAGTTTAGAACCTTTGTTGTCTCCGTTTCTCTAGATAATGAAGATTTTATAATGCTAATTCCACTAATCTAGTCAGTATATGAAATTTTAGTAAACTAAATATTAAAAAATTAAAATGATTCCTATATACCATGAAAGATAGTTTAGAATAAATTAATTCAAATGTAGAATATTGTTTGAATTTTTTAAACTTAAGGAAATAGTATAAACTTCAGTATATAGAGCACTTACCGAAAACTCATTATTTTAGAAGGGGTTAACCCATGGATTTTGGAAAATTTTCAAAAATATGAAAATCTTATTATATTGTATAGTTTAGAACCTCTGTTGTCTCCATTTCTCTAGATAATGAATATTTTATAATGCTTATTCCACTAATCTATGCAGTATATGAAATTTTAGTAAACTAAATATTAAAAAAATTAGAATGATTCATATATACCTTGAAAGATAGTTCAGAATACATTAATTCAAATGTAGAATGTGGTTTAAATTTTTTAAAATGAAGGAAAGAGTATAAACTTCAGTATATAGAGCACTTACCGAAAACTCATTATTTTAGAAGGGGTTAACCCACGGATTTTGGAAAATTTTCAAAAATATGAAAATCTTATTATATTGTATAGTTTAGAACTTCTGTTGTCTCCATTTCTCTATATAATGAAGATTTTATAATGCTTATTCCACTAATCTATGCAGTATATGAAATTTTAGTAAACTAAATATTAATAAAATTAGAATGATTCATATATACCATGAAAGATAGTTTAGAATACATTAATTCAAATGTAGAATGTGGTTTAATTTTTTTTAAAATTAAGGAAAGAATATAAACTTCAGTATATAGAGCACTTACCGAAAACTCATTATTTTAGAAGGGACCCACGGATTTTGGAAAATTTTCAAAAATATGAAAATCTGATTTTAGTGTATAGTTTCATAGAGCACTAACATAAGATGATTTTCAAATAGTTTAGAACTTTTGTTGTCTCCGTTTCTCTAGATAATGAAGATTTTATAATGCTAATTCCACTAATCTAGTCAGTATATGAAATTTTAGTAAACTAAATACTAAAATATTAAAATGATTCCTATATACCATGAAAGATAGTTTAGAATACATTAATTCAAATGTAGAATGTTGTTTGAATTTTTTAAACTTAAGGAAAGAGTATAAACTTCAGTATATAGAGCACTTACCGAAAACTCATTATTTTAGAAGGGGTTAACCCACGGATTTTGGAAAATTTTCAAAAATATGAAAATCTGATTATATTGTATAGTTTAGAACCTCTGATGTCTCTGTTTCTCTAGATAATGAAGATTTTATAATGCCTAGTCAACTATTCTATACAGTATATGAAATTTTAGTAAACTAAATATTTAAAAAAATTAGAATGATTCATATATACCATGAAAGATAGTTCAGAATACATTAATTCAAATGTAGAATGTGGTTTAAATTTTTGTAAATTAAGGAAAGAGTATAAACTTCAGTATATAGAGCACTTACCGAAAACTCGTTATTTTAGAAGGGGTTAACCCACGGATTTTGGAAAATTTTCAAAAATATGAAAATCTGATTTTAGTGTATAGTTTCATAGAGCACTAACATAAAATGATTTTCAAATAGTTTAGAACCTCTGTTGTCTCCGTTTCTCTAGATAATGAAGATTTTATAATGCTAATTCCACTAATCTAGTCAGTATATGAAATTTTAGTATACTAAATATTAAAGATAGTTTAGAATACATTAATTCATTAATTCCTATATACCATGAAATATAGTTTAGAATACATTAATTGAAATGTAGAATGTTGTTTGAATTTTTTAAACTAAAGGAAAGAGTATAAACTTCAGTATATAGAGCACTTACCGAAAGCTCATTATTTTAGAAGGGGGTTAACCCACGGATTTTGGAAAAATTTCAAAAATATGAAAATATGGTTTTAGTGTATAGTTTCATCGAGCACTAACATAAGATGATGTTCAAAGAGTTTAGAACCTCTGTTGTCTCCGTTTCTCTAGATAATGAAGATTTTATAATGCTTATTCCACTAATCTAGGCAGTATATGAAATTTTAGTAAACTAATTATTAAAAAATTAGCATGATTCTTATATACCATGAAAGATAGTTTAGAATACAATAATTCAAATGTCGAATGTGGTTTTATATTTTTTCAACAAAAGCAAAGAGTATAAACTTCAGTATATAGAGCATTTACCGAAAACTCATTATTTTAGAAGGGGTTAGCCCACGGATTTTGGAAAATTTCAAAAATATGGTTTTAGTGTATATTTTCATAGAGCACTATCATAAGATGATGTTCAAAATGTTTAGAACCTTTGTTGTCTCTATTTCTCTAGATAATGAAGATTTTATAATGCTAATTCCACTAATCTAGGCAGTATATGAAATTTTAGTAAACTAAATATTAAAAAATTCGAATGCTTCCTATATACCATGAAAGATAAAATTAGAATACATTAATTCAAGTGTAGAATGTGGTTTGAAATTTTTAAACTAAAGGGAAGAGTATAAACTTCAGTATATAGAGCACTTACCGAAAACTCATTATTTTAGAAGGGGGGTTAACCCACGGATTTTGGAAAATTTTCAAAAATATGAAAATATGGTTTTAGTGTATAGTTTCATCGAGCACTAACATAAGAAGATGTTCAAAGAGTTTAGAACCTCTGTTGTCTCCGTTTCTCTAGATAATGAAGATTTTATAATGATTATTCCACTAATCTAGGCAGTATATGAAATTTTAGTAAACTAATTATTAAAAAATTAGAATGATTCTTATATACCATGAAAGATAGTTTAGAATACAATAATTCAAATGTCGAATGTGGTTTTATATTTTTGAACAAAAGCAAAGAGTATAAACTTCAGTATATAGAGCATTTACCGAAAACTCATTATTTTAGAAGGGGTTAGCCAATGGATTTTGGAAAATTTTCAAAAATATGGTTTTAGTGTATATTTTCATAGAGCACTATCATAAGATGATGTTCAAAATGTTTAGAACCTTTGTTGTCTCCATTTCTCTAGATAATGAAAATTTTATAATGCTAATTCCACTAATCTAGGCAGTATATGAAATTTTAGTAAACTAAATATTAAAAATTAGAATGATTCATATATACCATGAAAGATAGTTTAGAATACAATAATTCAATTGTCGAATGTGGTTTGAAATTTTTTAAACTAAAGGGAAGAGTATAAACTTCAGTATATAGAGCATTTACCAAAAACTCATTAATTTAGAAGGGGTTAGCCAACGGATTTTGGAAAAATTTCAAAAATATGGTTTTAGTGTATATTTTCATAGAGCACTATCATAAGATGATGTTCAAAGTGTTTAGAACCTTTGTTGTCTCTATTTTTCTAGATAATGAAGATTTAATAATGCTAATTCCACTAATCTAGATCCAGGCCTACTAGGCAGTATATGAAATTTTAATAAACTAATTATTAAAAAATTAGAATGCTTCATATATACCATGAAAGATAGTTTAGAATACATTAATTCAAATGTATATTGTGGTTTGAATTTTTTTTAACTAAAGGAAAGAGTATAAATTTCAGTATATAGAGCACTTACCGATCTTTATTTTAGAAGGGGTTAACCCACGAATTTTGAAAAAATTTCAAAATATGAAAATCTTGTTTTAGTGTATAGTTTCATCGAGCACTAATATAAGATGATGTTCAAAGAGTCTAGAATCTCTTTTGTTTCCGTTTCTCTAGATAATGAAGATTTTATAATGTTAATTCTACTAATCTATGCAGTATATGAAATTTTAGTAAACTAAATATTAAATATTAAAAATTATAATTTTTTCAAAATCCATTGATTAATGGTAAGAGATCTCAATCTACAGTCTTGAATAACATTTTTCAAAGAATATCCAAACAACAACTGTAGCGTATATGAACTGTTCACCTATTTTCATGAAAGAATATATTTAAATTATAATTAAAATGTTGGTGATTAGGAGTGCAAAGAAATTGTTTCTTTTGTATCGCAATTTAAAACCCTTAAACTTAGTTTTAAATTTTTTAGAACTAATCTCGGGTCTAAAAAAATTATGGACACAAAGTTTAAAATTTCCAAGTTTAAAAAACTTGTTCACATAAAAATATGAAGAAATCCATGCTCTGGAGATTTGTACACAAAAAATGCTGAGACTCATGAATATAAATATTTATCATATTTTGAATGAAAAAGGAGGCATTTTGGTAGTTTCTTTCTTATTTGTGGCATTGCTCGGATTGAAATGATAGACATGGATAGATAAAACACAGGGTCAATTCCATTGTTTTCAACTATCTAATATTATATTCTTTTTCCAAAACCATATTCCATGCTTTATATTATTTTCCCGACCATGAGAACAGGTCCTAGCTTTCAAAAAAAAAAAAGAACAGGTCCTAGCTTTCATATTTTTCATAGAATATATATACATATATATATATATATATATATATATATTCCTAATGGAAAATAACCGAATTAATTGTGTTAGCTAACTAATACCAAATTTCTGATTTCTTAGCTAAAACTGCTAGATCTTTTTATAGAGAGTTATTTTTTATTGGTTGTTCTATTCCGACCTGGTTACCCAGACCACTTCAAGCTTGAGTAATAGACGTAAAAAAAAAAAAAAAAGCTAACTAATACCAAATTAAGATTCCTTCTTCTTTTCTTTATAACCTTTTGAAGAAGCACTATGAAGAGAGTTGTCTAAGAATAGGATCCCATATGAAAAAGTTCGCAACAAAAGGATGTTTTATCTTTGAATGCCTTTTCTCAACAAAAAAAAAAGGATGTTTTCTTAAAATATTAGCAAAAAAAAACAAAAGGATGTTTTCATTTCCTCTAGTAGGCTAGTAGCCTAATCCAACGGTCGGCTTGTAAATTCATCTCATGATTCCATGACGTGGGAGCCCTCCCAACTTCTTTTTCTAACAAAAATACAATTTCTATATTTTAATTAAAATAAATAAGAGATGCCAAAAATACTAGAATAAATAAGAAGGGGAACAAATAGAAATAATAATAATAACTATATGTTCTTTTTTACTAAAAAAACTATATGTTCTTCTTCTTTTTTCTTTTCTTGTCAGCACTTCTTCTTTCTTCTTCTTCAGCAATTACCATTCTTCTCTATATCTCACCATCTCTCTGTTCCGTATATGTACTTTGATTTCAGGTAAAAAAGATTATCCTTTGTTGATGTCTTCTTGTTCCTCTTGTATAATATAATATATCTATGCGTGTATACGTGTCTAGTGCTCTGTTTCTTGTCATTAGACTCAAACAGTCATTTACAAAAAGCATTAATAATATATATACGTAGATATCTTTCACGCCTAGTTGTTGGTTTTTATCAGTACGACTAAGTATTCAGACATCAGTTCACGTTTCAAAACCTTGTCTCCTCACTACAACAAGAAGTTAAAGATTATAACTATGAGTGTTTGTAGGTCCACTCTATGCATAATTCTTTATTTGATTGGTTTCTTAGTCTGATCTCATAGACAACGTTTCCTATATGTTTCAGCCATTGAGAACATGGTGAAGGCCTTAAAGTGGATCCTCTTGCCAAGGTGGTCTCTGCCTCCACCACTTCCATTGTGAGAACACCTTCTTTTCTTGACAAGATCCTCTCTTCTCTGTTTGAATGTTTTAACACCACATCTCTTGTGTACCTTGTTGTTTTGGCTTCTGGTGTTTAGAAGAGCCGCCAATCAGAGCCATATTATGAAACCCTTGAGACATATCAGGGCCTGCCTTGTCCTTATGGTGGCTACTATGGATTCTACTATCCAGGTTTTGCTTCTTTTTTTTTAAACACTGATCATTAGGATAAAGTCAAACTTGTCTTTGATGTTCGAAGTGTGTGTTCTTTACAGGCCTTGATGGTTCAGTAGGAGAAGCAAATGATAATGGATACTATAGCTATGGAACAGAAGTTCAATACCCAGTAATCAAAACTTCTTTATAATTAAAGATTTAGATATTCAACGAGCCTTTTTAACTGAATATGTTTCTTGATCTTGATTTGAAGGTTATGCAAGGTGAAAATGGATCTTTGATCTACATGATGCCAGGGTTTCAATCATATGATGTTAGTCCCACTTATATGCCTATAAGCCCGGCTGATGTATTGAGTCAGGCGCTTCACTCACCTATGTATGCAGCTCAAGGGTATTATCAGAACCAATATAGTTATGGAGATGTTCCATCACCGTCCTACTTATGGGATCCTGTGTGCGGTGTTGTTTCAAGTAACCAACCTTTGAAACAGAACTTATCTTCTTCTTTAACTTACAACCATAGCAACTATTACTCAAAGAGAAAGACTTCTTTCACAAGTCACGGCATAGGAAATAGGTCTAAGAAGTATGGAAGTTTGAATAGGGATGAAACAGCGAGGAGCAAAGATAACATTAATAGTACTGAAGGAGAATGTGAGTCCTGTGTAGGTTCTTTGATCAAAAGGGATCAATATAACCTGCCAAGCTTTCAGACCAAGTACGAAGAAGCAATGTTCTTTGTGATAAAATCTTATAGCGAAGACGACATTCACAAGAGCATCAAGTACAGTGTTTGGTCTAGTACTCTAAATGGGAACAAGAAGCTAGACAGTGCGTATCAAGAATCTCAAAAGAAAGTTGCAGAGAAAAGTGGAACGTGCCATGTCTTTCTCTTCTTCTCGGTAAATGAAGTATATAATTTTTCATTTTCCGGTCAAGTGGCACATAATCAAAGATGTTCCAAATCCGCTGTTAAGGCATGTAATACTAGAGAACAATGAGAACAAGCCTGTAACGAATAGCAGAGACACACAAGAGGTAAAATTAAAACAGTTTTAAGTGAATGATCATTGTCACAAGAAACAACTCAATTCTCATGCTGTTTAATTAAAAAATTACATAGGTGAGGTTGCCACAAGGGAGTGAAGTGTTGAACATATTCAAGAACTATGCGGCAAAGACATCTATATAATATAGACTATATTAGATGATTTCGAATTTTATGAAAACAGAGAGAAGGTTATGGTTCAGAAGAAGCAAAGGTTTCCCCCGGTTCAGATAAAGGTCCTATTTATAGATCTTGTGGTCATCTTCATCTTGTTCTATGTATGTTAATTCTGACTAGCCTCTTTCTCCCTTTGTGCTTTTGATCACAGAAGAAGAAGAAGAAGACTTGGTTGCTGATTTCCAAACAATGGAGATATCAAAAACCGAAAAACATACAATGACAGGAACTGTGAAGTAACTAAAAGAAGCTGTTGCGTTTTTAGGTTTGTTTTTTCTCTCAAGTCACACCATAAAACGATTCCATTGTTTCGGATTGCTTTGATTTTTATAACAAGTGATTGTTTTTTTTGTTCATTACTAATATAAGTAGAAAAGATTGTAATCATTGCCAATGATAAAATTTGGTTTAGTAGTGAAATCTCAAAATCTTAGGATAAGACTTTAGACAGTTTAAAAAGGGCTTAGACATGAAAATGAGTTCTCTACGATCTCTTCAAGGAGCCTGCATGGCTAACTAAGAACAAACCTAGAACAGATCACGGCTGGCTCGGGGGTGGTCCACGTCCACCACGTTGGGTTCGGCCACCACGAGTAAGCAGCACTCGATTGCCTCCTCGAGTGTTCACAATTCGACCACGACCTCTAGGAGCGGGTGGTGAAGGAGCACGGTTGGCTGGTGAAGGAGTTCGGGTCCCTCCTAGAGTAGCAGCTACTCCGGCTTGTCTTATAGCTGCTTTCTCCTTCGCTTTATCAGCTATATTAATAGTCCTACTTGGCGACGCTGCTCTTTTCGTTTCTTCAGTTTCTGGAGTTTCGCTCGCACCTGCAGATGCTGGAGTGGTAGATGCAGAGACAGTTGTAGCTACTTTGGTCTCTGCTACTTGAGATCGGTTTCTTTTCATTTCTTCAGTTTCTGGAGTTTCGATCGGACTTGCTGATGCTGGAGTAGAGGAAGTGGGTGGAGTGGCAGATGCAGTTGTAACTACTGTGGTCTCGGGCTTGAGATCGGTTTCTGCTACTTGTTGATTCTTACCATCGTTGGGCTTATCAGAGGCTTCTTCAGCAGCTACATCACCTCCTTCATCGTTCTTAACATCATCTAGTGGTGGCTCAATGGTTGTTTCAGCTTGGTCCATTGTTGTCTCCATCCTAATAGGTGACTGCATGGGTGTAGTAGCTACATCCGTAGGCTCTTCGAGATCTTCCAGTGTATCTAGATCGAGCTCTCCTTCTTCTCTATCAAACTCCGCGTCTGTCGGAAGATCTTGATTCTCTTGTTCGGTCTGATCCTTCAACTCTTCTTCGGTCTGGGTTGGATTTTCTTCTACCGGTTCGTCATCAGCTTTATCCTGCCCTTCATCAGGTTCATTTTCTTGTTGTGCTTCCACGGTTTCCTCATCTGCAGTCTCAGCTTCTGTTTCTTCATTGTCATCTTCGGCGGCATCCATGGTTTCATCCACGTCTGGCTCTTTGGAGAGGTTTTCACCTTCGGCAGTATCAGGTTCTGTCTCAGATCCTTTGGGCTTCTTAGACGCAGGTGGTGCAATCTCGGTACTGGTTTCCCCTTGAGTCCCTTGCTGTGGCTCAGAAGCCAACGAATCAGCTTGCCGTTTACGGACTTGTGTCTGAACAGGCGGCACAACGGTGGTTCCTTGACTCTCTGTAACATGGGAGGAAGGCTGTTTTCCTTCACCACCAGCTACATCAGCTTCTGGCATTTCAGCATCAACTTGCGGAGGTTCCTCCAGTTTGCCAAGCTGGGGACGAATAATCCTCCCTCTGCGGAGTTCAGCGTTTGGTTTCTGCAAAGTCAATCTCTTCACTTTGGGTGGCTGCTGCGTATTCGCAGCCGGCGCTTTTGACGAAGAAGCTCTTGCAATGGCTGAAGGCTCAACTGTAGCAGGGGAAGCTTCAGTAACCATATCGGTAGATTTGGTGTTGCCTTGAGAATTGAGGACAAAAGTACGAGCCATGCGTTCAAAAGAGTCAACAGCCGATACGTAGGCAGCGGCTTGGTCATTTAATACGCTTCCAGAGAGAACCTGGACAGCTGAAGTACCCTATTGAAAAGAAACAAAAAAGTTTACAACATAGCTTAATGAGTGAGTATGATATTCGTGGATGCATATATAAATATATTTACAAACTTGTTACCTCTGGAAGATTTCCATCTGCTTGCTTCAATTTGTCCAATTCTTCAGAAAGATTAGCCAATGCCGTCTGATACCTCTCGAGCTTCACAAGCTCTTCATCCACTTTTGTTTTCTCCTGAGTAACAGATAGGGAACATATGAGCTATAAGGCACTGGGTGAGGATTTTTATATGGAAGAACCAAATTTCTAAAAGTGCCACAAGACATGAGTGAAAAGACACACTAGGGAGGCTCGAGAGAATCGAACCTTTCCAATGTTTGCCAAGGAGTCTTCAAGTACCTTCTCAACAGACTTTCGTTCTGTTTTCTCTTTTGTTAATTCGTCATCCTTCTTCTTCAGGTCATCTTTCAGTGAATTAACATATCTATCCAATATCTGCAGCAAAAGTTCATGTATTTTTAAGAAGGACACAGAAACACATGAAATCACGGAGCTATACAAACTAAATACGAATAATACCTGAATTTTTTGTTCTTTTTCATCTCTCTCCTTAACGGCCTGCTCCACCGTAGCATCAGTTGTTGTTCTCTTTCCAGCTTTTGGCAAGAATAGATAACATGAGCAAATACCAAATAGACACTTACTTTTGCCCAAATACTATTACTTGAAAAAATAATGAAAATTACCATCTTTGGCTTCCCCTAGCTGTTTAGAGAGTGACTGATTATCACTGTTCAAATCGTCCCTTTCTTTTTCGAGCTTTTTCTTCATGAAGGTATAAGATTTCTTGAACCTTGTGATATCTGCTTTCAGCTTCTCAGTCTCTGACTGCATAGTCGCCTGACAAAAAGTACAGCGATAGGGTTAGCATATCTACATGTACGGTAATTCTTATTCTACATGTGACAACTAAGTTTCCCTTAGTAGAGATATTTCTCATTCTACCTCTGCTTGCTGAGCAGCGTCTAACCTCTTCTCCCTCTCACTCAGTTCTGCTTTGCATTTTGTTAGATCCTTCTCCCTCTCGCTCAGTTCGTTTTTACAGTTTGCTAGATCCTTCTCTAGTAGCGATATCTTATTCTGCTTCTCTAACAGAAGCTTCTTGAAACCTTCAATATGGTCATCTTTCGCTTTCAGTTTATCCTGATCATATCAACACAGTATCGCATCAGCGTCATTCGTACACTAACAACATATAGTTCACCAGAAAATCTCGCCAGTTACAAAGACAGTTATATCCTACACTAAAATCTGATAGGCGTTTGATGATCGAAATGCCATTGTGTAATCAGCGTCGAAGGTAGATAACAAAAGGAGACAAAGAGACCTCCTAGACAGCCTCATAACCAGGAAAAAACGATGATAACTAACTGTCTAGATATAGAATCCCTTAATAAACGACCTTTAGCAGACAAGGTATCATTTCATGAATTGACATAGCTAGGGTATCATTTCGTGAAAATAGGGATATCCACACCATGCACACCTCTGAAAAAGCCATGACTACTGCAGATTTCAACAATGCCAAATTAACTTTAGAGGCATACCTCGAGTTGCCGCACTTCATCTTTGAGGCGATTGTAGTCAGCAACATCAATGTTTTTATACGTCTCCCTCAACTGCAAGAAACGGAAAACAGTTGTAAGTATGCATAAATAAATATAAAGGTTTTAATTTCAAATGGCTTTAGAGTTACAGACATTGTACAAAAGTTTCAAAGAAAAAAAGAAATGGATTACCTCATCAACCCTCTTCTTTTCGAGATCTGACTCCTTCCTTAGCCTTTCCATCTCTCTTATACACAAGTCTAACTCGGTTTGCTTTTGCTTCAATAGATTTTCCAAGTTTTCGGACTCCGTCTTAGCCTTTTGAGCTACCTCACGCAATCTCTGAAGTTTCAAAAAAAAATTATCAGCTCTCTCTAAGAAAGTCAGGAGGATCAGGTGGTGCAAGGGAGTTTAGTCACTCGAGCCATATAAAGCAGAAGAAATTTTCCTGAAAGTTCCACTACGAACCTGGCACTCCTCATAATTGTGTTTGTTTTCTTCCCTGAGTTGCATGTTGCTTTCACGGAGCAAGTTCATCTCACTAACCTGCAACGAGAACTTTGAAGTTAGCTAAAGTTAATAGTTTCACTCCAACCTTGGCTAGGGAATCAAAAAGACGAACTCCAAGCAGAAAATATTGAATTGAGGAACTGAAGAAGAAAGATTACTAGTTCGTATTCCACTTTACCTGGAGCTGAAGAGATTTGATTTCATCTTCACTCAATAATGAGGCCCTTGTACTGGCACGCTCAGCATTAAGTGAACCCCGGGCAGATTCTGCCATCTTCAAGGCAGTCTCAAGCTAGCCAATAACAGTGTTGCAAGAAAATTCATAACGCAAGCCAAAACTCTAAAAAATATACAGGAGTTTTCTCTTTGCATGTGTGCGTGTGTATTGAGAAGGGTGTTGCTTAAAAATAGATGTATTAGCAAAATTATGATAACGATAAAATACAACAACTTACTTGCGATTGCAACCGTAATTTTTCCTGTCTCATAAGTGATATTTCTGTTTCAGCCTGTCAAAAAGATGCACAAAATTTAGATTACGACACAGTACGCAGACTAGTAAGAATGAAAAGAAAGCAATCCTAATTATGGAACTTCTCTTACTATTTCTTTTGTTTTGCGCAAATAATTAACTACACTTTGTAAACCAGAATCTCCAAGTTGATCCGAGTCAGTGCTTCCAGATGATAGGTTTCCAGAACGGCTATCTTTCTCAGCCGAACGAAGATGCATAGCCTCAAGTCGGCTATGGAGTAATTTGTTCTGATGCAGAGAGCGATTAAGATGAGTGGAAAATTCGTAACAAGAACATCAACTGAAACTCTAAATAATCCTCAGCATGTATGATAGGAATAGAACACACTAAATAACATCAAATAGATACTCGACGAGAGGTGCCAAATTCGTATTGCTTATGTCATATGCAACGGAAGCAATAAAATTGCCAAGAAGTAAAGGTCAGAGAGCAGTAGCTACCTGTTCATTAAGTTCATGATACATCTTCTCTGCTTGATTCTTTTGCTGCTCTAGCATACATTTCTCTTCACTCCACTTGGAGTTAAGCTCGGACTGAAAAAAGAACATAAAAGATAGTTAAATCGTTTCTGGAATAAGCACTTTAGTTTATGTTTCCCGACCATAACTCTGGAAGATTTAAAAATAACAACGAAGTTTTAAAAGAGTGTAAGTTACAATTTCCGTTCCCCTCGAATCAGCCAATTTACGTAGTTCAGATGCCTCCTCTTGAAGGGAAGCCAAAGCCTGCGAAGTTTTCGTCAGCTCTTGAATAGTTTCAGACTGTAGAATAACCTGCGTTCAAGAGAGCAGAGAAACAAGATAGGTCATTAAAATGTATGAATCAAAATCTAGAAGTAACCTAACAAGCATTTCATGAAAACATCTGAAATGTTATAAGACAGAGGTGCTATAAAATAGAGTTTTCAGAAACCACTGTTAATGAAATGGTGCAACAAGATGAGGTTGAAGTATTTCAGTTTCAAGAATTATCCAATAAAACCCAACGTTATAGCCAGCGACGTGAATATGCATGATGGTGAATATGTTTCTTAAAATAGAGAGCCTTCACAAACCTGTCTTTCATAATTTGTCTGAGCAACACGCCATTTCTCATGTTCCTTCTCCAAGTCATCCTTCAAAGTGGACATTTGGATATTTATTGCTTCGATTTGGGAACTGCATTCAATTTTATGATGTCAATTTAAAGACTATGTGTATGCGGGTGGGTCAAAAGATACGTTTGCCAAATAATAGAACATGTACCTTTTAACTAAGCTTTCTTCTCTCAGGCTTGCAATTTCAGCTGATGCTGATACAAGAGCATCTTCTTTTCCTGCATCAGCATTGGCTATCTGCTCAGATTTTTGTAGACAGTCGTTTTCAAGTTCTGACACCCTTTCCCTAAGAGAAACAAGCTCTGCTTCCAATGTTTCCTGTCTCTTTTCAGCCTATAAATAGCCATCAGGTTAAAAACAAAACCATATAATAGATCTACTTCTATCACAAAGGAAATAGTTGCACAGCTAGATAAGATCATTGTTTCCGGACAATCATCAATACCTCAAGTCTGAAGTTCTCATGGGCAGATTCCATTTGCCTCAACGCAGTTTCGTTCACCTGTGCTATACTCTTGTACTGCAAGATAACCCACATCGTCAGTTGCTAGTGGTGAGGAATATCAAAACTAACAAAGCAAATTCAGCAATTACCTGAAGCATGTGGCTTTTGCTAGATTCTACATCTCCCCTCAACTTTTTTATTTCTTCCTTTGCAGTACGCAGTTCTACGGACATCTAGCAACAAGTAAAAGGTAAACTCAAAATAATTGCTTAGGCGAAAGTCTCAAATCTGCTTATTCAACTATCTGTTGGGTAATACATAGTGCAAATCCTAACTTCTATCCGAGACGCATGTTCAACTTCAAGAAAGTTTTCACCTTATCGTACAAAAAATCAACATCTTTTACAGTTTTTACAAAAAGAATACAACCAATTACGGAATTTACAGTTTTTACAGAAAGATTACAACCAATTACGGAATTTAAAAACTCAAAAAAAAAATATTGCTGAAGGACTTCACTGACCTCATTATCAGAAAGAGAGACGACCCCACCACTGTCCATATCAAGGCCCTAGAAGTGCAAAAACAGAATTCATTACAAAAGCATATTACTAATTGCAAATTCCATTCAGGACTTGTCGTTTGAAGTAACCCCACAAGTCAATTATCAAGAAAATTATAACGTTTACCTTAGGATCTGAAGACCTTGTCTTTTTCTCCAAATCAGAAAGTCTAGCCTAATTTTACACATTTAAAAAATAATCAACGACAATAACCAGCCAAAATTTCGCATGCCAATATAACTATGGATTTAAAAGAGTACCTCAGCCACAGAAGCCCTTGACTCTGCTGCCGTGACAGCCTTCAAGGCATTAGCCAATTCTTTTCCCATTTCTTCGACCTGCATAACAGCATTGTTCAAAGTTTGATTTCGGTCCGAAGTGCTATTTCGCGAATTGCTCCTTTCTTCTTGCAATTCTTTTTTAGCTTCAGCCCATTCTTTCTGAGAAAACACCGTCCAAAAAATCAGTACATTTTCTACATAGGGAAAGCGCCAACAAAAGAATTATTAAATATGCTACAGACCTCAAGTTGCTTGATATGCTCCTCTTGTTTCCTTCTCTCGGCAGCTCTTGCTTCCTGGGATTTTTGGTAAAGATACCAAATTTCAATCAGTATTACCTCCTCGTAACAAATTAGTAAACTAAAAAGGTGGTTTTGTTACCTCACGAACTTCCTCGGTACTCTGTATAGTATCCAAGGTAGCCTGCAGAAAATTAGGTTAGCAAAAAGAAAACGACATGCACAATTTAAGATAGAATTTGCACTACTCATGCTTCCAACCTGAAGACGATAAACTCTCTGAGATAGAGCAGAAACTTCATCAGAAGCTCGTTTTTCAGCATTGGATAACACCTCTTTTTCTTGTTTTAGAACCGAAACCTATAACACAGATTATTGTTAGTTTTAAAGCACATAAGATCATAAAATTGACGTGTGTGATTGATAAACTACCTCCATTGATAATTTTCTAGAAATCTCTTCCGCTGCATGCAGAGACTCAGAACTCTCACGTAACTTCCTTTGGTGGTCGATGATCAGCTGCGAGAACTCTATGTTTCTTGCCAAAACACCGTTCATTTCTTCTCTCTGATACAAGATATATAAGATGAAAAAGCACAATCCACACAAGCAGGTTGATGATATAAATTTGAGACAAATATTAAAGATCACCTTGCGTTCAGATTCTTTCATGATGCCTTCTAGTTTTTCCCTAACAAAATTTGCCTCCATGGCCAACTTATCCCGTTCAGACCTTATCGCTATTATCTCACTCCTAGCCTTCGCTAAATCTTCTTCCAGATTTCGGATGCGTTCAAAAGTTTTTTCTTGGGCTCTTTTCGTAGCTTCCTAGAACAAGCAATCCAGTCAACAAGTGAGTCTCAAACAACTACATTGATGCGCCGAAAGAGAGAATGATAATTGATAAATAAAGGTAAAGAAACAAAATACCTGTGAATCCTCAAGCAGGTGTAAAAAGTTATTCCTTCCTGGCACTACAGCAAACAAAATACATCTTAGTAAAACCATTTTGAAGCTTATACAACCGAGCTACAAGGTAAAGCATCGTGAGCACACTTGAATTCCAGATGCTTCCTAACCTAACTTTTAATTTCAGAGTTGTGCCGACTATATTAATATTTCTTGCCCACCTACTCAACCATTTGTAATAAGATTTTGGTAAGGGTTATAGTTTAAAGATCAATTAAAACCTCACTTAATTAAACTTATAATTGAGGGTATGAGGAACACATAGTCACTATATAGAGCTCAAACCTGGAGGCAAATCTGAAGAACGAGAATTAGATGAATAACGTTTTTGTTCCTCTTCATATAGTCGTTTATACATTGCAACCTGCAAAGAACAAAATGTACAAGAAAAATCATTGATTTGAAATCCAAGATCATTTAAGCAAGTGCAGTTGAGAAGGGAGCCACCGTAACTGAAGAGTCGAAAAACTTACAGATGTGTGAAGTGCTTCAATCATTTGACCCTGCTCTTCAGCTCTTTTGAGCACGATGGCTACTTTGGAAGAAGCTTCATCAGTCTTTTTCTTCAGGTCTGTCTCAAACATTTCCTGAGATTCCAAAAATACTTATTAAAACGTCACTGAACTGAAGGAAAAACCAGAAAAAAATCTGTCATACCTTAAGCTCCATTTCCCTACTTTCAATCTGCTCTGAAAGACTACGAACAAGGTTTCGGAGCTTAACATTCTGCTCAACTAGTCCATTTATATCTTTAAACTTCAACTGAAAATTCATCCCAACAAGTGTACAAGCATTAGTCATCCACAAATTATTTCACAAGTGAATTCTACAAGAAAAAGAAATAAACTTACAAGATGCTCTGAAATAATTTTATCAGCTTCAGATTCCATATCCATCTCAACATCAGAAAGCTGGGTATCATCTTCTTCATCATCCCTGGCAGCTCCACAGCGGAGTTGGACATCACGGCACTCCTTCAGTAGTATCGTTACCTAAATCATGTATACAAACACAAAGTAGCAATTAATAAGGCAACCAGCTAGGCATATAACTGTGAGCTAAAGTTATACCTATTAATATTGTAAATCATCTAAGCCAAGAAACTGAAGACAACAACAAACATGCAGAAAAAAAAGCATAGCATGCTGAACAAAGGAGAATAGATTGTCAAGTAACCTGCTTCTGTAAGTCAGATATATCTTTCTGAGATAGAATATTTTCACGTTCCCGTCTCCTCAAGTCAGCCTATCAATAAAATAAATATATGAGAACGGCACAAATATGCATACTAAACAGCCATTATGATAATACCAAGTACCTTTAGCTCCATGATGTACTTCTCCATATTTGATTGCTCAGATACAGAATCCTGAAGTTTTTGATTGACTAGTGAATAAGCTTCAACCAAACGCTCATGCTCACCTGGAAACAGATAAATAAATTTTCTGCACCGATGAAAGAAATCTTGGGAAGCACAGAAATGAATCATACCTCTTTCCTCTTGGATAAACTCAGCTTTCTCTTCTAATTCGGATAAAACCTAAAACGCAGGATTCAAGGCCAACATTCTAGTTAAAAGATCAAATTCAGACACAGCTCTGGCGAGAAGGAAACTTTTAATGTTTCCATCAGGTATTGACCTGTCAAGCCCACGAGTCTAGCATAATTTGAAAGGAAAAGAAAAGAAAAAGGAACTGCAGTTGGAAAAGTAGTAGCCAAATAAAGACAAAAAGAGACAAAACAAGAGTTAACGTCTAAACAAATACGGTCAAGTAGTTCATACCCGTTGTAGTATCAACTCAGCTTCCTTTCGACCTAATTGCTCATGTCTCATTGCATCAACAGCCTCTTGATACTTCTCATAAATTTTGGCCAACTACAGAAACAAAAAAAATGATATTTACGCACTAGTAGAGTTAAAATACTGATAAAATGGACAAATATAGTAAAACTGAAACTCACACTCCACCCATCACGTAAGAGTGAAGCTGCCAGTGCCGTTCCTGACACACCAGCAGGAACCTTGGAAATTATTGCATGGCTTTCCTCTATCATGTTGCTGGTCCCTGAATCGTCTGCCCCTCTAGAAAAAAAAAAAGAATTTCAAAAGAAACATCATAAAATTTTCTCGTTACATGAACGCCAGGGTCTAGGCTCTAGGGCAATCAAAAACCATATTTTAATGCAGTTATAACCAACTTACATGGATCAAACACTCTTAAGAAAATCACTTCACTGTAAACCCCGTAAAGTCTTCAAGCAAGGAATTTAAAAACTTCCTTACGTTTTGGTCAAAAGATCTACAGGTCGGTAGTACCAGGGATCATAGGCGAGATCTATATAATTCTTAATGAAAGTACATCTCTTGAAGCAACCAATATCACTAATCCCTACTTCTACATGTTTTGGCTCTATTTCATAAGCAAATATAGCAAAAAAAAAATGGCAGGAACACACAAAAAACGTCACTTTAAGCCTTTGCGTGGCTGTACAAAGGTTCATAAAAAATGAGCAATATCTTGTTCCCAGAAAGGTGAATTATACCTTGTGAAACTGCTGAAAGGTAAAAGCGTTAGCTCATTTGTTTTCCTAGTTTTCTCAATCTCTGCTTCAAGCTTCTCATGTTTTTGTTTAAGGTCTTGGTTCTCCTGAAATTGAAGATAACAAAAAGTAATTATCTGTCTAGAAAATAAATAAAAAACACAAAAGGTGAGAACTCGTAGATCCAAAGGGTATACCAATTATTGAAGAAAGAACTTCTCAAAAAACATATTAAAATTAAGATTATAGGAAACTACTCCTGCTATTTGAAGACAGAACTAACTAATTGATTTTAGACAACAATGGTTCAAGTTACCATATCTGATTACAAAGTTAACTGAAGCAGTACCGTAACAGCCATGTTTTCCTACAGGCAACACTCTCAATACAAGTTGAAAAGAATGCCACCACTTAACTAGTTACCGGAGCACGTAACAGATGTTATAAATAATAGAAAAAAATGTCTCAGTACCTTCTCTAGCTGCTGGTTTGTAGACATTTCTTTCTCAAGACTATCTTTGTACCCACTCTCGACTTGGTTCAAGCGTGCCTGATTAGTCATGATTTAAACTCAGATGGCGAGCATACAGACACAAAAGCTACAATCAATTCCCTCTAAATTGTTACAGCTAACTTACCTCTAAGGCCTTAACGACACCTTCAAGTTCGCCCGCCTTTCTGGACCATTCCTCCGAACTTTCCTTGTACAGCTCAACAAGCTTGTTCGCCTAGGTCAACAGCCAAGTAATCGATTAGATTGAACTAAACAACAACTAGGGATATTTACATTAAAAACATGAAACGCCTGAAAAGGATTTATATAGTTAGCTCTCCTTCAAGGTTTGAAAACAAAAGAATTTGAAAACTCACAGTAGAAAGTTCAGCATTGTATTGCTCTTCAGTGGCCGCTGCTGCAACTTTGCACGAGCTGAGCTCCTTTGAACACGAAGAAAAACAAGTAAATGTCATAAAGCACGAAATGATAAGTTAACAAGTGATTTTATCCCTTGCTTGCATACCTCTTGTAATGAAGTAACCTTAGCTTCCAGCTCTCTCAGTCTTTCCTTATGCCAATTTAACGAACTAGAGCACTCATTGTAATTTTTCTCAACCTGATAATCGATGATAATGAAATTGAAGTAAAGGAACAGAACTTTAAGAAAATCAAAGCAGAGCATTAGAAATAAGCTCTCACATCCACAAGCTTCGCTGACATTTCAGCCTCGAGATCAGAATGCCTCCTACGGAGTTCAGCATAACTATCAACTTTGGCTGTTAACTCCTCATCAAGCCATTTAGTATGCCTCTCCATGAGCTCTTTCTCCTGAGATAAACGACTGCACATAGCTTGAGAACGCGCCAACTCTGCGCCTGCTTCAGCATATCTGGACTCCTTCTCCGAACTAGCGTCAGTCAACTTAACCTGATAATTACAATAAAAAAATATTAATTAGGGTTGAAACTAAATGTCAGCAAATAAGCAGCCTCACTCACAATTTTATCCAAATAGCTTTTGATATTCGAATTCTTCTCGCTAATCTCAGCATCTTTCTGCTCTAGCAACTCCATCAGCTGCCTCTTGGACTTGTGTAGCTCAGACATCTCCGTCGTCATCCTCTCTAACTCTCCATCCTTCTCAATCTGCATCAAACGAAGCATCTCCCTCAAAATCACACAAAAACGCTCAAAAAAAAAACACCACACGAAATCACAAGAACTGTACCGATTGCAGATGAAGCTGGTGCTTCTCCGCCTGAGACTGCGCGAGCTCAGCCAATCTACCATCGAGATCAGACTGAAGCTTCGCGTTCTGAGATTCGAGCGACGCGAAATCGTGAGAGAGCGAGAGGTACTTCTGCTCGAGAAGCGAGCACGTCTGCTCCGCCGTGATGGAAGCAGCGTCGGCCTTGGCGCGGACGCTGTCCAGCTCGGCGTAGAGCTTGCGGATGTACTCGTCGGCTCTCTCGGCGACCACCACCGAGGCGGCGTCGCTGCTGGAGAGCCGCGCGAGCTCGTCGTCGGGCATAAACAAGGGCATAGTTTCGTGCCCTAGCTTCTAAAAGTAACCGTGGCTGTATATAATATATATCTAACGTTGGAGACGAGACGACACTTACGAACACTCTCTCTTTTTTGTTCTCCCTGGCGATTTTGAGAGAGAACGCAACGAAATCGATTCGGGAAAGCGATGAATGATGAAATGCTCGAGAAACCTCAAGCCTCAAGGGGTGTTTATACGTCGTGTTAAATAAACGACGTCGGTTAGTATTTTGGGCCCAACACTTTTCAATATTTGGGCCGAATTGATACTAGGTCTCTTGCTGGGCTTATAGATACCTATTTAGTTTTTTGGTCTTGTGTCTTGCTATGAACCCCTGTTCGGAAACTCGCTAGGCGTTCCTCGTGCGCTTGGGTTGCGTCTAGCGCCGAATGAGAAAATCGGAGATTTTCCGGGGATTAATCGCCGATTTTTTATGGTTATATACAGTCCATTTGTAGTAGAATACATTAATGATTGCATGGTCCAGTGGTTAACCCTCTCTGAAATGGGTAAATAACCTGAGTTCGAGCTAGCCATTGTGCATTTTCGCTTGTTTTTTTGTGTTTAAGTTTAATGAAGGGTAATTTTGTCATTTCAATATCGTCTTCCTCATTTTGGTTTTAGGGTTTTCTGCGTTGAATTCTCGATGGCTCCTGGAATATGACGAGTTTTACATCATCTTTCGTCATTTTTATGCGGTTTCCGATCAAATTCTTTAGAAACTTATTTATATCAAGTGATTCTTAAGCTAAAAAAGGTAAAAACTTAAGATTTTTTTGAGACTCCGATTTTTTCACCGATTCTCTTCAACTCGCCACGCTTGGTACCCGAATCACGATTTTCCGGCGATTATACGGCTCTAGGCGGCGCGTTTTAGAACAGGGCTATGAACTAATCCGCCTAAACTTGGGGATATTTATATTTAATTTTTATTTTTATTTGTATTAAGATGTTATATTTGTATTACATAGTAGTGTGTTTTAAAACTTGATCCAAATCATAGATCATAACCGGTAAACCTGATAGCTTATCCAGTTTAAGTTTTAAAATAAAACTATTATACAAAAACCTGATAAAACTTATAAAACCGTTAAAACCTATAATCTGACTATCTGGTTAACCTAGTAAATAACTACTAGTTATTTTTTTCTTTAGATTTTGGTAATTATGTTATTTAATTTTTGATCCGCAAAGTAAAGAAAAAAATTGATTTGGAAACAAATTAAGTGATTTAGTAATAGGTAATATTACAATTATTTCAGTATTTAGTTTCTATATTTTATTGATATAATAAAAATTATTTGCTGATTATGTAAGCAGAAACTAAAATGATATTCTAGTTTGAATTTTGAATTTATTGATTTTGTTTGTTTGTTAAGACTAAAAAAATCGATTTGATCCAGTTCTGTACCAGGGTGATTCAAAGATACTCATCAACTTCCAGTTGGTCGCTCATGTGGTTCGTACCGAACTACTAACCATCCATACAAGATTTCTTTCCTTGAAACCACACGTGTGAGAAATTGCGAGTTGCCCATTGAGATTTCTGGGTTTGAGCATGCTAACTATCGTGATATTCTTGATAGGTCGCTCAATACGGACTACTTAGTTGGTGAGTAGTTTTTAAATTTAATATTTTGTCATATTATATTGTACTAATGTTCATTGTTGCTATGGCACAGATGTTATTGGACAGATTGTTGAAGTGTCCCCAATTAAAGTTCTCTCAATCAATGGGAAAGACACAAACAACATTGCCTTGGAATTAAGAAATGCAGGGTAATTTTAATTTTACTATTATTTTTAGTAGATTTTTCCGTGGTATTCATCATAATCCAAACTAATCAAATATTTTTATAGTGATGAACGTCTATATGCTGTTTTGTGGGGGAGTTTTGCAACTGATGTTATGGAAGCTATCCAAACGCATAGTGAACATGCTATTATTTGTGTTATCAGATTTGGGAAGATCAAAGTTTGGAAAGGTGAGCTTTAAAAAATACAATACTATCATATTACACAATTTGTCAAACTTATTGTGTATTTACTCTTTTATTATATACACTAAATTGTATTTGTTTACCAGCTGAATGCAGTATATCAAATACATACAATGTCTCCGAAGTGCAACTAAATCCACCCATGTATGAAGTGCAAGATTTTCTTGCATTGTAAGTGTATTTAGTAGGAATTTTGAACCTTAATATAAAAGATTTATAATCTTTTGTCATGGTAAATTTTTTTCTTTTTTTTTCAAAAAAAAAATTATTGCATCCAATATCTTCGTTACTAGGTTACCCAAAGACGAGTTGACTTTAGCAATTGTCGACTCTAAACCAGTTTGTATTTACATTATTTTAATACATTAGCCAGTTTGTAGTTACATTATTTTGATATTTTTTAAAATCAATTTCTTTAAACAATAACATTGGTACAACTTATAAAGAAAAGATTGAAATATTATGATCAATTACAAATCTAATTATTTTATTACTTAAACTATATATTAGAGTAAAGGGAACAAATAAAGATAGTAAAAATAACTATTAAGTATTAATTATACAGAATTACAAGTTATAAAAGTTAAGTTATTAAACTCAACTAAAAGGTTTGTTGAAATAAAGATAATTTTCATTTTGAACATTAAAATATCTATGATTATAAATCTTTATAAAAAAAATTATATCATGTGTAACATATATGAAAGTTCTTACGGCACAAATAATGTTGGATAATTTCAAATTCTCATTTTAAGTATTTTGTAGAAACCAAAAAATAGTATTTGGTTATATACTTTTATATTCTTGCATAGATATCCAGATTAAACAGATTTATTTACGTATTAAACATCAAAAAAATGAGCACAACCGAGATTGAATATCCAAAAAAAACACAAAACCTAACATCGAACCAATATTCAAACTAAATAAATCTACTTTCTTATATCTTACATAATAACACAATTAATCATTTCATTCCGCGTAAGGCGCGGATTACTACCTAGTATATAAATAAGACTCTTGATTATAAACTGGTAAAATTTGGTGATTTAAAAATAAATAAAGCTAAAGTAAAGAGATAAAGTCCAACCAATCACCCACGAATGTCCAATAACAACACCTAATAACGCTAAAAAAAATAATTAAAGAATCAAAATCATTATTAGTTTTAACAACAAACATGGCTATAAAACAATGAAGGACGCACCATCTATGAACATCATACAATAAATTACCAAAACACAAGAGAATATTTTAATCAATTCATCAGAATCAATGGTGAAGAAAGCTGTATTGATAGGGATCAATTATCCTGGAACCGAAGGAGAGCTGTTGGGCTGCATCAATGACGTCAAGAGGATGCACAAATCACTCATCGAACTGTACGGGTTCTTGGAGGAGAACATCGTTGAGATGATTGATACAGACACGTCAAAAACCCAACCCACCGGCAAGAACATTCGACAGGCGTTGTGGGGTCTTGTTGGGTCGGCAAAGTCAGGTGATGTTCTCTTTGTTCATTACAGTGGACACGGGACTAGGTTGCCACCGGAGACAGGAGAAGACGATGATACTGGCTTTGACGAGTGTATAGTTCCCTCCGATATCAACTACATCACCGGTAAAACTATTATATATTTTTCCTTTTGCGTTATTTTGTTTATCTTGTGAGAGAATTCAAAACCAAGTTATCTCCCCCCCCCTTTTTTTTATAATAAGTTCATTCTAAAGTAAGATTGATATAAGCTGAACCAAATAAAAGAAATGTAATAAGAAATCTTCAGTTATTTTTTTATTTTTTCACTATCGAAAAAAACAAAACTTCGATCCAATTTATCATATTATTTATCAACTGTTTAAAAGTCAAAAGAATCATGTAGTTTAAAACGAAACTAATAATACATGTTGTGGTTCTAATATAAGGGACTACCAATCTCGTCAGGCCTTTATGGAACTAAAAACAAAATAATAGAGTTAAAGAAAAATTATGCTAATCAAATCCATTTTAGATTATTATACTCATACTTAGAAGTCTTTTTTTTCAAGCTTGTCTAATTATTTGTTGTGTGTGGGGGTTGGTTATGTTACAGATGATGATATCAAAGAAATTGTGAGTCATGTGCCCAAGGACTGTTCCTTTACATTCGTCTCCGACTCTTGTCATAGTGGTGGTCTTATTGACTCAGCCAAGGAGCAAATAGGAGAGAGCTTTAAAAAGAAGTCCAATAAAAAGTTTAAATGCCTTTTTGGACTCTTTTGTTCCAAAGGTACAACAAGTAAGGCTGCATCAAAAGAAGAAACATCCATCGAGATTGAACAAGAAGGTGGTGAAAACAATGTCAATGGCAGAAACAGATTTCTACCACTACAGACTTCGATCAATATGTTGAAGCAAGCTACAGGAATAGATGATATCAAAGAGGGGAATATCAGGACGACCCTTTTCGATTTGTTTGGAGAAGATGCATCCCCAAAGGTGAAGAAGTTCATGAAGGTGATACTGAGCAATATGCAAGAGAGTACTGGTGAGGGTTTGATGTTGGGGAAACTTGGGAAACAATCAATACTTTTTCTGGAGGATAAGTTAAATGATGAATACTATTTGAAACCTGCTATGGAGACACAAGTCAAGAGCAAGAAAGAGGTCTATGCAGGGGCGATTAATGGTGGACTTGGGAGCAATGGTATTCTGCTTAGTGGGTGCCAAACTATAGGCTCTAAAGACAAGGCCTATGGATCATTCACTAATTCATTACAGATCATACTTGCTGAGACAAAAGGTAAGATCAGTTACAAAGAATTGGTTTTGAAGTCCAGGAAGTATCTTGAAAAGCAAGGATATTCTCAACGACCAGGGTTGTATTGTAGCGACAGTTACGTGAATGCTCAGTTCATATGTTGAGAAAAACTTTGACATGTTTGTAATTTTCTTCAGATACATTTGGAGTTTGATGTTGAGCAAGTATTCATGTGATTTATGTTTTGTTTGTTATAAACTCGAGTTTAATACAGGTACAAGCAACTCTTAGGATAGTCTCATCTTTTCTCGTTATGCTGAAAAAGATAAGCACCAGGTTTAATGGCTGGGTACGCTAATTCGAAACTCTAACGCCTCTGGCAATTTAAATTATTAATCTTAATAGTTACTTAGGCTGTTTAATTATCAAGCCGTCTTAGCTCAGTGGTAGAGCGCGTGACTTTTAATCCCGTGGCCGTGGGTTCGATCCCCACAGACGGCGTTTATGTATTGACATTTTATGGTTAAATATGACATGGACAATTACATTTAATGCTAATATATATTTTTGGAAATCTTTTTAGTATATGGCAATAACTCATATATTACATTTAATATTGATTTATATTTTTGGTAAACTTTGTAGAATATGGTAATAACTCATAAATCATCAATAAAATAAATATATTCAAATATGATATTTTGAATTTCGAAATATTATATAATTTTACTTTTATAATAATAAAATTTTTATTATCTAAAATTTTCTAAATTTTCTGAATTAAAAAAAACCGTAATATCATTAGTTTCTTTTAGATATCTACAAATTATATAAATATTATTTAGTTTTAAATTTTGATAACTATACAATTTTATATGATTTTAGTAATTTTGTACAAGTTGATTTAATAATTTAACCAATTGAAATAAACTGATTTTTTTATCTAAGATTTTAACTTT
This sequence comes from Raphanus raphanistrum x Raphanus sativus, assembly GCA_019705995.1. Taxonomy (NCBI): domain Eukaryota; kingdom Viridiplantae; phylum Streptophyta; class Magnoliopsida; order Brassicales; family Brassicaceae; genus Raphanus; species Raphanus raphanistrum x Raphanus sativus. Next base: position 53,737,062 of record CM034043.1, read on the forward strand.
ATATATATACATATATATTCTTAAATATAATTTAAAATAAAAAAAAAATATTTTCTCTTAATTTTATGCTTAATTAATGATATTTATATTAATTATTAGTCAAAATAATAAAATATATAATATTAATAAATTACATTTTAAAATATAAAATTTAACTTTTAAAAAATTCATCACTACACATGGTGCATGAAAACACCTAGATTAATAATTGTGACATAGCTACTAAAATTGATGACATGTCTTATAGATTAATATGACATGGACAATTATATTTAATGTTAATTTATATTTTTGATAAAACTTTTAAAATATGGTAATAACTCATAGATTATATTTATTATCGATTTATATTTTTGGACTTTTTTAAAATATGGCAATAACGCATAAATCATCATTAAAATAAATATATTCAATTATGGCATTTTAAATTTTGAAATATTATTTAAATTAAAAATATTTCAAAATATATACATATTTTTAGAAAATTATAAAATTAAATCATAAAATCAAATTAAATCGTAAAATCATTAGTTTCTTATATATATTTACAGATTTTATAAATATTGTTTAATTTTAATTTTTGACAATTCTGAAATTTTACAAATTTATTTAATATATTTAATTAAAATAAATAGATAGAAAAATCTACCTAAGATTATAATTTTAAATATATACATGCACATTCTTAAATATAATTCAAAATAAACAAAATTGGTTTTATCTTAATTGTAATGTTCAGTTAAATCAAATTTATATTAAAATATTGATAAGAAAAAAAAAATTATAATATTAATAAAAAATAAATATAATTTATATTTATCTTTTAAAAAATATTTTAAAATTCTTTTACTGCACATGATGCAGGAAAACACCTAGTTTATACATATGTTAACTCTGGTGATACTAAAGATTAATTGTCAAGCCGTCTTAGCTCAGTACTAGAGTGCGTGACTTTTTATCCCGTGGCCGTGGATTTGATCCCCACAGCCGGCGTTTTTGTAATGACCGTTTTGTGAGTGCTCCATTTATATGTTAACTTTGGTGATACTAATTGAGTATAGCCACTTTCATTCATGACTTTTCTTGTATCAATGTTTGTGAGTTTGTGTATGGTAATATGAATGTAATTTTATGAGGTAATAAATTTGATTTGTTGAAGTGGATTTAATAAAATATATATATGATTTATTCGAGTAGATTAAGCCATTAAGGTTTATCATCAAAATTTAATCATCCACTACAGCCACTACATATACTTTAATCATCCACATGCTTTCGTGGCTGTCATTTTGATGATAAACCTTAATTTAAAGATTGAGTAAACTCTAGTACTAAATCATCTGTTTTTTGTTCGTTGTAATGTGAACATCAACTGTATATTTATACCAATGATAATTTTATCAGCAAGTGGAGTTTAATTATTATTATATACATAGAATGATGTTTGAACTCTTCAGCCTAATAAAATTAAATATAGAGATATCTTCTACTTTTTATAATTTTTATATGTATGCATTATATAAAAATGAAATATATTTGGTTTCGCATAGAATAAAATGTTAGAGAAATAAAAACTAGTTTAAGAAAATTGTAAAATATTCAAATTTGTTTGTTTAAAATAGATTCCACCTTTTCGTTTGTGTGCAAAGACTATAAAGTTCCATTGACTTCGGATACAAGGAATCAAAGAGACTTAGTCTTATTGGCTTGTACGACAGAAGAAAAAAAACTCATAATTTGGCTTCACAAAAGCGACGTGCTTATAACGTGCCATTGCTTGCCCTATCACGAAAGGGATTCAACTAGTAACAATAGAGTTGTCCATTTCTTTATCCGCAAAAAAAAAAAAAAAAAGTTAAGACATAATTATAAAATTACTAGAAGTTCTTACAAGCCATCTAATCTAAGTCTTGTACGTTTGAGTTATTAACTCCACTTTACAGGGGGGGGGGGGGGGGGGCCCCCCAAATGAACTCGTATCTTTCATCTATCTTATTAAAACAGAAACATTCTGTTGGACCTAACATTTATTTTGTAAGTTTTTAAATTAAAAACACATTTATATTTTATAGTTAAACCTATATTAAATCACTAATGTTCCTTTCTTTATACTACTATCCATGTTTCCAAACAATATACTTATTTCTTTATACTACTATCAATGTTTCCAAACAATATATTTTATACTACTATTAATGTTTCCAAACAATACAATAATTAATCTTAGTTATTTTATATCTATCATTTTCTCTTTAAAATTTTGTAGAAACGTTATAATTTCATAAATTGCAAAATAATGAACTTTAAAATTTGGATTATAAAACTACAAAATATGAAACTATTTCAATTTAAATCCAGTTAGATTACATATCGGTCATCCATCAGTTCAATCGGTTAGTCTCGGGTTTTAGTGATTTTTTTAATATAAATATTTTAAAAACCTAAATTGAATTGTCAGATCTCCGGATTAACTGGTATAATCACAATCGGGTTGAATTTAAAAACACTGATTTAAATGCAAAAATATTTTAAATACACACTCTTTAAAAATTACCAAAATATTTGTTAAGTTATTAGTGAAAATTTTCATCGTAAAATATTCCGCGCTCCAAAGCGCGGATCAAAATCTAGTACACACATTATAGTAGAAAACAATGTTTGTGTTTGTGTTAAAAAGACGTGAGCTTATTGTTTATTTATTGTTATTTTCCTAAAGTCATACAAAAATGTGACATAGGCAAGGTCCTGGAAAAGAAACAATAGGTTTCATTAGTTTAATAATAATACGATGATTATATAAACCATCAAAGATGGATCACTACAGGATCATAAATTTTATCAAAGTGAGTTTGAAAATATATCATATCATCAATGGCTAAGAGAGCAGTACTGATAGGGATCAACTACGTAGGCACGAAGGCTGAGCTACGAGGCTGCGTCAACGACGTCCGTCGTATGCATGTAAGCCTCGTCGAACGTTACGGATTTTCCGACAAGAATATCAAACTGTTGATCGATACTGATAGCTCTACGATCAAACCGACCGGCAAGAACATCCGACAGGCGTTGTTGGATCTGGTTCAGCCAGCTAAACCGGGAGATGTTCTCTTCGTCCATTACAGTGGACATGGGACGAGGTTGCCGGCTGAAACTGGAGAAGACGATGATACTGGTTACGATGAGTGTATTGTTCCTTCTGATATGAATCTTATCACCGGTAAGTAAAGAAAGTCTTAATTATTATATGCAGAGCCGGCTTAGAGTTAAAAAGTTTATGATAATATTGATTAACATTGCTATATTGTAAGCTTAAAAAAATTCACTAGTTATTAATAGAAATAAATTAGTTTAAATTTTTTTATATGTAACCCATATCATAAATATATATATATATATATATATATATATATATATATATATATATGATATTAGATAAAACATAAAAAATATTATTAAAAATCTGTTTAGGACATACAAAAATGTTAGATTGGCGCTGTTTATACATGTTGTGAAAATCTTATGTGGAAATTTTTAGCGTTATTATGTTACGGTTTTAATTAAGTCGATATAAAAGTTTGTTTATAGATAGTAATGAAGATATTTGGACACCCTATATATATGTGTATATGTTGAAATTTAACTTTTTTTCTTTATGACGACTATGTATGTTTACAGATGATGATTTTAGGGATCTTGTGGATATGGCACCAAAGGACTGTCCCATTACAATAGTTTCAGACTCTTGTCACAGTGGTGGTCTCATAGATGAAGCCAAAGAGCAGATTGGTGAGAGCACAAAGAAGAAGAAAAAAGACTCTGGAGAATCTTCGAGAACCAACAAGGAGACAGGAGTAGAAGAGACAGAGAGCAAGGATATTACTGATTTGGGGAGCAGATCTCTCCCAATAGAGACTTTGATCGATATGTTGAAGCAAGAAACAGGAAAAGATGATATCGAAGTAGGAAAAATCAGAACAACTCTATTCGATATGTTTGGAGAAGATTCAAGCCCAAAGGTGCAGAAGTTCATGAATGTAATTCTAAGCAACCTACAAGATACTACTACTACTGGTCAAACCAGTCAAGGTGATATATTGGGATCAATTGAAAACCTAACTCAAGAGTTTCTTGAGCAGAAGATAAATGATGTTGTGATACCTGCGATCCAAGAGGTCTATGCTGGTGCAATCAGTGGTGCACTTCCTGATAACGGTATACTGATCAGTGGTTGCCAAACTGATCAAACTTCCGCTGATGCTAGCCCACCAGGTCATCCAGAACAGGCTTATGGAGCACTAACCAATGCTATACAGATCATACTTAAAGAGACTAATGGTAAGATTAGTAACAAGGATCTTGTTTTGAAGGTTAGGAAACTTCTTAGGAAACAGGGGTTTGAACAACGACCTGGACTGTATTGCAGCGATGATTATGTGAATGATCAGTTTATATGTTGAAAGAAGTTTCGAGGGTTTTGTTGTTTGTTGGTTTGGTTTCGTGTGGAACACGTTTTCTGCTTTGATGCTGTGTTGTATTGTAACTTTGAATTTCAATAAAGTGTAACTTTTGTGTTGTTTCGTATTGGTTGTTGGTTGAAATTTCTCATTCATTTTCGTAAGTTATTGATTTATTAGTGGATCTCCAATGATGCTTCATTTTTTTCAATATATTTTGAGGAATTGTCAAAACTACCATATTTTTTTTTTTTTTTTTTTTTTTTTTTTTTTTTGATTAACCAGGTGGTTGACCCCTTCGGGACCCACCCACCTAGGCCCGGCGCCAGCCTGTGTCTGTACCGTTTAAGGCCCTGGACACGCCTCCCCTCCCCGCGAGTCGAACTCGGGTTGCCCCTCAGTGACCGAAGCCTGGGGTGTACCACTGGACTACGAGGTCCGGGTCAAAACTACCATATTTCTAATACCATTTTTCATGTTTACCTTTAACCATGTTTATTTTTATTTTTAAAGAGGTAATAAATATTTATTACTTTAGGGTTAACTAATTTTTTAAAAAATTACATTCAAAAAGAATTATTGAATTTCTAAAAGAAAATTCGCGAACAAAAATCAAAAAAAATATTTATAAAAAAATTTCAAATTCAAAAAATTTATAATTCGAAAGCTATGAACATTCTTTTATCTTTTTATTTTTAAATAATAATTTATATTTTTATATCTATAAAATGATATAAGAACTTTTTGCCTCTTTAATGATAAATATATTTTTGAAAATGTCACTTTAATAAATATAAAAGTGTTTAGTGGTACCAATAATGTGGTAAAAACTAAAATTTCCTTAAGATAGTTCTAACTGATGTGGTTGCCTTATTTTAACTTTTACCACAACAAAAGTACTCGACTAAATATGTCATTTTGTGAAAAAAGGAAATGAACAACGGGCTTATATAAAAAACGGTACTAAATCCAAGGTAAGCGGAAAAAGTTTCACAATAAGAGAAAATAATTGTCCGTAGAATATTTTGAGAATGTCTATATACTTTAATGATATTGTATACTGTACACACTCTATAAATTAATATTCAATAATTATTAAATACCATAAATTAATATATTTTTCGACCGGTCGATTCAAAATTTAACGTAGATAAAATAATGAAGATAATATTCTTTCAGAAACTATGTGTAAATATATAGTCTCATTAAAATTATAAATTAATAATATATATCTGTAGATACTTTTTATAAGTAAAAATAACTATTATATTGTTAGATTTATATTCACAATAGAATTATCTTTATATTTTTAGTATTTAATATATATTAATGATATTTAGTATAGTTATATGTAAAAATACATTTAAATTCTATGAAACATATTTTATACACACCAAATAATTTAATAAAACTAATAACAATGTAGAATTTCAAAATGTTAATTAATGTATATACATTAAAATCAAAATATTTTACTTACTTTAGAAAAAATCCAGAGATTTGGTTTTATACATTAACCCAATAAAGGATAATTGGTCACATCTGATTTGCTAAGGAAAGAAAAAAATACATTGCGAGTGGATATGGTAAAAGAACAAGATTTTTCATCTATTTTTTGGATTTTCCGAAAAAGGTGAATATATATTAAAAAAAAATTAATAACTCTGCAAATTAATAAAATATTAAAATCTTAATATCATTAATTTCTAGAATTTTTTTTTTTTTTTTTTGAAACTTAATTTCTAGAATTTTTACTGTATTTCATTAAATGAAACTCGATTATGTATTGAATGAATATTGCTGGAGTTTTGGATATATTTGGATAATTAGAACATAGTTTTCTCTTTATTTCTTAAATATTCTGTAATTAATTGCATTAAGATAAGATTAATTTACAAAATATACATGGAATGGAATTATGATTGAATAAAACAAGTTCTTATAATTAAGAGTTATCTTTGTTTTTGGCAACATTATCAAATGCTTCTTTCATGTGAAGAAAAGAAAATCCAATGCTTCTTTCATTTAATGGTAATAAATCTTGGTATCTTTTTTTCTCTGAGAAAAAAATCTTGGTATCTTTGACCAGAACATTTGTATAAAAGTGTGAAGAAGGACAAGGTGTAACGTCTCACGATAAAAATAAAAGAAGAAGAATTTTAAAGCAAACTTTTGAGGTATCATCAATGGCTAAGAAAGCGGTATTGATAGGAATCAACTATCCTGGAACTAAGGCGGAGTTACGAGGCTGCGTCAACGATGTTCGGAGGATGCACAGATGTCTAGTCCATCGGTTCGGATTCTCCGAGTGTAACATCACTGAGCTGATTGATACTGACGACTCTTACACCAAACCTACCGGTAAGAACATTCGACGGGCGTTGTTGAATTTAGTTGAGACTGCTAGATCAGGCGATGTTCTCGTCGTTCATTACAGCGGACACGGGACGAGGTTGCCTGCGGAGACTGGGGAAGATGATGAAACTGGTTACGATGAGTGTATCGTTCCATGCGATATGAATCTTATCACCGGTACGTAAAACATTATATGTTGAAAACTGACTTTTACTTTGTTTTGTTTTGGTGAGAAGTTGAACTTGTTGTTTATCACTATGATCGATTTTAAATTGGTGAGAAAGGTTGGGACTGGAGGAGTAGAATCTGCTATGGTTAGGGTCCAATCTCATGTTGGAGTCTTATGAACTTAAGCATGCAGTGTTTTTATGTGGTCTAAGTCAAATGCAATTTCTCATCAATATTCATTTTTTTTTTTTTGCTAAAAGATTAAAATTTGAAAATCTCATCAATATTCATTTCAAAGAAAGTTATACTCTTTCGTTTAAGTGTGGTTTTAGTTTTATTACAAACATCTTTTACATTTCTAATATTTAACTTACTAATTAATAGAATCAAACAAAATAATCTCTTTTTTTTATTAACCTGGTTATCTCAAATCCATGGAAAATTCCAGACTAATTCTCAAAAGAAGGTGCAACCCACGGTTAAAATAATATATTAAACGAAAAATAAAATAGAAAATCTAAGGAAACCCACATCAGTTAGAACTATCTTAAAACTAATGTTTAGTAATTAAATTAAAAATATAGTAACCAGTAAGAACTTAGCCAAATGGTAGAAGATCAGAGATTTTTCTGGTTTCTATTATTTTTTTAGTTATAATATACTGGTGAAAAACTAGCGTTATGAAAGTGGTCTAGTGATTTTCTTAAGTCTATGTAGAAAATCAAAAACATTTATTATAAAATGAAGACAACCATGATAATTCTTACTATTAAAATATATAGTTTTTTTCATATAGGTTTTAGCTTCACTCTTTTTCGTCTAAATATTATTTTCTGTTGTGATTATATTTTCAGATGATGAATTTAGGGAACTTGTGGAGAAGGTTCCAAAAGACGCACACATTACAATAATCTCAGACTCTTGTCATAGTGGTGGTCTCATCGATGAAGCTAAGGAGCAGATAGGAGAGAGCACAAAGAAGAAGAAGAAGAAGAAGCCAAAGAAAGAATCTGGAGGCTCTTCAAGACTTGGAATCAAAGACTTCGTGCTTGAAACTGTGGAAGAAGAAGAAGAAGAAGAAACCAATATTAAAGAGAATATTGAGCTAGAAAATGGGGATAAAGTCCATGTCGGAAACAGATCTCTACCTCTACAAACCCTAATTGATATCCTCAAGCACGACATGGGTAACGATGATATCGAAGTTGGTAAAATAAGACCAACACTTTTCAACATGTTTGGAGAAGATGCATCTTCAAAGGTGAAGAAGTTCATGAAAGTGCTTCTAACAAATCTACAAGAAGAAGAAAATGATCAAGGTGGTCTAATGGGAATGATTGGGAAACTAGCACAAGAGTTTATTGAACACAAGCTCAACGACAATGAAGAGTATGTTGGAAGAAAGCAAGAGGTCTATGCAGGTGAAACCAATGGTTCTATTGTGGGTAACGGTATTTTGATTAGTGGTTGTCAAACTGATCAAACTTCAGCAGACGCAAGTCCTCTAGGTCAACCTGAACTGGCGTATGGAGCATTCACCAATGCTGTACAGATCATACTCGAGGAGACTAATGGTAAGATTACATATAAAGAACTTGTTATGAAGGCAAGAAAGCTTCTTAAGAAACAGGGCTTTACGCAACGACCTGGGCTGTATTGTAGCGATGGTTACGTGAATGCTCCGTTTATTTGTTGATCGTAATATTCTCAAAATGTATTTGGAGTTCCGTGTTGAATAAGTTATGTGATTTCTTTGTTGTTTTGTTGTAACTTTGAATGGATTGTAAGTGTTACTTGTCACTTTCCCTTTTGCTATAAACTTTTTTTTGTTTGTTCAAAACCTATATATACATAATACATATTTCAACTGTTCATTGTTCACTAGGTGATAACCCGCGTCCTGCGTGAAGTGAGATTATTTTAAAAGACTATCCAATTTTATGAAAAGAAAGAATGAATTTTAAAGTAAAATAAAAAATAAAAACCACACGAATATTTTTATTTATTTGTAAATTTGTGGTTTCGTTTAATTGTTTTCGATCATATAACATATAATTGAATGAATAAGTATAAACAAAAACTAATAAAAGAAATTCTGATGTAAAGATAATATAAGTCCAAATTTGTGTTTATTGAAAATTCTAAATATAAATAAAAACGAAATACAGGAAATAGAAAAATAAAATGAGTTTTTCTTGGTATAGCAGTTTTGTTTGAGGTTGTTAGTGATGCTGTGTAAATGATAACTTTTTACCAAAAAACAATAAATCTAACACACGTAATTTTATATATGGAAAAACAAATCAACACGTAAATAATGACCTGGGAATTTGGGAAATGGTTTAATATGGAAACTACGTGAGAATGTTATATATAGAAAAATAAAGTCAACACGTAAATGATTGATTGAAAAATTAATCATCTTTTATTATCTTTAATGATAGTAACAATGATTTATGTGTTATAACAAAATTTGGACTGATTTGATAATTGCAAAAGATGTAATTATTCTAATAATAAAAAGGTTTTTTCAAGATAGAGGTGAGAATGAATGTGAGAATGTCACCTAGAAAATAACATTGTGTAAATAACACATCAAGTTAAAGTTGTTTTGTTTCAGTGCTCCTACTATAGGGGATATAGGGGATTGGCTATGCATTTATCATACTCTTTTAATTGTTGACCTGTTAATAATACTTCCAATTTTGTTCGGATGTGTAATGAATATTTTCTCAATTCCCTTTATGATCTACCTAATAAGCAACTATTACCCAATTTTTTAAGTCGATTTGTAGCATCGTAAAGCAACTTGATTCCATTTTTTCTACGAGATCAATTTGATAGCAATTGATGTGCTTGACAACTTGACAAACAAAAATAATATACTTCATAAAAGAAAAGGAAAGAAAATATAAAGTAAAAAGTGTAAAACAATAAGGAGTATGGATTATAAAAGTACAATTAAAATTATCAAATCAAACTTGTAATCATACTTCCTCAGTATAAGTTCTTTAACTAAAATTTTTTGATATTAAAACATATTTTCAAATTATATATATTAATTATTAAAAATTGTAAAGTATAATTGTTATATTTGATCTAAAGCAACCTCAACAGTTACATAATCAAGTTGAGTTTCTTAGATTTAAAATATAATTATTTTAATAAATTCTTATTTACTAATTAAATTTTAATTAATTTTTTTAAATAAAGCTAATGATTGGTTGCCATATGGTAAAAGGGTTTCTGGATGGTATTTCATGATATTTCTTTTGAAATTCTAACTTCTAATCTTTTTCTATTTTTTATAAATATTTTTTGTTTTAAAAAACTTGACAAGATCTCCAACGGAGGAGGTGCTCTAATAAATGTTAAATTACATAGATATATTAAAAAAATTATATTTTGAAATACATCTAAAACAGTGTAAAATACATTATCTTTGCATAATGGATATTAAACAAAGCCAATTTTCTCTTACATTTTCATAAATTTATAATTCTCGAAAATTTTCAATATTAAATAAAAGTGACTTTCGGCTATTAAAAAATAAAAATTAAACGTTGATAAAGCATTATATATTAGTCGTGTAATAACGTGACAAATATAAAAACAAAAAGGAACTCAATGCCACGTCAGATAGTACATTCTTATTCACTGAAACGCGGAATACATAACCAATCAATCAATCAATAAATAAATAAAGAAACAAATATTTAATATATAAATAAATCACTTTTTGTCGGAGACAGTCTCTCATCATCCATCATCCCATCTCTACCGATCACAAAGACAGAGAGACTTTACCGATTCCACCAGATTCAAACTTTATTTCCTTCTATCAATGGCGAAAAAGGCGGTGCTGATCGGGATCAACTACCCAGGAACCAAGGCTGAGCTACGCGGCTGCGTCAACGACGTTCGTCGGATGTACAAATGTCTCGTCGAACGGTACGGATTCTCCGAAGAGAACATCACGGTGCTGATCGACACCGATGACTCCTATACCAAACCCACGGGAAAGAACATCCGCAAGGCGCTCTCGGATCTCGTCGGATCGGCTGATTCTGGGGATGTTCTCGTCGTTCATTACAGTGGACACGGTACGAGGTTGCCGGCTGAGACAGGGGAGGATGATGACACTGGTTATGATGAATGTATTGTTCCTTGCGACATGAATCTGATTACTGGTGAGTTGTTGTTCTCTTTTGTAATTGATGTGGAGATGATGATGATGATGATGATGATGATGATGATGATGCTCTGTTTTGTGATTGAGGATCTGCTTAGATTATAGTATTTGATGGTCTCATCTTGGATCTGGTCGGATAATGATAAAGAAGATGACTTTTGGTGAAAAAAATCATTTTTGATTGTGTTTAAATAAAAAAAATATCTAAGCTGAAATTATGCGTTTTATATGAAATTATTGACTAGGCGGAAGTCTATACCAATTTTTTTTTTTTTGAACACTTAAGACCTATTTTTTTTAAAAAAATGTTTTCTTTAGGTCCGATTTGCTGACTAAGTGTTTTAAAGATTGGTTCCTCATAGCTTAAGAATGATCATGTAGAGGAGCTCTGTGTGATGATTCTTGGTATTGTTGTTTTTGCAGATGATGACTTCAGAGATCTAGTGGACAGAGTTCCACAAGGTTGTAGGATGACAATCATTTCAGACTCTTGTCACAGTGGTGGCTTGATCGATGAAGCCAAGGAGCAGATTGGTGAGAGCCATAAGAAAGACGATGAGGAGGAAGAGGAAGAAGAGTCTTCTTCGAGGTTCGGGTTCAGGAAGTTCTTGCGCAGCAAAGTGGAAAGCGCCATTAGAGGGAACAAGAAGGAGGGAGATGAGGCGGATGAGATCGAGACCAAAGAGATAGAGCTGGAAGACGGAGAAATGATCCTCGCCAAAGACAAGTCTCTGCCTCTGCAGACACTTATCGACATCCTCAAGCAGCAGACAGGGAACGATGATATCGAAGTTGGGAAAATCAGGCCGAGTCTCTTCGATGCCTTTGGCGATGACTCCAGCCCTAAAGTGAAGAAGTTCATGAAAGTGATATTAGGTAAGCTCAAAGCAGGGGAAGGAGAAGGTGGGCTGATGGGAATGCTTGGGAAGCTAGCTTCAGGGTTTCTCGAAGGGAAACTCAACGATGATGACTATGTGAAACCCGCTATGCAGACGGAAGTTGGTAGGAAAGAAGAGGTTTACGCTGGTGGGTCTAGAGGTTCGGTTCCGCTTCCAGACAGTGGTATATTGATCAGCGGTTGTCAGACTGATCAGACCTCTGCTGATGCGACGCCGCCGGGGAAACCGAGTGAAGCTTATGGAGCGATGAGTAACTCGATACAGAAGATATTGGAGGAGACTGACGGTGAGATATCGAACAGGGAGATGGTGACGAGGGCAAGGAAGGCGTTGAAGAAGCAAGGGTTTACTCAGCAGCCAGGTTTGTATTGCCATGATGGTTATGCAAATGCTCCTTTTATCTGTTGAGAAAAAGCTATTTGATGCTTTTTTATTTGTAACGACCGTTGATGATGATTCTGGTCGGGAAAATAAGCCTTTGTTTGAGGGCATTTGTGTAAGTTAAAATTGTGTGTTGTGTTTTTGTGATACACTGGTTTCATCTTGTTTTTATTGAGGACTATGTTTTGTTTTAAATTTTTTTTTTAAAACATTCTAAGTTTTGTTTATTTTGGACATTCCAAATAATATTAGGACTACAAACGAATCGTTTAAGCCAAAACGTTAGATAATAATAGTATTAATACATCTATTGCCAAATTGCCATGTGATAGATATACACAAAAATGGAAGTCATAGTGTTTTCTCCTTTGAAAATAAAATAAATAAAAATACGAATAGGCATGGGGGGAACTTGAGGGTTGTGTCGTTTTTCTTCTTAAATAAGACGGACAATGTTTGTTTTTGTCTCAATCATCGATCTCTTGAACCCATGCTAAATCTGCAAGGTAACAAAGCGACAATAATCATTCTCCCAAGTACTGACTGTCGGGACTTAAAACCAAAATGACTAGGATCTCAAGATGAAACTACATGTGAAAAAGCTTTTGTAGCGGATATACCTTGTAAGACAGTTTCTACAGCTGCATTAGGGATAGAGAGGCCCACTATTCGCTGATTATCCGTCGTAGTCTCTATGCGTATAACTCTAATCCTCTTGTGGCTTTGACGGGCCTGCAAACAAACCGAATACACTTGTAAGTTTCCAAAGAGAGGGTATTAGAGAAATTTTGCAAAGGATTTTACTTGTTTGGAAAGAGCTTTCTCAATGGTTCCCCAGATGGGAAGAATAAGGCCACCCACAACATTTACTTCCTGTATTCTTCTTCCTACTGTGCAGTACTCTCCCAGCTTACACTTTGGTCCGTGCATACACTGTACCTCAGATACAAACTCAATATTACTACTGCACAACGCTATATCAATGTTTATGTCGTAATAAGGCTTAAAATTTGAATCACACCACGATGGTCCTGTGCTAATATATTTTTTCTGTCTGTAGAAAAGCTTCCAGACTTTATTTTTTTTATGGAGGAAGTATACCTGTTTAGAAGAAACTTCGTACTCGTCTTCCCAACCGGTACGAGCCTTCTCCAGGGATGAGAGTTTTCGGTACTTAGTTTTCAACTCTGAAAGAGACATCTCTCTGCAAAAAAATAACACGAGTTTATACCAGTTTCTCAATTAGAAATATGAAATGTGAAGTTACTGGCAATGGTGTGTGGATACCTTATCGACTCTCCTACCGCAGGACGGACGGTCTTAAACAACCCAGAGGCCGTACTGGAAATCCAAGAAAAAACTCAGCAATGAGATTTATTTATTATTAATATTTGCTAATGACCACAGTTGATGCAGAAGCTTATAAAAAATTAGAGGGGAGAATAAGTCACCTCTCAAATGCTAATATGAAGTGCCGTCTTCCTAACCATTCTCTCTTAGATTCATAAAAGCCATCGCTAGCCGAGCCAAGCCCATCCCTTCTCTTCCCCTCCAGCATTGAACTTGCGGACTGTGCAGATCAACTCAAGATTTTGATTCAACGTAGTTAAATTCGACTTATTTACACAGAGCGATAGATATTGAACTACCTCCCATGTAATACCACGATCTAAAGTGAAAGTAAAGAGCATAGTTGATGCACCAGACATTTGATCGACATGGACGGTCTGAAAAAATTAAAGATATTAGTAGGCACAAATCGCTAAGAGAACCAAATCAAGCACGAGATGTCAACCTTTGGAGTGGTCAGCAGTTCAACGCTATTAGCTTTCATATCCACGATTCCGGAATCAAAAGTTCCTTCAATTCGAGCATTATGTACAAGCACATCTAATATACTCGTAAACAATTCAAACAGCCTGCATAGCACATGAGACTAAAGCATCAAACCGAATTGAAACAGCTTCTAGTATTGCAATGCGTGAAAATCCATTTAACGCATGATACCTATTCTGAATATCAGGTGGCAATCCCAAGAGGCGATTCAAAAACCGTCCAACATCATGCATGTCAGAATCAATAATACGTCCTGATAACTTTCCAGTGTCTTTCCCATTAGCTGTATTATCAGTCATGAAGTATGGTAAAAAGGAGGTTACTACAGATAGAATTTAAGCCCCAGTACGAAAAGAAGTGAAAACTAGCAAAGCTTACCCAACACACTGTCCCTAACTATTCCTACCGCGATAAGCGCAGCCCTTGCCTTGGTTAAAAACTCTTTAATTGTTTCTGGTTCATCAGTCGAGCACCCAGGTGGAACAACGGGTAATTTCTCCTGAAAAGTAAGCCATACTATATTTTAAGCTCTATCCATTATCATCGGTCCTAAAAACTGAAGTAGCAACACATGGTTTTATGAGGAAAACCTGCTCCATTATCCCTCTATACATCACCATCAAGGATTTTTTACCAAAGTTACTATCATAATTGTAGGCACTCAAAGAAGGCCCCGCCCTGCAATAATACACCGCGCTATATTTTGAGACAGTATAATTGGCAAGGTTTTAAGTAATAACAAGCCACAGGACAAACAACTAGGAAATGGTTTAGAGAGGTGCATGACTTTCCTGCGATCTCCCTGTGTTAAAGCACCAAGAGTTTCTAGTCTCTTTGCAACAATAGAGGCAAAGCGGCGTTCCCCACCAAGATTTGTAAAAAGTAGCCTGACAGTGCCAATAACAGAGAACGCATCAACTTCAGCAACTGATGTCCGACCTTCTAAATAAAAAGGTAGCAAGTACTTTTGCAATTGGACAGAAACAAAATCAACTACACAAACGTTGTCATACCGACCTGTATTCAGGTGCAGATGTCTGATTTGACCGGTGAGTTCTTCCAAATTGCTGAATTGCACGATCAGCACTCCAAGGAAGCTCTAACGTCAAATGAACCCTTCTTCTCTGCAGATACAAATATAAAATATTTCCAAATTAGTTAATACCCCAAAAAGCCAACCGTGAGGCCACTGTTCATAACCTCATTAGATCTTCAGAGCATTAGGAATATGCAAAGAGACGACAAAACGACAAAAAAAATAGTAGCTATAAACTGGACACACCTGATTTGCTGCCCTTCTATCTGCTTGCAACGAAACACCAGCTGAACCAGCTTCAGAAATAATGGCAACAAACTTTTTACCATCCATAAATAGTTGTTTCTCGTGCATGTTGACCATTTCCATTGTTATATCCTTTCTAGAGCCAATAAATACAAGGATGGAAAGTAAATTGCTGGTGCGTTATAACAAAAACTACTATGAAGGAATTAGAGGAATTAAAGATGAGGAAATAGAGAATGAGAGAGAGAAAGAGTTTAAAAATTTACGTGTTTCTTGCTTGATATGTAACACCTTTCCCATTAGACGCTCTTACAAGCATACCTCGTCTGCCTGTTATTTCTGCGACTTTGTCAGGGCCCCCAAGCTGTATTAAGCATTAAAACAGCAATAGCAATTTAGGAACATTCTTAAGCTTCCAGAAGTTAAATTTAACCACACAACTAAAACCTTTGGATACTAAAAATACTACAATCAACGCACCCTAACTGCCATAACTTGGATAAAGGATTCACCTATACCACTCAACACCATCCACATAAAGCTTAATTCCATAAAATAAAGGAGATTCACCTATTACCACGAGCTGCTTCATAGCTAAAAAAAATAATCAGAGAAGCTAAGATAGTTACCTGATCGACGATATCATCTAAGGGATTGTTTGGAAGATTTAGAGACCGGATAATCTCTAAAATCTTTAATTTTCGTTCCAAGGCAGCTTCATACCTAATAAAATGGGTAACCACTCTTAGAAAAAACAAATACATACTTCGCTTCAATTATACGAGCAGGAAATTATCAAGACACATGTTGCTATTCAAGATTACAAACCTTTTCTGCAATTCCGCAACGTAGACACGCCTTGCTTGAATGTACTCCTCTGTTTTTTCTTTGCAAGAATAGCATATCCATGCTTCAGATGGTATGTCTGTAACTGGAGGAACTACACAATCTGGATGAAAAAGCTTGTCACATTCTGAACAATGGAGTAACTTCTTCCTTTCCTAGTTTCATCACAAGACAAGTTATTAATAACTCGTAAGCAGAGCGGAAATCAAGTTATCCAAGTTAAAGTAAAGTACATCTTCCCCACTGCATATCTGACATATCTGGAACTCATCATCAGAATCATTAGAATCATCAGCAGACTCAGCTGCATTGAAAACACCACTGATTAGGAGAATGTATAGACCTTGAATACTTAAGACTCGATTAATAACAGACCAAGAGGATGCATATAAAAATGTAGGGACATCCCTTTAGCAATTTCCTATATTGACGATCTATAATAATATATTGCTACATCGATTTAAGGTTTAATAGACTGCAGTGCGTAGAGAAGCATATCAACACTTCCCATCTTATAATTTTGTCCCTAGTCCCTACAGCCTAAGCATCACGATTGTGTCTGTTCACTATGAAACCCACCTTCAGACTCCAAATAACTTTCATCATCGCTATCTGGTTTCCACTTTGCCATCTTTCTTACTCTCCCCCTAACTGAGACACCAGGTGAAGCTGAATGCCTCTTCCTATGAAGTTCTTTAACACTATCATCCTCTGTAAAAGTCAAAAAAAGGAAAACTATGAACACGAGATAAACGCCACCATAGATTGAAAGCAAAATTTTTGACAGAGCAGTAAGTTACCTGAGAGAGGTTCGGGCTGCTCTGGCAGGGGATAATTCTCTTCCACGAATTTCAACAGGAGCTCTCGAGGTCCCGAGACAAAATCATCAAGCTCAACACCCTATTGCAAGAAAAAGGGGGACAACATACAGTAATCAATCATGTAGAAATTAGGCAGATGGAATCATAAAAGGATACTCAATATATTTCCAAAAGCAGAATAAGGAGAAACGCACATATTTAGTTACAGCCTCTTCAGTTCGAGCCTCTCCAGTACTCTGAAGGCCAATAACCACACACTTGTTTGCTGATAAGGCTTTCTTAGCTAACCTTACAGTTACAGGAACTTTAGCTGACATACACAAATGTCTAAAGAAACGCTGCAGTAACATAACATAGAGGAAATAGATCGTTCAACCTCTGGGATAAGATGACAACCATCAACTGTAATAACACTGTCTATCTGCTATTTCTGGAAGATTATACCTGATGGCTTGACCAGTATAGTCTCCACAATTGACTAGAATTTGGTTTCTCGTTAGGAAGAAAAGCATTTGCTGACAACATCTCTATCCGTAGCTCTGCCCAAAATTCTGCAGACTTATTGTACATTGCCTACAGAAGAAAGCAAGTAATTCAACACAAACAGCCTACTTTTAAATTTATTGACAGGGATCTCTGAATAAAAACAGGAGATAATAGAAATAATGAACTTGCTTGCCAAAAGTATCAAAGCACCATTCAGATTTTAAGTTAAAACCACAGGATTAATTTCATAAACACAATAAAGCCTGCTAAACTTTTGTAAGAGCTTGGTTTCAAACTTGATGATAGAGCTAGATAGTCAATTGAGATATGTGCAGCTTTCAAGTAAAATAATATATATATATAAAGAAAAAGATTTTACCTCCATTCCTGCTTCTAAAGGAGCTTCAACAATCTCAAACTCAGCCCCTTTGTAGCTCAGGGTACGGCATACATACATCCCCCTATTACGAAGAAGGGATGTTAGAATGAATATGCGCAAATGTGAATGGCATAAAAGAATGTCACAGGCTTCTTAAACCTCGCTTTCATGTCCATGGCAACCAATTCCAAAGCTCCTACTCCACCTTTATCAAGCGCACCTGCACAAACATTTTTATGGAATCATTTGTATTTGTACATCCTCTAGACAGAAACTTAAAACTGACACTAAATGAATTCGTCTTTATCCAATTTAGCTTTAAAATAAAGCTTTTTGTCTACAAGGCAAATAGGATAGAAAATAGAATGCTACCAAATAATTATCAAAAATAGAGAGAATAGAATACAGACCTAGAAATTTACTAAAATCACTGAAACTTGTTCCAGCTCCCCAAAGACCAAGCCTGACCATATAGCCCATGTTTCGTGGTTCAGATGCACCAGTAGCAGAGCAATAAAGAACACGTGCTTGGGGGATCTTATCCTGCGTTTCCAAAATTCATAACCTCTATTCAACTAGGGGAAATTAACTATATTATATGTAACTGAGAAGAAGTTATCCAAAACAAAACCAAACGAGAGTATCTAAAATCACTCTTCAGATTCAGGCATTCGGTTTCCAGTAGCAGACCTGAATGTCAACAACAGCCTGCCCGATGCGTGTAGGCTGACTCCCAGCTTCAGGTACCAAATTTTTTGCTTTGTGGCACTACATCAAAGGAAAACTTAAGTAGATGAAGCTGCATAACGTACTAATAACTAGAGCTCTTCTCAAAAATGATAAAACCAGTGATCAAGCAGTTTAACACGACAGGGCATGCTTGAACACTATTCAATTCACCAAAGCGAGCAGAAATTTTAACACTAATGAATTAAATATACATCATTCGTGGATTTGCTACCTCATCAAAGATCAAGAGCCCATCAAAATCTGGTCCACACCACTGAACAAGTTGCTGCAAACGAGAACGCCCCTTCTCAGAGGAAGCAATGAGACTATTGTATGTCAAGAATACCACTCCGTCTTTAACACCAACATTCTTTGAGTCAAGCTTAGAATAGGGCAGCTTGTTCAAAGGATTCACTGCACGTAAAACACATATCGTTACTTCGTAGCAGACGGAACACAATTGGTTTTCAGACAAGACATTCTAATGTTCACTTGACTGAAAGTTTCCAGGCTCAAAAATTATAAAATTCAACGAGAGTAAGAATCACAAATCCAATTGGAATACAGTCCAACTTTGATTTATTTGGAAGCATTATGAACCGCACAAAGATCATCTATCCATAACAGCCTCTAGGTATGACGACACCATAGGCGGAGTTCAGAAACCCATTACCAAAGAGATTAAGTTCTTTATATCCCGAACTAATACGTATATGCTTTACATCGTAATAGTAAAGCATGAGTGGAATTAAAGCATTCAGCTAAAACAAAATCAATTCTGATCCAGATAACTCTATATCATACACTATAAATAACCATGAGCCAGGAAATGTATCTAGCATAAGCTTTATGGATAACATACGAGCATTTTGGACCCAATAAAATAAGTGAATTACAAACTCAAACTGATAGCCAAGTCAAGATAGTACCTCCAACGCATGTGGCACCCACATCATCCAAGTCCCTTCTTGCATCGTACTTCAAGTCTGAGCCAACAGAAATCCACCTGCATAAATCATAGAGAAAATGAAGCACAGATAATTAGAATTCATCCAATCCCGCTTTAAGTCATCTACTAGACCAAACAAAGGGACACTGTAGGCTATATAGTATACTCATAAGCCAAATTAAATTGAGTTATCAACATCCCATCAAAGATGTAAATGACTCAGTAAAATCCTTCTACAAGACTTACAAAGCTTTTCTCCTTCCATGTTTCCAATTCTCCCAAATCAACCCAGCAATTGTCCGCCCTTTCCCCACACCAGCACCATCTCCAACAAAAAATCCCGCTCTGGTACCATCAGCAAGGTGCTGAAGATGCCTCTATAGTTAAAAAAACAAACAATGTCATACAAGAACGAGCACATCAGAGACCATTAACCAAACTTGCTGCCGTTCAAAACCAACCTGACAAGCGTAAACTAATGTCTCAATCTGCAAGCACGACAACGCCTTTGACTCTTCGAGCTCTTCCTTGATTCTCAGATCATAAGTGGGCTCTGGAGGCTGCACTGCAGACAGAGATGATGTTTCCACAATCGGATCAGGATGAGGAGGTCCAATTGAAAGCTTTGGTGGACGCTGCCAAAAAAAAAAAGAAACCTATTAACGATAACCAAAAAAAACACCTGTCGAGATGTGACACTCACATAATCCATAAACGTTTCTCCCGCAGTTCCACCTTCATCTTCTTCCCTCTCAACTTCAATAGCTTCCTGGTTTTAAACCAACAATACAGTGAAGCTAAGTTCAGAAAAAACATACAACGATATGATCTGAACATTGATGAACAACACATGGATACGATAGCATAATTCAAACACAGATGAAAATGGGATTGAATTGGATGAATTAAAATAGGCATAGACCTCGTTGACTTCTTCGGGAGGAGGAACCGAGGGAGGAGCAGGAGCAGATTGAGGAGCAGTTAGAGATCGATTAAGCTTAGAGACATCAACCGCGAGCTCCACGTGGCACTGAGGACAAGAGAACCTCGTGAGCCCATGCGGAACATTGAGAATCGCCTGGCAGTTAGCGCAGGGCAATTGCATCTTCGTCGGATCGATCCCGTGCGCCGGAACCGGAGGCCTGGGCTGCTGTTGCTGCTGCTGCAAATTCATAGGTTTCAGCTGCTGCGGAGGAGGAGGAAGCGGCTGAATCGGCGGAGGCTGCTGCTGCTGTTGCTGCCGTGCCCTAGAAAGAAGCTCCGGCGGCAACATTTGGGGGAGCTGGCAAGTGGGACACGAGAACTCCACGACGCCGGTCTTCACCCTAAGAATCACGCGGCATCCCGCGCATCTGACCTGAACGTCGCCTCTCGGAACGCCTCCGCCGCTGGGGTGCGGCGGAGCGGGAAGCGGCGGAGGAGGTTGGACCGGCGGTTGCGTCATTGATTGTTTTTTTCTAGGGATCCGCCGAGCGCGAGGATCGTGTTTGAGGAGGAGATTGAGATTTGAGAGAGAGAGGAGTATGTATGTATGAGTGTAAGTAATGAATTTATTTTTTTTTCGTCGAGAGCGCGAAAGGTTCTTCTTCTCTTCGTCTCTTTTTTGTGCCTTCCCTTCTCTCTTTCTCTCTCTCTCTCTCTTTTTTTTGGTTTCAGATTTTTTTTCCCCTTCTTCTAATTCTCTCTTTGGTTTATCTCTAGAGTGCTGTAACAAGAAAGAAAACCACCTCTGTACCGGTGAGGGGCCGATGGAGCAGCACGTGTTGTCACGTGACCTACCAGCTCATGGTTGGTTTGGGCCTTTTTAATCACAAAACCATATAAACATTATCTATCTATAGGGTTTGTTATGTAAGCATGGTGTTTGGGCTTTGTAGAATATGAAGCCTTTTATTTGGGTCTTTACTGTAGTTTAAAGGGCTCTGATTTCATTCTTTTTTTTTTTTTTTTTTTTGAATTACCGGCTCTGATTTCATTCAAATATTCAATTTTTATAAATCTTTGTTATTTGTTGGTGTGCTCTGCTTTGTTGTTAGGATGCAAGTGGATGATTTGTTGAAATGCATGAACAATCTAACACTTTAGTTTTTTTTCTGTATCTGACAAAATTATCACTTCTTTTAAATATTTATTTTGCAAAACGATAACTAACAAAAAAAAATTGACAGATATGAGAGCTGTATTTTAGCCGAAAAATGTAAAATAAGTGTTAAATCATGAATCGAGAACTCTGACTAATACACTAGAGTTAATCATGCTCTTGCATATAAAAAATGTTTAGTATGTCTAAATGATATGATATAATATATTATAATATAATATCACTTTTCCTGGTGATGTTTTAATTTATATCAACTACAACAATACTCATCTATATTATTAAAAGAGAAGTACCCATATAAAATACCCCTTAGTTTTCACTTTTATTTACAATGGTATGCCACTGACATTAAATAATATTTCTTATTTTAATGATGTCTTTTCCACTTCAATTAATGTGTTTTCCAAATTAAATTTAAATTAAATACACTTCATTAACTTCTCCATTAAATCAATGTCAAATTCAAAAAAAATACATTTTTATTAGACAAACGATTCTGGAAATTATAATATCAACTCTTCATTTAAAAAATTTGAACGAAAAAATATTAGCATATTTGAACCGAAACTAGATAATATCCAAACGGATTTACCATTTTGGTATCTAGAGAACCATAACCAAACTTCATCCGAACGAAATATTTCGGATATTCAAATGTATTTAAATCATATTTATATACTTAAATATGTTAGCTATTTTTCGAATTAATATCCAAGATATAAGCTATTTTAAGTTGGTTAAAATATTTGAAATATAAAAAATAATCAAAAGTAAACATTTTAAAGTAGATAAACAATAATCAAAACTCCAAAAATATTTAAAATATATATTTATTCTTCATCCAAATATTCAAGTTAAACCTATTTTAATTTTTAATTTAGGTACTTTGGCTTATATTACTCAAATTTACATGTTATATTATTTTTATTTTTAGATTTAGGGAAATTTAAAGATATATAAATTTTGAAAATTCAAAAATAGTTTAAACGGGGTATCAAACCCGCAAAGATCTGAATCAAACCGGAACCAAAGTTTATAAATACCCGAATAGAGGTAGAATCTTTAAACTCAAAAAACTCAAATCCGAATAGATTTTAACCGAATTCGAGTGGATACCCAAATACCCACCCCTAACTTAGTCAATATAAAACGATTAAATATTATAAATATATTATTTAGTATAAAAAAAACTAAAACTGAAAATTAATACCCGTGCGGTCGCACGGATCAAGATCTAGTTCGGTTTAATTAGCCAAATTTGATGCCTTAAAGATACTTATAGGATACTTATAGGATAAATGCATATAGTGGAATTTTCACGTTATATATGTGCGTTTTTAACAAAAGATTAACATTTTTGTACTTGGAGCTTGAGAATATACAATGGCATGTTATCTAGTGGTCTTTGTTTTGCTATACAACGAATTAGTGGTTTGAAATCACGAGACACGTGTGCGTAAGAAGCTATACCAGACTTGGACTCGGATCGATGCAAAGTACAAAATTATCATGACAGTTTTTTTGGTAGATTTTCTACAACATAAACTTCCGACAGTTGATTATTTTACGTCATGTTTTCATTACGTGAATTCATTTAGAACTATTCTAATACTATATAAGGAAAAGAAAAAAGAAACACAACCTCACTCGATTATCGAAAAGGTCACATGATAGTCTATATAATTCGTTTTCTCTGTATAGTTCTAGTCAAGTAGTTTTAAAATCAAAATATGTTCGCATAAGTGATATGGGGACACACCCCATTCCAAACGTTGCTGGCATACATTCTGATCCTTAATACTTTTGGGCCATCATGGAATTTGTGGACAGAAAACTAAGTTTGTCTGAGCTCATATTGAATCAAATGAAGTATAGAAGACGTTTCTAAATCGACCGTGTATGTATTATGTATAAACTAATAAGAGTTAGTCTCTCACATGTCTCTCAAAAAACTAAGTATAGTAGTAGTTAACTGATAAGTATGTTATAATGATTTAAGATTAAGACATCTCTTTTTCGGTCGATTCAGATATTTTAAAAATTTAAAGGAGACTGGATTACGTTGGAACTTTATAACCATTTCTAATCCAATTATATTTTTCCCTTTATATAAAAAAAATCTATTATAGAAATTGATTGCTACAATATAATGCTACTAGAAACCTATTTTTTTCTATAATAAAATAACTTTTTTTATAGATGTATACAAGAAAACAAATCCACATCTATAAAATTCTTCTATTTTACATGAAAATATAAAGAAAAAAAATTGAATTAAAATGTTCCTATGTGCATAACGGGATAATTATTTTTCTCTTTATTTTAAGCTAAGATTTAAGAAGCGGGTGGAGCGCAACAAAACTTGGGACCCGAGATAACACAAATGCATCTAATTCCATCTTGATAGCAAAGTCATTCTTTATCTTATTCCATCCTGGTCACAACGTCATTCTATTGTTTTTGTTTTACTAGTGGTGTTTTTTTGGGTCAACTGGTACTTTATTTACTAGTGATGTGTATTGTATCCATCACATAAAATGTTAATTCACTGTATATAATACTAAAATTGTTTTAATTTATTTTCAAAGTTTTGGTTAACTCATGTGGGTCAGTAAAAATGAATATGACCTACCTGACCGCGTAAAATAAAGATAAAACATTAAGTGGTTTCCGCGTTAAGTAATTAAATAATTTTGAACGGTGAAGAAAGGTGCCTTCCTTCATAAACATTCCAGCGAAGAATCGTATCTCCATGTGGCAAAAATAATCTCGTTGTCATATTTCAGTTCCAAGAAGACGAAGCAAAAGAGATGTCTACCGGTATGGGGAACTTCTTTCGGAAGTTGGGAAGTGGTAAAAGCAAGAGCAGTAGAAGTTTTAAGGGAGAGAGGACGACGTCGTCGTCGTCAATATCTAATGAACCATCACCCTCTGATGCTCCAGTCTCTGTTTCCGACAAGATCAACGCTGCCAAGAAGAAGTACGCACTCATCCCTGACCGCTTCTCTTCCCTGGACCAGGTTCTTTCTTTCTTTCTTTCTTTCTTTCTTTCTTTTCTGATGTTGACTTAAGACTTTTGATCACCATGGTTTCCGCTACTTGCATGTTCTTTGAGTTCTTCAAATTTGAAGTTATTTGCTGTTAAAAAATTGAGATGGTTATTTTACTTTCTCCACTACCTCGTTGACATTAGGATATAAAATGGGTTATTAAGGATAGTGAGCTAAATCACGGTGTACTGCTAAAAAAACAAATGTGAATGGTGTTTTATTATCTGTAAATTTTATGGTTGTAAATTATTCATTCATAAATCTAAAACAATATATAAAAACATTAAAATGGATAATTACTCATCTTTATAAACTTTTAGCATTTAGAAAATAATGATTTACTTTCACAAGAAAATGATTTGATATCTTCTAATCGAGGAAAAATAAATGTATGAAAAAGTGACTAGAGAGGAAGTGTGGTTGATGAGCTAATGAATGGTGTTTTTTTTTTTTTTAAAGGTATCAAAAGCTCTAAGAGAAGCTGGTCTTGAATCATCTAATCTAATTCTCGGAATTGATTTCACAAAGAGCAACGAATGGACTGGTAAACTATATAAAAAGAAACACAACTTATTATAAAACTATACCATATACATAATGTAACAGAGTGATCATCGTTCTGTTTGATCAAAAAAAAAGGTGATCATCGTTCTGTTTTTTTCAGGGAAAACATCTTTCGATGGAAAATGTCTGCATGCGCTCGGAGAAACTCCAAATCCATATGAAAAGGCAATATTTGTAATAGGCCAAACGTTAGCTCCTTTCGATGAAGACAACCTCATCCCTTGTTTCGGCTTTGGTGATTGTGAGTTATGTTTTCTATTTGCTTCCCCAAGAAAGAATATCTTCAAGCTTTGTTACTAAGACTGTGTGTTTCTTTCTTTCGTTGTCTAGCAACGACACACGACGAGGAAGTGTTCGGTTTCCACAGCGATAACTCTCCATGTCATGGCTTTGAAGAGGTCTTAGCATGTTACAGAAGAATCGCGCCTAACTTGCGTTTATCAGGTCAGTAAAATATCTACCTTTCATTACCAAATCATAAGCTTCTGAGTGACTTTTGTTCAAAAGGACCAACGTCATATGGACCGCTCATTGACGCTGCGGTAGACATTGTTGAAAAGAACAACGGACAGTTTCATGTTTTGGTCATTGTCGCTGATGGGCAGGTAAAGTTACAAAGCTTTTCAAAAACAAATAGAGTATGAACACTAAATAACAATGTACTAAAATGGTGTCCAGTCGGCAAACCAGTCATATCCAAAATAATTTTCTTAAAATCTGAAATTATGTGATTCAAGTCGGTTTAAACTATTCTAAATCGGTTTAAAACAATTTAAGTCAATCTAAGAGATAAACCAATTTAGATTGACTTAAATTGTTTTCATCAAAATATCAAAACCAATTTGTATATCTGATTTTGATATTTCATCAAAATATCTTGATTTAAGAGATAAACCAATTTGATGGAATATCAAAATCAATTTGTATATCTGATTTTGATTATAAAATTATTTTGATATTTGATTAGGTGCTTAGTAGAAAACTTTAACAACTAGACCTCACTTGAGTTATTTTGAATATCAAAATATTTTGATGAAATATCAAAATCAGATATATAATTTAATTATAAAATTATTTTGATGAAATATCAAAATCAGATATACAAATTGGTTTTGATATTTCATCAAAATAATTTTATAATTAAATTTAAAATTAAGATATCTAATATAAATGTAAAAATCTTTAACAACTAGACCTCACTTGAGTTCCGAATAATTCGTGTATGGTCGTTAGTTTTCTACTAAGCACCTAATCAAGCATTGGTTAATAACAAGATCATGTTCTGAATGTGAAGGTAACTAGAGGTTTGGATATGCCCGAGGGAGAACTCAGTCAACAAGAGAAAACAACTATTGGCGCCATTGTAAATGCAAGGTGAGAAATAAACACAACATGCAATAGTTTGACGACGTGATCCCTAAGCTCCTATCACCTTGCAGCTCATATGCATTGTCGATTGTTTTAATCGGCGTAGGAGACGGTCCATGGGAAGACATGAGGAAGTTTGATGACAAGATCCCTAAGCGTGAGTTCGACAACTTTCAGGTATCATCTCATTTTCAACTCCTCTTCCCATCTATATTCCGAGCTTCTTCTTGAATCTTGACCTTGCTGCTCTCTGCAAAGTTTGTGAACTTTACTGAGATAATGAAGAGAGATACACCAGAGTCTGCTAAAGAAACTGCATTTGCTCTTGCTGCTCTGATGGAGATTCCCTTCCAGTATCAAGCAGCAATCGAACTCGGCTTACTCGGGTACTTCCTCTTTAATATCCTCATTGTCTCAAACTGCTTCTGATGTTCTTTTCTATAAAAGGAAAACGACGGGCTTAGCCAAGAAAATGAACCCGAGGCCACCACCTATTCCTTACACGCCTCCAGCTCGCACTGGACAACCATCATCTGACTCAGACGAACAAACACAGGTCTCAGAAACTGCTTACTTTCTTCTTCTGTTGCTTCCCCTTGTCTCATCACATCTCATCTCATATTGTTTCTTGTGAAAACAGAACTGCCCTATTTGTCTGACTAACAGAAAAGACGTGGCTTTTGGCTGTGGTCACATGGTAAGTTACATTACAGCATCACTCAAACCCATTCATGAACAAAAACCGGTTTACTTAGATCTGTAAGCTTTCTTGTTTGCAGACTTGTGGAGATTGCGGATCCAGAATATCAAACTGCCCCATCTGCAGAGTACTGATCACAAGCCGGCTAAGGCTTTACACGTAATCTCAGTGCCTTTGGACATAACGAATCCCTTGCACATACTGTCTCTGGTTTACCAAGTGTCTCTGACATCTGTTCCATAATCAGCTTGTACCTTTTAATTTCCTTATGTAATATAAATCTTAATTTGCCAACAAGAATGAAGAAGCAATGTACAAAACATGAATTTTAAATCCTTATTCACTGTGCGTCACAGAATATTTGAAGTGACTGAATCTTGCACCAGTTTCATAACCACAAAGCATGCCGGATTCAAAAACAAAATATTACTGCCAATAAACATCCATTACAATAGCTCTTCTAAGAAGTGATCATTCATTACTGAGGTTTGGTTGTGACTGTGTCATTTGGCTTTGGTACTGGTTGGATTCTTTGGTAAGGCTTCCTGGTAAGAGTCTCTCCCCTTAGAGCAGCCACGTATCTGTCGTTGGTGTCCTGCTTCTGTTTCAACTCCCCGAGGTATTCAGCTAGCCTCTCTTGGTTTACTTTACCCATCATCTGACCAAATACATTGCAGAAATACGTTATCCATCAGCAGAAAATGACACAAAAAAAAGTTTTAAAACTGCACTATGACAAGCTAGTAACAACCTCAATTACAACAGAGCATAAGCTTTAGTGCTTAACAGATTAGGCTTAGATTATTAAGCTACGACTACGCAGATGGATAAAGTTCCTAGTTAACACAGAACAATGGGTTGGTGTTACTAGCAACAGATTCTACACAAGCCTAAAGACTAAAAATCCTCCCCAATAGATCTAAGCCTCAACAACTATGGAAGAACTCAATCAATGCCATTTAATTTCTCAGGCAGTATAAGCACAAGACACAACAAGCATCATGTTGCTAGTCATCCTTCAAGACAAGCCCATACAGCAGCAAGCTTCTCTAGTGACTATGTATCTAAAAAAAAACTAACCATGAAGCTCAATAAAGTAACTTCCGCAACAGATTTAAGCCTCAACAAATAAGGAAGGGACTCAATACCATGAGGCTTTGCAAATATTTTAATTTCTCAGGCAGCATGAGACACAACAAACATTAGGTTGTTGTTCTAGTCAGCTTTGAAGATAAGTCCACAGAGCAGCAAGGCTTCTCTAGAAACTTATGTATAAACAAAACGTAGCCTTTAATAAAGCTCAATAGACTAGCTTTCAGACAAGTTACATGTTTCTATCACAGAACAGCTATCATGATCAGATAAGCCCTAGACACAACAATCATCAAGCTGTTCTAGCTCAATAAACTAGCTTTCAGACAAGTAACAATAGAAGACAAGTTACATGTTTCTATCACAGAACAGCTATCATGATCAGATAAGCCCTAGACACAACAATCATCAAGCTGTTCTAGCTCAATAAACTAGCTTTCAGACAAGTAACAATAGAAGACAAGCTAACAGCTATCATGATCAGTGGAAAGAAACCCTAAATGAAGTAACTTGCGCCGACAACAAAATCAGACTAAATGCATAGTTTTTTCGAGTAAAGGAAACTTTTTTTAATGAGATCCGATGATTAATGGATACATACGACGGTTTCGGGTCGGGCGGATTGTCGGAGCCGGGCCTCAAGTTCCGGGTTAGTGGAATTGGTGGCCTGCATAACTCCATAGCCGATTATCCCAGGAATGACACCGCATACGGTAGCGAACGTGAAGAAGAAGGATCTCGAATCTCTCGTCTTCCTCACTAGCCATCTCCACGTATCGCTCTTCTCATACAAAAACGACATCGTTTCCCTCTCTCTCTCTCTCTCTCTCGCCGGAGTTTCTTTCTAGTGTAAAGGTTCACACTTTAGCGTAAATGCAAATAGCCCCTAATTTCTATTATATTTTGTATAACGCCCCTATATATACTTATGTTTTAACATTTACCCCTAACAGTTTATAAATCATTTTTGACCCCTTTAGTTTGTTTTCTGATGACAACAACGCTAGTTAATCCGCTTTCAAAGGGAGAAATAGAGGTGTCGAGTGATTAAAGGACGTTCGAGTAGTTGTAAACTCTTATCAACTCCAACCAAAACGAAATATTATTCTGAAAATTATATGTTCTTGATTTAAAACAACTTTTTTTTTCAATTAAGGTTTGAAGAATATGCTCGTGATCATTATTGAATCAAGAACAAGATGGATCCAAAGCTGTTGTTCTGTTTGCCACAAGGAGATGCATTGTTTAATCCTCTTAATACTATGTTTATTCAAATGGCTTGCATTCTCGTCTTCTCTCAGTTGTTCTTTCTCCTTCTCAAACCATGTGGTCAAGCTGGTCCCGTTGCACAGATTCTTGTAGGAAAAAATACATTTCCTTGTGTTACACGCAACACCTTATTTTTGGAAGCTTTTTTAAAAGTTAATGTGATTGTATTTTTTTACAGGCTGGGATCGTGTTGAGCCCTGCTCTGCTCTCAAGAATCCCTAAAGTTAAAGAATTCTTCCTCCAGAAAGATGCAGCAGATTACTACTCATTCTTCTCATTCGCTTTGCGAACATCTTTCATGTTCTTGATCGGTCTTGAGTTCGATCTACATTTCATGAGAAGAAATTTCAAGAAAGTCACCGTGATAACCATTAGCTCTATGGTGTCTTGCGGTCTCCTCAGCCTCGCATTCTTCTATCTCCTCAAACCTTTATTACACATCAAAGAGGACTACTTCACTTTCTTCTTGGTTCTGTTCATTACCTTGTCCAACACGGCGTCTCCTGTCGTCCTCCGTTCAATAGCTGATTGGAAACTCGACACATCTGAGATCGGACGGTTGACTATCTCCTGTGCATTGCTCAATGAATTAACCAACGTTGTGGTCTATACTATAATCATCGCGGTCGTATCTGGTGGTTCCTTGATTGGTGATTTCTTCCTATTTATTTTCATGACAGGAGCCCTAATCTTGCTCAATAGGTTTCTAGCTTCATGGCTCCCAAAGAGAAACCCTAAAGAAAAATACCTATCAAAAGCTGAAACTTTGGTCTTCTTCATCTTCCTTCTCATCATAGGCATAACAATTGAATCATACGATGTTAACTCATCGGTTTCGGTTTTCATCATAGGCATTAACTTTCCAAGGCAAGGAAAAACTCATAGAACGTTGATAAACCGGCTTAGTTACCCGATCCATGAGTTTGTTCTTCCGGTTTACTTTGGTTACATTGGATTCAGATTCAGCATCATTGCATTAACCAGACGATACTACATTTGTCTTGTTATTATATTGATTCTAACCTTAGTTGGGAAATTTATTGGTGTGATAAGCGCTTGTATGTACCTGAAGATCCCTAAGAAATATTGGCTTTTCTTACCAACCATACTCTCTGTTAAAGGTCATGTGGGTCTTCTTCTTCTTGACGCAAACTACGACCAAAAGGTATTTTCTTCACCTACATATATAGTTTTGAATCTACTGCTACCTTTTAAAACTCTCATCATATTATTTCACCCTTCACAGTATACTTGATTTTATAGTATATTGTTTCACATGAGTACCGGTCATGGCCCAAACCTGATTAAACATTCGTTTGAAGTCCGCGAATTTTTTTGAACAAATTTATATATATGGAAGTCCACAAGTTTGTAAAAAAAATATTTTGGACTTCCAAACTTTTGAAATCTTTACTAAATCGTCTACGACCCCTAAAATCTCAGGGGCATCCTTCGTGAATACTACCAAATAGCAAATAAAACAAATAAAATAGATATAATATATTTGTTAAAGATGACATACAATACCATACTAGGTATTTTGCCCATAAATGCGGACTTAATCTTCTTAAGAATATTTATAGTTTATATCTATTAAAACAAATATCAACATTATAAATTATTATCTATGTTCTCAAAAATTTAAATTAAACATCAAATTATTTTTATATATGAATAGGTTTTGCATAAAAATATATATGATTAGTATTTTGTTGAAATTTAAGAAAAAACACTAACATGTTAGGAATATCTTACTAAATATATTGTTAGATTTTTTTTTAAATTATAAATATTTTAATATCTTAATTTTTTAACTTTATAATAGAAAATATTATTTTCAGGTAATAAAAATATAATTTTCAGGTAATAAAAAATATATAATAAATCAATGTTCTAAAAATCGCTAGGCGGTGATTAGGCGTTTTATAGAAGATTATTGTTTATGCGGGTGTCTAGACCGATTTTTCGGACGCCTAGACCGATTTTTAAATAAATCGTTTTGAAACATCGTTTCGTTCATACCCGATTTGCCGACTAGGCGGGCGCCTAGGCGCCGCCTAGACCGATTTTTAGAATACTGTAATAAATTATCAAATATATTATAGAAATCCAATATTATTAACATAGATTCATTTTTGATTATTTAATAATAATATTATTCATTAAAGTATCAACAACTTTAATCACTCTAACTTTGTTTTGTGATATTCTATAGGCACAGATAGATTCAACAATTTCATGGTTATATTCTATAGGTCTTATTTTGGTTGCCATAATATATTTGTTGTCATGATTTACTAAGTGAATAATTATACTTGCATTGAAAAATATCCCACGAACTAATTTATAAAATATATGTGAAACCGTAAAACAAAAATAAGAAACTGAAAAGATATCCAATTAATATATATATATTAATAGATAATAACAAAGTATATGTCAAAACAATCTATACAATAAAAAGGAAATACACCTCTTTCTTGAACTATATGATTTTTCCACTTTCTTAATTCAACAATTTTATGGTCATATGTTAGTCTAAGAGAATTTGTTTGCTATTATGGTTCTTAAGTGAGTAAATTGCATAGAGATTTTTCAATAACATCGGATTTTTTATAATTAAAAAAAACATATTATTGAAAAACATGGTTGTTCTTCCCATGAATTAATTTAAAAATCAGATAACTACAACAGCAAAAGTTAAATCTTTTAACGTTTGAATATTTATTATATAATTATCATTTATTAAATGATAGTAATAAATATACTTATAGGGTTGTCAAAAAAATATACTTATTGGGGATTTCAATTAGAATAGAAAAACCCTAAATTTTGAACTAAAACTGAATCAATAATCATTGAAAACTACACTATGCATATTACGATAATATGAGAATAATGTGCCAGAAAACGGACAAAAACATCAGAACAATCTCTGCAAGAGTATATGAACGTAAATCCATGTTACAATCACATAACCGATAAAAGCATACTGTATCTAGAATTGTTTTTTTTTTCTTAGAAAGAGTAATCTAGAACTGTTGTTGGTTTAAGACTAAAAGTTAGTTCAAAAAATCTAATAATGTATGGGTAGGAAAACGCACTACACAAATAATAATCGAGATGATATCTTTTCAAATACTTAATAACATGTTTTCCATATTTTCCCCCAAAAGTACAAGTCATATTTGAAGGATTGTAAAAAATAGAACAAACCATCAAACCTAATTAATAAGATCGAGTAAGGTAATTATCTTTTCATCGAGTTTGGTTGCTAATAATATATTTAAAGATTTGAAAATTAAGTATAAATATTTTGTTAGAGAAAAACATGTATATATATTAAAATTATGAAAAATATAAAAAGTAATTACTTATTAAGGGTAATATAGATATTAACCAGTCTAACTTTTAACGTGGGAGTTTCGTTGCGAAAATTTACTTCGCAAATAATATTATAGATAGATTGGTATTATTGAATTGTTAATTTTCACAACATCCATCTATTTAGAAAAAAACATTCATGAGTTTTTAAAAGTATTTCAGACATGATTTGGCTATATTTAAGTATTTGTTAGAGCATCATAATCGGTGAGAAATCCATCTTTCAATAATATATTTTAATATTCAAAATTATTTAACCATTAAAATAGTGCCAAGCGTTGAGAAAATCTTTCATAAATACTAACTTTCACATCTTTTTATTTTTACTGGTAAGAAATTTATTGAGAGTTTTACTAATGTTGATGTATTTATATTCGATTTTTATATTTTCACTTTTTTTTCTTTTTTTCTATTTACTTTTTTGTGAGAGATTCAATAATGTGGATGCTTTATGGTCGATTTTTCTTTATGTTTTTTTTTTTTCACTTTCTTTGTGTGAATATGGTTGTAGAAATGGTGGACCACAACTATTCATGATATGGTGATAGCGGCTTTGGTGATCACAACGCTACTAAGCGGTGTCCTTGCATCTTTCTTGCTTAAAGCAAGAGACAAAGACTTCGCTCACGAGAAAACTTCTCTT
Organism: Raphanus raphanistrum x Raphanus sativus; assembly: GCA_019705995.1. Taxonomy (NCBI): domain Eukaryota; kingdom Viridiplantae; phylum Streptophyta; class Magnoliopsida; order Brassicales; family Brassicaceae; genus Raphanus; species Raphanus raphanistrum x Raphanus sativus. The sequence goes on from CM034043.1 coordinate 53,771,010, forward strand.
GAATCCCTCGACACCAACGAGGAGCTACGCGTCTTATCTTGCGTCTACGGAGCCCGCTGCGCTCGTGGTGAACTCTCTCTTATCTCGTCCTTGAGCGGCTCTCATGGAGCCTCCAAGCCGTTCACGCCTCTTCTCATGCACCTCGTACCACTCCCGAAGAAACGAAAGTCAGAGCTCTTGTACCACGAGCACGGTGAAGATGTGCATGTAGAAGAAGACTTTGGGACTAACGAGAGTTTAATGATCAACGACTCTATCGACTCGTTTGCTAAAGACAGTAAAATCTTGATCCAACAAGTGAAGCTCGTGACGCAGATGGTTAGCATGCACGAAGAGATATGTAACGCAACGGAAGATCTACGCGTTAATATTGTGTTTCTTCCGTTTCATAAACACCAGAGGATCGATGGGAAGACAACAAACGATGGAGAACATTTCAGGCAGATGAACCGTAACGTTCTAAGACACGCACCATGTTCGGTTGGAATATTCGTGGACAGGAACATAACCGGGTTTCAACAACCGCATGGGTTTGGTTCGGTACAAGAGGTTGCGGTATTGTTCTTTGGTGGTCCGGATGATCGTGAGGCGTTATCTCTGTGCAAATGGTTTGCGAATAACACGTTGATCCATCTTACGATCATACAGTTCGTTCCCGAGGATTCACAGCCAGAGTCTCCAATAAGGAATGCGACAACACCAGATAGTGGTGACCTTCTTATCGAGGTTCGGGGACGAAATCAAACTGAACACGAAGCAGACCGAAGTTTATTAGAAGAGTTCCATAACAGGTACCTTACTAACACTATGTTCTAGTAATAGAGCCGGTTATAAGCACGGTCGGATAAACACATTCGCTTTAACTCCAAAATTGTAAAGAACTACTATACATAAGTGTTGCTTGGTTTCTAAACTGCCAAACAAAAATTTATTAAGAATAAATTTAAAATATCTATAACCTCGTAAATCTGAGATTCGGCTTTAGTGCAACTCACACCTCTATATGCAACAGGTTTGTGTCGATAGGACAAGTAGGGTTCATAGAGAAGCGTGTGGCCAACGGACCACATACGCTGACGGTTCTAAGAGAGATTGGAGAGATGTATCAACTGTTTGTGGTAGGGAAGAGTAGAGGAGACTGTCCTATGACGGTGAGGATGAAAGATTGGGAAGAGTGTCCGGAGTTGGGAACTGTCGGAGATTTCTTCGCTTCGTCTTTAGATGTAAATGCTTCTGTATTAGTTGTTCAAAAACAAAGACATTCACATGATAACTTTATAGATGATTAGCAAACATTTCTTCTTTATTTAATCTCTTTTGTATTTTATTTAGAGTTTATTAAGATAGGTTTCATGTATGGAACAAAGGGTTCGGAGCTAAACCCTGAACCAGGACTAAACAGTTTGGTCTCTTCGCTCTTGTGCCCTAGTCTAACGGTACAGAGAAAAACAGAGTTTTTTATGAAACTAAATTTCAACAACTAGGGCTAATCTTCAAGGCTTGGTCACTCTGCTCCTGTGCTTCCATTGTGTCACAAAGACTTGACCCTTTGGTCTCAGGAAGAAGCAAAACAAACAACCCGAAACCCGACATTGCAAACCCGAAAACCGCGAAAGAGAGTGAAGTAACATGTCTTCCAATAGAAGCAATGAGCGGACAACAAGCTCCTCCAACCACAAGTGTCTGTCTCAGCATCGTCATAGCGCAGTTTCTCACGCTCGTCGGGAACAGCTCAACGATGTAAACCGCCATCAAGTTGAATCCAATCCTCGCACAGAGGAAGGAGACAAGTTCCAAAGCGAAAGCAATCTTTGTTCTACCGAGAAGGCTTAGGACGAAACAGAGCACCCCTGCTGCTCCTCCACCTAAGGCATTGACTAGCACAGAGCTTCTTCTGGTGAACCTCTCCAGCAATATCGGTGTTATGACAAAGGAAGGTAGCTCCACCATTGCGTTTAGGGCTTCGCTTAAGTAGATGTTGAGTTTTATGTCTCTGACGGCTAATGGAACTCCATAGTACGACATACCTAATCCAAACATTATGATCATAACAAGTATGATTCGTTTGAAAGCCCAGTTTCTGATGAACAAGTCCTTGATCGTGTACCTTGGAGCCTGCTCTAGGGTTTGTTTTTCAAGTAACCGAGAAGACACTGATTCCAAGAAAGTTCTAGTTTCAGGTGAGATTCTTTTGAGTACCTCAATTGCTTCTTGGTTCCTTCCTTGCAGATGAAGCCAACGAGGAGACTCTAAAGCAAAGAAACAGAGGAAAACACTGTGAACCGCAGCCGGGACCGATGTGCAGAGATAAAGAATTCTCCAAGAAGCGTGGCGAGCAAGGTAAGCAATTCCAGAGAGAGACATAAACCCTAGCACAAACAGAGTAAACGGAATCATAGTAGCTCTAGGTCTCCACCTTGTGGAAACTCGCTCGCATATCAAAGCTAACGCGTATGTACATGTCTGAGAACGCGCGAAACCAACCAAGAACTTCAAGAACACGTAGCTCCATATGTTGGAGGAGAAGAAGATTGAGATTCCGGTTACTGACATTGTCGAAGTCGATAAGAAAAGCAGTTGCTTGCGTCCCAAGAAACCATCTGGGATCGTGGAAAGCAAAACCCCTCCGACTATAGATCCCATATAGAAAGCAGATGTGGGTAGACCTCTGAGGAAGGAGCTCGAGCACTCGAGATCAAACTCTGAAATGACGGATTTGCCCTTGAAACCGTTGTCCCAGTCCCAAGCTGACCTAGGTAGTCCACACATAGTTGTGGTTGTCGGATTGCAGATCGTGTGGTCGAGACAATGCCATGTAGGGTATGCGTCTGTGAAGACGGTGATGAATATCTGCATGGAGTCGAACGTAAAGGCAAGCCCGATAAACATTATCTGTAGAATCTGCCGGAGCCCAAAGTCAGATAAGCTTTGTTCGATGATGGTATCAAACGTCAAAGGCGAAGAAGTATTTTCAGCTTCAAGATGGGTCAACAATGGAGCTGAAGAACTCGACATTGCTGTAGATCTATTCAAGTGAGAGTTGTTATATCAGTATCACATACAATTTGTAAAATTAAAGTCAAGTATATATTTATAGCAAACTTTACCTATCACTATTATTTATCAGTTATGTTTATTTTTCATCACGTCACTAGCAGGGTCTCGTACTGTCACCACCATTGAAAATAACCCCTCCCTACAATTTTATATTGTAATCATCATGAAATACATCAGCACCAATGAAAATAGTTTCAATAATAAAAGATAATAGATCTTCTTATTTTTAACACAAAGATAATAGATCTTTTAACAGGAATATAGTGTTATTATTTCACTTAATCTTCTTCAAACTCATTAGCCTAATCACCAAAATGTACACACACAATACTAATCAGCTCAAGAGATTGTGTGATCTGTGATGGTTGTCTGAATCAGAGATCACAAGAATCTCAAATGTCGCATTTAATGATCCGTTACCTACAAGGCTAGAGTGCTAGACAAATCAAGTGAAGCATATTAATGCAGGTAACAATCACACCGACCGATTCACATGTATATATGAATACGTATTTATGTATATGACCCCCATAATGGCTTGTTAAGCCCATTGACAGTTTTTTTTTTTTTGAAACTTTTCTAGCCCATTGACAGTTACCTCAAATTTAAAGCAACAAAGCACGTTACTCATTACTGTGTTACGTCGATGCTCTCTCTGTTTTGGCCGATGTTTATCTCTGTTTTTTTTTTGTGATAGTCCATTTTATTTTCTGAAATAATGATCGAAATGGTTCGATTTATTAAGATATAATATTTTTAGGTTTCACTTTCACATATAAAAATACACACAAAAACTATACTTTTAGCAACTACTACTGCTAGTCTCCATGGCTTGTTCCCTCTGCTCTTGTGCTTCCATTGTATCACAAAGACTTGCACCTTTGGTCTCAGGAAGAAACAAAGTAAAAAGTCCGAGGCCCAACACCGTAAAACCAAAAACCGCAAAAGAGAGCGACGGAACATTTCTTCCGACAGAAGCAATGATTGGACAAGCAGCTCCTCCGAGTACAAGGGATAGTCTAAGCATCGTTGTCGCAAAGTTCCTCACGGATGTTGGATACATCTCAATCATATAAACCGCCATCAAGTTGAACCCGATCCTAGCGCAGAAGAAAGAACCAAGTTCAAATACAAAAGCAATGTTCGTTAGGCCTAAAAGCGTCAGGACGAAACAGAACACTGCTAATGCTCCTCCGACCAAGCAGTTGGCGAGCACGGAGCTTCTCCTGTTGAACTTCTCTAGCAAGATTGGTGCGATGACAAAGGTTGGTAACTCCACCGCTGCGTTTAGGGATTCGCTTAAGTAGATGTTCACGTCTATGTCTCTAACCGCTAATGGAACTCCGTAGTACATCATTCCTAAACCGAACATTACGGTCATAACGACCAAGATCCTTCTAAAAGCCCATTTTCTGATGAACAAGTCCTTGATCGAGCTGCTTGGAGTGTTTTCCACGTCATCTTTTGAAGGTAACCTAGAAGATACTGATTCCAAGTAACCTATGTTTGCAGGTGAAATCTTTTTGAGCACTTGGATGGCTTCCTCGTTGTTTCCTTGCACATGAAGCCAACGAGGAGACTCTAGGGCGAAGAAATAGATGAAAACACTGTGGATAGCTGCTGGAACGGATGTGCAGAGATAGAGGACTCTCCAAGAAACGTGTCTAACAAGGTAGGCTATTCCAGACAAGGACATGAACCCTAACACAAAGAGAGTAAAAGGAATCATAGCAACTCGCGGTCTCCATCTGGTGGAAACTCGCTCGCCTATTAGATTGAACGCGTACGTACAAATCTGTGAACGCGCGAATCCGATGATGAACTTTAAGGAAACGTAGATCCATATGTTGGTTGAGAAGAAGATTGAGATTCCAGTGAATGACATCGCTAGAGCTGTGAATAAAAGTAGTTGCTTCCTACCCAAGAAACTGTCTGGGATCATAGCCATTAAAACCCCTCCAGCGATAGAACCCATGTAGAAAGCAGACGTGGGGAGACCTCTGAGGAAAGAGCTCGAGCACTCTAGTTCGAACTCTGAGATGACGGTTTTACCCTTGAACCCGCCGTCCCATTCCCAGGCTGACCGGGGAAGTTGACAGATGTCGGTGGTTGCCGGGGTGCAAACCGTGTGGTCGAGACAGTGCCAGGTGGGATATGCGTCTGTGAAGACTGTGATGAATACCTGCTGCGCATCGAAGCTGAAGGCAAGCCCCACAAGAAGTATCTGTAGGAACTGAGAGAACCCTAAATCAGATAAGCTCTGTTCGAAAATCTTGTCGAAGGTCAAAGGTTGAGAAGTGTCTTCGTCTTCGATGTGGGTCAACAGTGGTGCTGATGAATCCTCCATTGTTTTGCTCTCTTCAGTTGACTTTTCTCTATGAGGTTGTGAGAATTATTACATGAATGATAGACAATCAACCACTACCTGGCCGTTAATTATATAATCTTGGAATCAGGTTTGTTTGGTCATATCTGTAATAGATTGTTTGGTCAAAGACTCAAAAGATCGTGTGATTTTTAGTGATTTGTATGTGTATTATCTTTTTAATAGTTTTTCAGACCAATAATTGAAGCATGTGGGTGAAAAATACTCCCTCTGTTTTCAAAAGATAGATTTTCTACACAAAATGATTAAAAAATTAGTATTTTTTTAATCAAAATTTTTTTTTTGATCAAAAAAAAAAATTAAAAAATTATATACTTTAAAAAAGATTAGTTGGTAACATTAAAATTGACTGAATATCAATGGCTGATAGTTAATAAAAATGTATAATAAAAATAAATTATAAATTTAATTATAAACATTTATTAGATTTTCATCTTGATTTGTTCTGCATGTGTTGCTCTCTTTACTTAGACAATGATTAACCTCGGTTTCTTAATTGAGATTCTTAGTTTCGGTTAAAAGACGTTTCTTAGTTTTTTAGATTTTATTCAAGAAAAACTAAAAATCGTCTCTTAAATAAGAGATATAAAAACCGTTTCTTAACCAAAAAGTGTAAAATATATATATCAAATCATAAGTTAAAGAGACCGGGGCTAATATGCTCTTAAGTCCACACGACATACTTATTGATGAATATGTAAATGTTGTGTTTATAATAAATTCATATCCGGGCCTAGTCATGGGCATTCGGGTGTTCGGTTCGGTTTCGGGTAGAAACCATTCGGTTTCGGGTAGAAACCATTCGGTTTCGGGTAGAAACCATTCGGTTTCGGGTATATCGGATATATCATTACTATACACAATCGATACTTATGAGATTTCGGTTCGGTTCTACTTTGGTTTCAGGTCGGTTTCGGATATCCGTTTAAAATGTGAATCAAATATATATAGATAAAATATTTTAGTTAACATGTTAATCTAAGTGATCTATTGGTTACATACTTGTATAATCGTCAATCCAAACAAAGTTCGAGTTTTTAAGATGTCAATTTTATAAGTATTGACTCTATTTTAATATAAAAATACCATATATATTTATAATATAAGAAAGTAGATGAAAAATAATATGATCTCGTGGTAACAATATTTTCACCTTTCCTATCTAATTCAGGTTCGAGTAGTATTGATGGAATTTTAACTTATAGCAGAAAAGTTAAACTTAGTTTTTTTGATATTTGGATATCCATTCGGTTCTCGGTTTGGTTTTGGTTCGGTTCCAGTTTTTCGGATATAAAAATATAGGAACCATTCGGGTATTTTAGGATTTCGGTCCGGTTTCAGTTTCAGGTATTTCGCTTCGGTTTCGGATCCGGTTTTTGTGCCCGGGGCTATATGGACCGCTAAGGAGATTAACGCCCGGTAAGAAGTTTAGGTCAAATTTAAAATGAAAGCACACGTGGTTCACGACATTTTCTGCTTCCACTTGGTGTATAGAATAGGTGAAACTTGACCTCTAACGTCTCGCCAAGAAAAGAATAATGAAAGGTGACAATCAAAATGAATAATGAGATCAATCTTGGCTTATAAGATTATCCATCTACATCTACCGCCACCATTTTCACTAGTGACGTGCCACCTTGTGTTGAATGCAATGTATATTCTTCTCTTTTTTTAATGCAATTATGCAATGTATATTCAATACACATGAAATTATGACATGTTATTAATTTATTTATTGGGGTTTCTATAGTTATTTATTTAATTTCTAGGTCATGAATCTGTTGATTACTAAATTATAATGCATTTCCAAATATTTTTGTACAATTATATAAATATTCTAGGGAAATATATATTGTGGTCACTATTTTTGTTTCTCATTATGAATTTAAGCATGATGGAATGAATCCCAAGACATCCAGACAATAAAAGGAGAAAGAAAAAGGATTAAAACTTGTATGCGACTATCTTTTTTACATGAGACCTTTATCAAAAGACACAACCTTATCTGATATAAAAACACTAAATTTCCATAAATCAACAGTAATATCACTGGGGTGTGGTGTCATTTTCCAAGAAAGATTACACCTAGAGATCATACTTACAATTAAATTAAAGGATTAGCATAGAAATCGTTGAAAGAACAAGGCAAAGATCATATGTTAAAATGATTATAACAATTCAAATTGAAAGGACCAAAAAAGTGTGTGATCAAAAGACTCAAAAGGAGAGCCCATAGTGTACAAAAAGAAGCTGCGCGGATCGGATCTATTCACATGACATACTGATTTTATTCCATGTTATTAGTCGCTGTTCTACATTCCTTTCCACGTATATATATTTGTAATTGGTTATCTCTTCAAGGTAGAAAAGTATTTGATGAAAAAAGATTTTTTTTTTTTGACAAAACGAAAAAAGATTTTATAGAACTATTTTGAAGCATAATTAACTCTTACTGTATACACTTATACTATAACGGGGAAAAATGTAGAATTAATAATGAAAAGATTACTTCATGAATTCTTCAATGATTAGTTAAATAATTAGAGAGTTAGAAAATTTTCCAAAATAATTTTGTGATTGTCGTCAATATTCGAGGAATTTAAATGGTTAAGCGTCTGGGACCCGCTGGACTGATACAATGTCCCTTTTGTCTATCCATCTCTCTCTCTCTCTCTACAAGCTACATACTTATATATAAATATACCAATAATTTTCTCTTTGTAGTACAAAAACCATTCTAATAGATATTCGAACCCAAAAAGAACAGCTGAAACAACTACACTCATCATTATCATCATCACTCTTTGGTATCATTAGATCATAATGAGCAACTCAAAATCATACTGGAGGAAGCAAAGATGGGGAACGCCTCCACAAATGCTAACGCCATTGATGGAAGGACCAGATCCAGACATGCAAGATGAAAGAGCCAAAAAGGAGAGCTCATGGGAAGCCATCAGAGAATGGTTTAAGGTTCACAAAGGTATTTCTGGCAACATGTCTTCTCCCTCCGTACAACCACATTGCAACAGTTATGACGTCGCGGCCAAGGGACAAGATGTGAGGCTCTTGCTCGGCGTCTTAGGCTGTCCTCTTGCTCCAATCTCCGTTGTCGGCTCCGATCTACTACCCGATGACCCTCTTCTTGGCTCTTTCCAAATCAAGAATGTCCCATTTGTGAGTATTATTACTATCTAATTTTTCTTTTAGACCTTTTTTGTTGGGTTATATATATGAATAATGTCTTGACTTTGATTTTAACTGCAAATTTTTTTGTCTGTTTCTTGATTTATTATTTTTCTTAAAAGAAATTATAACACAAACTGTTATAAGTCAATTGATCGATTGATATAACTCTTGTTAATCATAGTTATAAGTTTTTGGAACAGCTGGATAATGGATTACATTTAAGTTATCATTTAAATTGGAAAGTCGTTTAAGTTGTTAATCTTCAGATAATAAGATTGATTAGTTAAAAAGATTTGCTACTTTTTTTTGTTTTTAGATCCCAGACCAAAGTCCAAACTAGCTAATACCCAAGTTATCAAATAAATCATTCACAATAATAATTTTTTTTTGAGAAAGAACAGTAATTATTTTGGTCGTTGATTATGAAAATTAGTAAGTATAACGTTAGGTATCAAATAAATCATTCACAATATTTGTTTACTAATTAATTATCCGTATATTATATAGGAGACGTCGACGGCGCATTACATAATACAACAATACTTAGCGGCAACGGGATGTCTAAAGCGAGCTAAGGCGGCCAAAAACATGTACGCAACGGGGATAATGAAAATGAGTTGCTGCGAGACGGAGATCGCCGCTGGAAAAAGTGTTAAGACACTCGGTGGCGGCGGAAATGGTCGGAGCGGAGACAGTGGTTGCTTTGTACTGTGGCAGATGCACCCTGGGATGTGGTCTCTGGAGCTTGTTCTCGGTGGAACTAAACTCATATCCGGCTCCGATGGTAAAACCGTGTGGCGCCATACGCCATGGCTAGGTACTCACGCCGCTAAAGGCCCTCAACGTCCACTTCGTCGACTCATCCAGGTAGTGTATTTACTTTTGATAATACAATTTCATACTCAAGTATATATGACGTCATAAAGATTGTTGAAGAGATAAAGAAGTGGAAGGAAAAGAGTAGTCATTGTCCAATAAGAAACGAAAGTTAACAAAAATATACTATAAACCTGACAAGTGATGGAGAAGCTGTCTCCTTCTTTACTCGCTTTCTTTTGAAACTTCAAAATCAAACATAGCCCCACAACATTACCCACTCTTGACTCTCCCACCACCACACGTGCTTTGTACTTTTCTGTCACGTGACGTCATTTGTTTTGATTGCTTGTATCTAAGGTTTGCTTACTATATATCTATATGGTGAAAATGTTTTGCTAATGGTTTCGGATTTAGTTCCATTTTTAGTAAGTATGAGGTTTATTTCCCATATTATTGTTGGAGTTATATACATAACTACATTCTCTTTTTTCTTTTTCTTTTTCTATACGTAAAGAAAGTAATGAACTACAGTTGTGTCAGTCAGGACGCTTTGCTAGGTAGCTGTGTACAATTATTGGTTAGAGATGTATAGAGTGTACTATTATGCATGTGTATGCTCCATATCTACGTATATATATTTAATCATTGTGCTTCATCATGAATACGATCTTTCACTAATTTAATTTCAAAGTGGGGAACTTCTTGGGATTATCAAAGTTTGTCTTTCGACTTTATCTTTTCTTTAAAATCTTTTGCTTTATAGTTCTTGTCGTTCAGACTCCAACGAATATGTGTCGGAAGCATTTTTCCTTTGGTGTAAGAAATTGAGAGTTTTTATTCTGTCTTAATATATAAAATATTAAGATTTGCATTTCATTTTATAAAATGTTCGCTATTTTATCAAGTTAAATTTATTTTCCTTATATTTTTATCCAAACTATTTTATTATTGGTTAAGTATTTTTATTTAAATATTAAATAGTGCTTTAATGTAAAAAAGTATTAACTAATATGCACTTTACTTAATATTTAATCTGATATCTTTTTTTCACTAAACAAGATGTATGATGTAATTGGGTTACAGGGTTTGGACCCAAAAACAACAGCAGGCCTATTCGCAAAGGCCCAATGCTTAGGCGAGAGAAGGATCGGAGACGACGACTGTTTCGTACTCAAAGTATCCGCCGATCGCGACTCACTGATCGAGCGTAACGACGCCGGAGCTCCGGCGGAGGTTATACGCCACGCGCTGTACGGATACTTCTGCCAGAAGAGCGGTCTGCTGATCTATCTGGAGGATTCGCACCTCACCAGAGTCACGACGATCTCGCCGGAAGACGAGGCGGTTTACTGGGAGACGACGATCGGAAGCAGCATCGGAGATTACCGCGACGTCGACGGAGTCGCCGTGGCTCACTGCGGACGTGCCGTCGCGACGGTGTTTAGATTCGGAGAGACGTCGTTGCAGTATAGTAGGACGAGGATGGAGGAGGTGTGGAGGATAGACGACGTCGTATTCGATGTGCCTGGACTTTCGTTGGATTCGTTTATTCCTCCCGCCGATATATTTGAAGATGATAACAATAATTCTCCTGTTTACAGTAATGTGAATTCCCGATAAAATGTGAGACTAATTTAATAACTAAAGACTATTTATTGGCGGGTTAATTAGTTGATGGTATAATGTGACTTTTGTTTTTTGTATATTTATCGAGAAGTTTAATGTTTGGTTTGGGCTTTATATGAAACTAGAGTAATTTTCTTTTTGTCAACAACTAGAGTAATATTATATGAAAATATGTATTTTGTTTATAATATTATAAATATTGAATAATAATTAGAATTATTAAAATTTAACTTTTAACTTCATAGTTTGATAATCAAAAGTTTTTTATTTATTGTTTAGAGGAGCTGTGAGATTTAAGATAATTCAGCACTATAAATCTAAGTCACTATTAATTTTTTCTACATGAAATCAATATTATAATTGGTTCAGGTAATTGATTGTACAATTAATTTTTATTTTATTTTAAATAGTGAAAAATGTAAATACTCTAATTTTCACAGAGAATAAACAAAGTAGTTTTTTATTTGTAACTCCATGATGAGGATCATCTATACTATTAAAAGAGAAACATTCTGAAAAAATCTACTTACAAAAAGTTATTGGACCTATTAACTAGAATTTATTTAGATACAATATTTAATCTCTGAAGATAACATATCCTAAATAATGTATACAATTAGTTATAAATGTAACAAATCGTTTAGGCTCATGTACCTACATTTTAGGAAAGGTCAGTTAATTGCAACATTTACACAACTGTATATTCTTCAATAAAATCTTCGAAGGTTGCCAAGAAAAAAACGAATCATTTGATAAATTTTGTCTTCGGTGCAACTCACATATAAGTCAAAGTAACAAATTCAGTTTAATATTTTTCAGCCATTATATACTAATATATAATTATTTCAGTATCAAAGCCATAATAAGAGCATAACATACTTATTAATAAGATCATATTCAATGATATTTTATACAAAAATAACCATTTAAATACAGTCCAAAATGGATATATTTTTAAAAAATAGTTTATCACCCAACGTTAAAGTTGTTATGTAGTAACATTATGCACTATATCATATACTCAATAATGGATCTATTATAATATTTAGAAATTAATTATCAAAATGAATTAACTTATATCATATACCGTGCCATCATACTTTTCTTTGTGCATTACCATTTTACATATATAGTTTTAAATACTTCAAAAGCAAATTTGATAAAGAAGTGCAAACAATATGTTTAAAAATTTGTTCAAAAAATATATGTTTATAAAAAATTTATGATAAAAATTTGTTATCTAAGATAAATTTAAAATTTTAATAACCATACAAATCTATACTATTAAATTAGTCAAAAATCTATCAAGTATATCTTATGTTTTACTAACTTAACAAATATAACTTATAAAATTCACAAAAAATATAATAAAAAGAATAGACATGGGCATTTAAGTCAATCAAGCATGTATCGGTTCCTTGCGGGTCCAGATCGTTTGGATCTAAGTAAGAATTTTTAAAAAATTTGTTTTGGATTCGGATCGTTTCTTTTTGGTCACGAGCCATTTCGGGTATATGATTCAAACACATGTTAATTTTTGGGTATATAACAAATTCATATTGGTTCAAGTATTTAAAATACAAAAAAGACTAAAATTCTGAAAACCAAAAATATATAAAACACGAAAACTCAAAAAAATACTCCATAAATATTCAAATATCCAAAAAACCTGAAATGTTTTTAAAATTTTGATATTTTACATAAAACCCAAAGCAATAACAAAAAAAACTCAAACACGAAACTTAAAAAAAATTGTCTGTAATACCCAAAACTTATCCAAAATAACTAAATATACAATTCAAGTATTTTGAATACCTGATCCAGTGTCGGATATATCCAGACTAAAACAGAGGCCCGTGGATCCAGAAAATATACCTACTGGATATTTTGTCCTAGATCCGAATCCAGATTGAACCTATATTTTTGAGTGATTCAGTTTTTCGGGTTATGGTAAAATATCTATGCCTACAAAAGAGTTACATAAGAGTATACATACAAATTTCAAATAAACTAATTTAAAAATTATAAAATTTTAAGGAATTCTCTTATATAATATAATATAACTTTGTAACATAATATATAACTTTTATTTATAATTAAAAACCCGCGCTTTTGAAGCGCGGGTCAAAATCTAGTAGGTTTTTATAACTCTGACATCAAATTTGCTGAACCTTTATTTGTTTGATTATTTTAAATATATTTTAAATTTACGAAAATTGAATTGTTCTTTTATGTGTGTTTTTAAAATATTTGTCGAAAACAAAGTTTTGGATATGATTAAAAATAATGACATTTTATTTTAGATTTATTAAAATCCAAAAACTGCAAATAATTGATTGTAGAATCACTTTTCATATTGGGATTTCATTTTATCACTAACAGAAGCAAATAAAAATCTAAAATCATTAACTATTGAAATTGTAACAATTGTTAAGATTTCAGTTATTAACTACATGTAACCAAAAATATATTTTTTCTTTAATAATGCAATAAAAAGTGTGGCATAATTTTATATGATTTACAAAACCTTATAAATATACATTTGTACAATTATAAATACATTTAAAAAAATTTACAAACAGTTACTTATAAATTATACTAGAGTTTGACCCGCACATCTGTGCGGGTTAGGTTTTGATAATTTTATAAATTATTTAGTGATATTTTTAAATATATAGGTTATGTAGATATTTTTTAGGTTCATTCAAATTTATCTAGACCCGAAAAAATTCAAATCGAACATTGTCCGAAATTTTTTAATAGCCGGAATCATAACATTTTAAGGGGCGAATATATTTTTTGAAATCATATATATCTAATAAATCTTTTTAAGTGCGGGTGAGAATCTAAAGAAATCATAATGAAATAATAAATATCTAATAAATCTCCTTATAATACAAATCTACTGTATTCCTGTTTTAAAATAATTAAAATGAATTAACATAGGAATAGCATACCAACATTTAACCAATGAATATTTTGTACCGAAACACATTTATTTTGATTTATGCTGACCAAATTAAACTGAGGCATTGTGGTCAACAACCAACGTGATTTTAGCTCCAATGGTTTTTTTTATTTAAGTTCAAGCAGGCGTAATTGTTAGGCAGGGTTAGCAAATTAATAAGCAGTGGCAATCTATGGTAAATAGTTAGGAAAAATCAGGGTTAAATATTAATTGTACTTCAGTTTTAATAGATTATTCAGTTTTAATAGATTAGATAAGTTTTTGTGGTTCACCTTGTTACAACTCTTTAATTAAATGACTTAATAATACAATAGATCATTACAAAAAGATTTTTGTACTTCAATCTAAAGTTTGAAGATAGTTGATTTTATAATTAATTTTTATTTTAGAATCGATAAAAATAAATCAAATCTAAAATCCCATCAAAATTATAATAATCTGTAAAAAGTTTCACCTATAAACAAAGTAACCAAAAGTCAATTAAATGACTTTTGTTTAATATATAATAATAAGTGAGAAAAAAACAAAGATTAAGTTTGTGCGATTGTAAAGGGTTAAAAAGATGACCATGTACCATGAAATATAATTTATGATACAATAATACAAATTTAGAATGTAGTTAGAAATTGTTTTAAAAATTAAAAAGTATTAACTTAACATATAGAGAATTTACCTAAAAAATCAATATTTTCGTAGTGTAATCTACAAAATTTGAGAAAAATTCAAAAAATAACAATATTGTTCAAAGAGGATAATGTTCAAAATTTGAGAAAAATTCAAAAAACTCAATATCTAAATATATGCATTTGTACACTGACATAGGATAATGTTCAAAGAGGTTTGAAACCGTTATTGTTTCCATTTATCCAAAAGAATGGACATTTCATAGTGGTTAGTCCACTAATTTAAGCAACATGTAGAGTTTTATTAAAAGAATTGTTAAAAAAATTAGAACGATGCCCATGTACCATGGAAGAAAGTTTATAATAGATTAATACAAATTTATAATGCATTTAGAAAATTTTAAACAACTTTAATAAGTATAATTTTCAGTATATAGAGAAATTAACAAAAATTTATATTGAAAAAACAATAAATATGATAATCTTGTTTAAGTAAATAGTTGCATCATGTATTGACATATGATGATGGCCAAAGAGGTTTGAAACTTTTATTGTCTCTTTTTCTCTCAAAAATAAAAATTTCATATTGGTAAGTCCAATGATTTAGGCAGCATATGAAGTTTTACTAACTTAATTGTTAAAAAATTATAACGATTCCCCTGTATCATGAAAGAGAGTTTATCATACATTAATAAAAATATATAAAGTGATTAGAGAATTTTAAACAACATTAATGAGTATAAGCTTAAAAATATAGCACATTTAAGCTAAAACTCAATATTTTTGTAAGGGTTAATCCACATATTTTGAGAAAAAATAAAAATATGACAATATTGTTTTAATGCATATTTGCATCATAAACTAACATAGGATAATGGTTAAGGAGGTTAGGAACCTTCGTTGTTTGCGTTTCACCAAAGAATGAAATCATCCACTAAATTAAGAAGTATATTAAGTTTTATTAATAAATTGTTAAGAAATTAAAACGATGACCATGAACCATGAAAGATAATTTAAGATACAATAACAAAAATTTAGAATGTAGTTAGAATTTTTTAAAAAATTAAAGAGTATTAACTCAGTATATAGGGAATTTATCTAAAAACTCAATATTTTCGTAGTGTAACCTACAAAATTTGAGAAAAATTCAAAAATATGACAATATTGTTTTAATAAATATATGCATTGTACACTGACATATGATAATGTTCAAAGAGGTTTGGAACCTTTATTGTTTCCGTTTATCCAAAAGAATAGAGATTTCATAGTGGTTAGTCCACTAATTTAAGCAAAATATAAAGTTTTATTAAAAATTTTTTTAAAAAACTAGAACGATGGCCATGAACCATGGAATAAAGTTTATAGTATATTAATAAAAAATTCATGCATTTATGAAATTTTAAACAACTTTCATGAGTATAAACTTAGTGTATAACGAAAATTATTTTGAAAAAATTTCAAAAATATGAAAATATTGTTTTAGAATATAGATTCAATGAGACTGTCATAATATGATGGTCAAAGAGGTTTAGAACATTTTTTGTCTCGGTTTCTCTAGATAATGAAGATTTTATAGTGGTAATTCCACTAATCTAGGCAGTATATGAAATTTTAGTAAACGAAATATTTAAAAATTAGAATGATTCCTATATACCATGAAGAAGACTTCAAAATACATTAATTCAAATGTAGAATATGGTTTGAAATTTTTAAAACAAAAGTGAAGAGTATAAAATTCAGTATATAGAGGATTTACCGAAAACTCATTATTTTAAAAGGGGTTAACCCACGGATTTTGAATTTTTTTCAAAAAAATGAAAATCTTGTTTAGTGTATAGTTTCTTAGAGCACTGACATGAGATGATGGTCAAAGAGGTTTAGAACTTTTGTTGTCTCCGTTTCTCTAGATAATGAAGATTTTAGAATGGTAATTCCACTATTCTAGGTAGTATATGAAATTTTACAAAACTAAATATTAAAAAATTAGAATGATTACTATATTCCATGAAAGATAGCTTAGAATACATTAATTCAAATGTGGAATGTGGTTTGAATTTTTTTTAAAAAGTGAAGAGTATAAACTTCAGTACATAGATCATTTACCAAAAACTCATTATTTTAGAAGGGGTTAACCCACGGATTTTGGAAAAACTTCAAAAATATGAAAATCTGGTTTTAGTGTATAGTTTCATCGATCACTAACATAAGATGATGGTCAAAGAGTTTAGAACCTCTGTTGTCTCCGTTTCTCTAGATAATGAAGATTTTATAATGCTGATTCCACTAATCTAGGCAGTATATGAAATTTTAGTAAACTAAATACTAAAAAATTAGAATGATTCCTATATACCATGAAAGATAGTTTAGAATGCATTCAAATGTAGAATGTGGTTTGAAATTTCTAAACTAAAGTGAAGAGTATAAACTTCAGTATATATAGCATTTACAGAAAACTCAATATTTTTGAAGGGGTTAACCCACGGATTTTGAATTTTTTTTAAAAATATGAAAATCTGGTTTTAGTATATAGTTTCATCGAGCACTGACATAAGATGATGGTCAAAGAGTTTAGAACCTTTGTAGTCTCCGTTTCTCTAGATAATGAAGATTTTATAATGCTAATTCCATTGATCTAGGCAGTATATGAACTTTTAGTAAACGAAATATTAAAAAATTAGAATGATTCCTATATACCATTATAAGACTTCAGAATACATTAATTCAAATGTAGAAAGTGGTTTGAAATTTTTAAAACCAAAGTGAAGAGTATAAACTTAGTATATAGAGGATTTACCGAAAACTCATTATTTTAAACCCACGGATTTTGAAATTTTTTCAAAAATATGAAAATCTTGTTTTAGTGTATAGTTTAATCGAGACTGACATAATATGATGTTCAAAGAGGTTTAGAACATTTTTTGTCTCCGTTTCTCTAGATAATGAAGATTTTATAATGGTAAATCCACTAATCTACGCAGTATATGAAATTTTAGTAAACGAAATATTAAAAAATTAGAATGATTCCTATATACCATGAAAAAGACTTCAGAATACATTAATCCAAATGTAGAATGTGGTTTGAAATTTTAAAACAAAAGTGAAGAGTATAAACTTCAGTATATAGAGGATTTACCGAAAACTCATTATTTTAAACCCACGGATTTTGAAATTTTTTCAAAAATATGAAAATCTTGTTTTAGTGTATAGTATCATCGAGACTGACATAATATAATGGTCAAAGAGGTTTAGAACATTTTTTTGTCTCCGTTTCTCTAGATAATGAAGATTTTATAATGGTAAATCCACTAATCTAGGCAGTATATGAAATTTTAGTAAACAAAATATTAAAAAATTAGAATGATTCCTATATACCATGAAAAGACTTCAGAATACCTTAATTAAAATTTAGAATGTGGTTTGAAATTTTAAAACCAAAGTTAAGATTATAAACTCCAGTATATAGAGGATTTACCGAAAACTCATTATTTTAAAAGGGGTTAAATCCACGGATTTTGAATTTTTTTCAAAAATATGAAAATCTTGTTTTAGTGTATAGTATCATCGATACTGACATAATATGATGGTCAAAGAGGTTTAGAACATTTTTTGTCTCCGTTTCTCGAGATAATGAAGATTTTATAATGGTAAATCCACTAATCTAGGCAGTATATGAAATTTTAGTAAACAAAATATTAAAAAATTAGAATGATTCCTATATACCATAAAAAAGACTTCAAAATACCTTAATTAAAATTTAGAATGTGGTTTGAAATTTTAAAACCAAAGTTAAGATTATAAACTTCAGAATATAGAGGATTTACCGAAAACTCATTATTTTAAAAGGGGTTAACCCACGGATTTTGAAATTTTTTCCAAAATATGAAAATCTTGTTTTAGTGTATAATATCATCGATACTAACATAATATGATGGTCAAAGAGGTTTAGAACATTTTTTTCTCCGTTTCTCTAGATAATGAAGATTTTATAATGGTAATTCCACTAATCTAGGCAGTATATGAAATTTTAGCAAACAAAATATAAAAAATTAGAATGATTCCTATATACCATGAAAAAGACTTCAGAATACCTTAATTAAAATGTAGAATGTGGTTTGAAATTTTAAAACCAAAGTTAAGATAATAAACTTCAGTATATAGAGGATTTACCGAAAACTCATTATTTTAAAAGCGGTTAACCCACGGATTTTGAATTTTTTTCAAAAATATGAAAATCTTGGTTTAGTGTATAGTATAATCGAGACTGACATAATATGATGGTCAAAGAGGTTTAGAACATTTTTGTCTCCGTTTCTCTAGATAATGAAGATTTTATAATGATAATTCCACTAATCTAGACAGTATATGAAATTTTAGTAAACGAAATATTACAAAATTAGAATGATTCCTATATACCATGAAAAAGTCTTCAGAATACATTAATTCAAATGTAGAATGTGGTTTGAAATTTTAAAACAAAAGTGAAGAGTATAAACTTCAGGATATAGAGGATTTACCGAAAACTCATTATTTTAAAAGGGGTTTACCCATGGATTTTGAATTTTTTTCAAAAATATGAAAATCTTGTTTTGGTGTATAGTATCATCGAGACTGACATGATATGATGGTCAAAGAGGTTTAGAACATTTTTGTCTCCGTTTCTCCAGATAATGAAGATTTTATAATGATAATTCCACTAATCTAGACAGTATATGAAATTTTAGTAAACGAAATATTAAAACATTAGAATGATTCCTATATACCATGAAAAAACTTCAGAATACCTTTTGACCAAAAAAAAAAAAAGACTTCAGAATACCTTAATTAAAATGTAGAAAGTGGCTTGAAATTTTTAAAACCAAAGTGAAGAGTATAAACTTCAATATATAGATGATTTACCGAAAACTCATTATTTTAAAAGGGGTTTTGAAATTAGAATGATTCATATATACCCACGGATTTTGAAATTTTTTCAAAAATATGAAAATCTTGTTTTAGTGTATATTTTCATCGAGACTGACATAATATGATGGTCAAAGAGGTTTAGAACACTTTTTTCTCCGTTTCTCTAGATAATGAAGATTTTATAATGGTAATTCCACTAATCTAGGCAGTATATGAAATTTTAGCAAACAAAATATTAAAAAGTTAGAATGATTCCTATATACCATGAAAAAGACTTCAGAATACCTTAATTAAAATGTAGAATATGGTTTGAAATTTTAAAACCAAAGTTAAGATAATAAACTTCAGTATATAGAGGATTTACCGAAAACTCATTATTTTAAAAGCGGTTAACCCACGGATTTTGAATTTTTTTCAAAAATATGAAAATCATGTTTTAGTGTATAGTATAATCGAGACTGACATAATATGATGGTCAAAGAGGTTTAGAATATTTTTTCCTCCGTTTCTCTAGATAATGAAGATTTTATAATGGTAAATCCACTAATCTAGGCAGTATATGAAATTTTAGTAAACGAAATATTAAAAAATTAGAATGATTCCTATATACCATGAAAAGTCTTCAGAATACATTAATTCCAATGTAGAATGTGGTTTGAAATTTTTTTAAAAAATTGAAGAGTATAAACTTCAGGATATAGAGGATTTACCGAAAACTCATTATTTTAAAAGGGGTTTACCCACGGATTTTGAAATTTTTTCAAAAATAGGAAAATCTTGTTTTGGTGTATAGTATCATCGAGACTGACATGATATGATGGTCAAAGAGGTTTAGAACATTTTTGTCTCCGTTTCACCAAATAATGAAAATTTTATAATGATAATTCCACTAATCTAGGCAGTATATGAAATTTTAGTAAACGAAAGATTAAAAAATTAGAATGATTCCTATATACCATGAAAAATACTTCAGAATACCTTAATTAAAATGTAGAAAGTGGCTTGAAATTTTTAAAACCAAAGTGAAGAGTATAAACTTCAGTATATAGAGGATTTACCGAAAATTCATTATTTTAAAAGGAGGGGTGTTAACCCACGGATTTTGAAATTTTTTCAAAAATATGAAAATCTTGTTTTAGTGTATAGTTTCATCGAGACTAACATAATATGATGGTCAAAGAGGTTTAGAACATTTTTTCTCCGTTTCTCTAGATAATGAAGATTTTATAATGGTAGTTCCACTAATCTAGGCAGTATATGAAATTTTTGCAAACGAAATATTAAAAAGTTAGAATGATTCCTATATACCATGAAAAAGACTTCAGAATACATTAATTCAAATGTATAATGTGGTTTGAAATTTTAAAACCAAAGTTAAGATAATAAACTTCAGTATATATAGGATTTACCGAAAACTCATTATTTTAAAAGGGGTTAACCCACGGATTTTGAAATTTTTTCAAAAATATAAAAATCTTGTTTTAGTGTATAGTATCATCGAGACTGACATAATATGATGGTCAAAGAGGTTTAGAACATTTTTGTCCCTGTTTCTCTAGATAATGAAGATTTTAATATGGTAAATCCACTAATCTAGGCAGTATATGAAATTTTAGTAAACGAAATATTAAAAAATTAGAATGATTCCTATATACCATGAAAAAGTCTTCAGAATACATTAATTCAAATGTAGAATGTGGTTTGAAATTTTAAAACAAAAGTGAAGAGTATAAACTTCAGGATATAGAGGATTTACCGAAAACTCTTATTTAAAAGGGGTTTACCCACGGATTTTGAAATTTTTTCAAAAATATGAAAATCTTGTTTTAGTGTATAGTATCATCGAGACTGACATAATATGATGGTCAAAGAGGTTTAGAACATTTTTTGTCTACGTTTCTCTAGATAATGAAGATTTTATAATGGTAATTCCACTAATCAAGGCAGTATATGAAATTTTAGTAAACAAAATATTAAAAAATTAGACTGATTCCTATATACCATGAAAAAGACTTCAGAATACATTAATTAAAATGTAGAATGTGGTTTGAATTTTTTAAAACAAAAGTGAGGTGTATAAACTTCAATATATATAGGATTTACCGAAAACTCAATATATTAAAAGGGGTTATTAACCCACGGAATTTGAATTTTTTTCAAAAAATAAGAAAATCTTGTTTTACTGTATAGTATCATCGAGACTGACATAATATGATGGTCAAAGAGGTTTAGAACATTTTTGTCTCCGTTTCTCTAGATAATGAAGATTTTATAATGGTTATTCCACTAATCTAGGCAGTATATGAAATTTTAGTAAACGAAATATTAAAAAATTAGCATGATTTCTATATACCATGAAAAAGACTTCAGAATACATTAATTAAAATGTAGAATGTGGTTTGAAATTTTTAAAACAAAAGTGAGGTGTATAAACTTCAGTATATATAGGATTTACCGAAAACTCAGTATTTTAAAAGGGGTTATTAACCCACGGATTTTGAAATTTTTTCAAAAATATGAAAATCTTGTTTTAGTGCATAGTATCATCGATACTGACATAATATGATGGTCAAAGAGGTTTAGAACATTTTTTGTCTCCGTTTCTCTATATAATGAAGATTTTATAATGGTAAATCCACTAATCTAGGCAGTATATGAAATTTTAGTAAACAAAATATTAAAAAATTATAATGATTCCTATATACCATGAAAAAGACTTCTGAATACCTTAATTAAAATGTAGAATGTGGTTTGAAATTTTAAAACCAAAGTTAAGATTATAAACTTCAGTATATAGAGGATTTATCGAAAACTCATTATTTTAAAAGGGGTTAACCCACGGATTTTGAAAATTTTTCAAAAATATGAAAATCTTGTTTTAGTGTATAGTATCATCGATACTGACATAATATGATGGTCAAAGAGGTAGAGAACATTTTTTCTCCGTTTCTCTAGATAATGAAGATTTTATAATGGTAAATCCACTAATCTAGGCAGTATTTGAAATTTTAATAAATAAAATATTAAAAAATTAGAATGATTCCTATATACCATGAAAAAGACTTCAGAATACCTTAATTAAAATGTAGAATGTGGTTTGAAATTTTAAAACCAAAGTTAAGATTATAAACTTCAGTATATAGAGGATTTATCGAAAACTCATTATTTTAAAAGGGGTTAACCCACGGATTTTGAAATTTTTTCAAAAATATGAAAATCTTGTATTAGTGTATAGTATCATCGATACTGACATAATATGATGGTCAAAGAGGTTGAGAACATTTTTTCTCCGTTTCTCTAGATAATGAAGATTTTATAATGGTAAAATCCACTAATCTAGGCAGTATTTGAAATTTTAATAAACAAAATATTGAAAAATTAGAATGATTCCTATATACCATGAAAAAGACTTCAGAATACCTTAATTAAAATGTAGAATGTGGTTTGAAATTTTAAAACCAAAGTTAAGATTATAAACTTCAGTATATAGAGGATTTACCGAAAACTTATTATTTTAAAAGGGGTTAACCCACAGATTTTGAATTTTTTTTCAAAAATATGAAAATCTTGTTTTAGTGTATAGTATCATTGAGACTGACATAATATGATGGTCAAAGAGGTTTAGAACATTTTTTGTCTCCGTTTCTCTAGATAATGAAGATTTTATAATGGTAAATCCACTAATCTAGGCAGTATATGAAATTTTAGTAAACGAAATATTAAAAAATTAGAATGATTCCTATATACCATGAAAAAGACTTCAGAATACCTTAATTAAAATGTAGAAAGTGGTTTGAAATTTTAAAACCAAAGTTAAGATTATAAACTTCAGTATATAGAGGATTTACCGAAAACTCATTATTTTAAAAGGGGTTAACCCACTGATTTTGAATTTTTTTTAAAAATATGAAAATCTTGTTTTAGTGTATAGTATCATCGAGACTGACATAATATGATGGTCAAAGAGGTTTAGAACATTTTTTATCTCCGTTTCTCTAGATAATGAAGATTTTATAATGGTAAATCCACTAATCTAGGCAGTATATGAAATTTTAGTAAACGAAATATTAAAAAATTAGAATGATTCCTATATACCATGAAAAAGACTTCAGAATACCTTAATTAAAATGTAGAAAGTGGTTTGAAATTTTAAAACCAAAGTTAAGATTATAAACTTCAGTATATAGAGGATTTACCGAAAACTCATTATTTAAAAGGGGTTAACGGGAAAATGAGTTTTTTTATTCCTCAAGTATTTGAAATTAGCATTTATAATACCCATCTATAATAATTTACTTTAATCACCAAAAAAAAAGTCTATCTAGAAAGTTATTTTTACACAACAGAGGAAGAAGAAGTCGCTGGTTTGAGCTCCGACGACCGGTGCGTGGTTGCTCCGTTAGCACCACCGCCGGTCCAGTTCTCTTTTATTTCTCTTCGATTGTAGGCTGTGTGTGTGTTTTAGGTTTGTTTGTGCGGATCTGAGCAAGTGGATTTAAGTTGTTCTGGTGGAAACCTAGGTCTAGATCTTCAGACCGGATCTTGGAGTGGTGGTGGTGGTCGGTGGTAACTTGCTCGAAGCCTTCTTCCGGCTTTGTTCTGGTTTCCTTCTCCCGTCCTTGTCTTCTTCTCTTGTGGTCCTTGCGTCTGTTTTGTGCGTTTCGTTTTTTGGTTCTCGTGGTGGATCCATCGTGGTAGGCAGGTTGTGCTTCCTTGTTGCCTTCGGTTGCGACGGATGAATTCCGTTCGGTGTGGTGAATTTCCCGGCTCGTGGTTCAAGGATTTGGGGCTTTGTCCCTTTGCACCTTTCCGTGGAGGCTTGTGAGGTAAACTGGTTCCTCTTCCTCCTGGGTGGTTCTCTGTTGGTTCCTGTGGCTCGTCAGGGTTTGTTCCGGAGCTGTTGAAAAAAGGATAAGAGTCTTCCCCTAATAAGTTTGTTTTAGGTTTCATTGGTCTGCTTTATAATCCTTGTTTGTTCAGGTTTTATTTTGGCTCCAGAGAATTCAAGTAATTCTGCTGGCTCTTGACTCCAGAGAATTTAGATTTCTGCTGGCTATGTGTATGAATTATGTATCTCATCTCTGAATCTATCAATGAAAATCATCTTTTAGTGTGAAAAAAAAAATACCCATCTATAACGTGCGCAAATTTAATCCTCAACTTCTTGTTAACTATGCAAATTAGGACTTGGAAAAGTCAAATTGTTAGTTATTTAACGGAGACGTTAAAGAAAATAGAAAGATGACCGAGTTCTTCCTTTCAAAACCCAGAAATCCCTAAATTGATTTTTTTCAAGTGATTTTGACAGAGAAAAGACTACTTCCGGCAAGTAGAGGTTGATTCCAACAGTGGAGAACACTTCCGACGAAAACTGACAAAGCTCAACAGTGTTTTGGTCTGTACCAAACCCTCTATTTTGCTAGTTTTCCAGGTTAAAGGAAGAATGTCTACAGACACTTCAAAAGATAAGATTTTAATGGGAGATGTTCTGTTTGTACCTGCAGATACTAAGATTCACTTAAAAGTCGTCATCTGAATTGAAGTTGTACTTCATTAGAGAAAAAAAAAGAATTGAAGTTGTTCAGAGCATGAGTGAACAATAGGTTTTTGTATGCTCTATAGTTAAACTACACACAATAAGTTGATCATCTTTCTATTTTATTTAACGACTCCGTTAAATAATGAATGGTTGACTTTTTGAAGTCTGATTTTGCATAATCAACTAAAACTTGAGGATTAAATTTGCACAACTCATAGTTGGGTATTAAAAGTGTTAATTTCAAACACTTGGGGAATAAAAAGCCCAAAATCCACGGATTTTGAAATTTTTTCAAAAATATGAAAATATTGTTTTAGTGTATAGTATCATCGATACTGACATAATATGATGGTCAAAGAGGTTTAGAACATTTTTTCTCCGTTTCTCTAGATAATGAATATTTTATAATGATAATTCCACTAATCTAGACAGTATAAGAAATTTTAGCAAACAAAATATTAAAAAATTAGAATGATTCCTATATACCATGAAAAAGATTCAGAATACCTTAATTTAAATGTAGAATGTGGTTTAAAATTTTAAAACAAAAGTGAAGAGTATAAATTTCAGTATATAGAGTATTTACTGAAAACTCATTATTTTAAAAGGGGTTAACCCACGGATTTTAAATTCTTTTCAAAAATATGAAAATTTTGTTTTAGTGTATAGTATCATCGAGACTGACATAATATGATGGTCAAAGAGGTTTAGAAATTTTTTTGTCTCCGTTTCTCTAGATAATGAAGATTTTATAATGGTAAATCCACTAATCAAGGCAGTATATGAAATTTTAGTAAACAAAATATTAAAAAATTAGAATGATTCCTATCTTTATATATAAAGTAGACTTTTTATCCCTCCTGAGGTGTCCAACAAGGATTACACGTCAGAAATAGGGGTGCTCTCGCGTTGACACGTCGGATACGCATCGTTTCATTTAAAGAAGAGATTTCTCGCTTCGGGCTTGGGCTTCAACTTCGGTGTTCGGCTGCTCTTCGACGCTTGAGGCCCATCAACACTTTCTCTGCCAAAACCTAATTCATACGACGGCGACGATGACTGTCGACCTTCTTCATGAATCTGGAATGGAGAGCGTTATAGTTTATCGGTGTTTATTATCATTAATTCATACGCCCACTACGAGTTCTTCAATCTGTCGTTTCCATCTGAAAGGTTGTGAGTTTTGGTATAAATAGATGTGAGTATTCTCTCCTCTGATTCATCTTATCTTCATATCTCTGAAAGCATACAAATAAACGTTTCTTATGGCTAATATGAGTTCTGAATTGTGTGATTTCTGTTTAAAACGTTTTTGTTGATTCGTTTTGTTTTTGATTGATTACCTCAGATCAAACTCGAATCCCACTCCTAAACTGGGAGCATAGTTTCGTTATAGTGAAAGGTATTGTGGAAGGATTGTGCTACCTCCATAACTTCACATGCCCACCGATCCTTCACTGCGACCTTAAGCCAAGTTATATGCTTCTCGGCAGAGACATGATCCCAAAAATCTCAGATGTTAGGCTGGTTCAGATGATGGAAACTGGCACCACAGAAGCTGCCATGGGAACAGCAGTAGGAACTTACTAAGGATCAACAATTCGTTAAACTTTCCTTTCTTTTTCACTAAAACAAAATCACATTCAATTAATCCTCTTTTGTTTATTTTTTTTTCGTGCAGGGGCTGCATGTCTGAAGAATATGGGAAAGATGATATCATATCTGAGAAATCGGATGTCTTCAGTTATGGAGTAGTGTTGTTAGAGATTCTTACTGGAAGGAGAAACCATGAGTATTGTATTACAAATCAAGGAGATAGTCTTCTCGACTACGTAAGTTTAATTTTGTTTTGTATTCTTAAAATTTCAAAGAAAATTTATATTTGAGAGTTTTTAAACAAGGTTTGGAGGCAGTGGACGGAAGGTGCTGGATTCGAGCTTCCATGATGATTCATTGTAGAAGACCAGGTTTTACGATCAGTGAAGATTGTCTATCCTAGGTTCAACAAAATATGCACGATAGACCTATCACAAGGACCGTCGTGCTTGAAAGTAGCCCATGATCAGAAATTCCAGAACCGACGAAACCAAACCATTATCTCACAAGAGCTGATCTCATGCCCGCCACCATCAATGTGAACCATACTCCCACCTACAGATGACACTTGAAGGCGCAGGTTCTATGTTCTCTATGATACTTCGTTGTCACTATGTGTAATCATAATTTTAGATTGTCAGACTTAACTCTGAAGATACGACCGGTTTGATGAGATAACCAGCATCAATGTTATGAATCTATTTCAATAATGCTGAGTTAGGCATCAAATATCAATGTTGGGTTTTTTCTTTAAGACGTGACATCTGCTTCTGTTTTCTTTTAATTTCTGGACAATGTTTATTTTCTGAAACATATTTTAAATTATGTTTGGCTTTAAGATTACACAAACCCTATAAATGTTTTTCCTCAGTACAAAACATTTTGTTTGGAATGAATCAATAGGAAGTAAATTAATTACAAGAACCCATAGTAAGAATTCAAGCAGATACAAGGGACCGTGCACCTAACTGCACCATTAGCGATGAAACATTAGCCGGTCATTCTAATACTCAGACCTAAAACTATTGGGCACGGCTCAGTTTACTCATTAGATAGGCGCATGCCTAAATACAGAGAAATCCTAAGTCATTTTAATAAACAAGAAAAACGGGTCACGAAGTCTAAATGCTCACAAAAAAAAATATTATGTAAATATTTTTCACACAAGTTTAAAATACATTAACCTAACTAAGCAAAAAGTTCCTATGAAAGAAATTTAATATTTTGTAGTTAACAATACAAAAACTATTCCCAAAATAAGCCTCGGGGAGTTCAAGAAAATATATACCAAAAATAAGAAAAATTTTAAGCAAATTATAGCGGGTCATAACAAAAATCTTTATATAAAATTCAAACTATCAACAAAATCATTTGCTGAATCACGTGTTATTTTAAATGGATAATAAAAACAGATGATTTTTTTTAATGAACCAACAAAAGATGGCAATCCTTATGCAAACAAAATTATTCACACACAAAAAACATCATTATCATACTTTTTAAAAACATATG
This sequence comes from Raphanus raphanistrum x Raphanus sativus, assembly GCA_019705995.1. Lineage (NCBI taxonomy): Eukaryota > Viridiplantae > Streptophyta > Magnoliopsida > Brassicales > Brassicaceae > Raphanus > Raphanus raphanistrum x Raphanus sativus. The sequence goes on from CM034043.1 coordinate 53,799,227, forward strand.
TAAACTAATCTGATAATTAAAATACCTGAACAATCAAACAAACAAAACCACAACGTTGTATACTACAAAAAAACGAATCACATGTTGACGTTTCACATACCAATACAACAAAAAACGAATCACATGTCGATTTAAAATCAACCGTTATGTTACACATTTAACAAATATTCCGCCCGTAGGGCGGGCCGACACTAGTATACCATGAAAAAGACTTCAGAATACCTGAATTAAAATGTAGAAAGTGGTTTGAAAATTTAAAACCAAAGTTAAGATTATAAACTTCAGTATATAGAGGATTTACTGAAAACTCATTATTTTAAAAGGGGTTAACCCACGGATTTTGAAATTTTTTCAAAATTATGAAAATCTTGTTTTAGTGTATAGTATCATCGATACTGACATAATATGATGGTCAAAGAGGTTTAGAACATTTTTTCTCCGTTTCTCTCGATAATGAAGATTTTATAATGGTAATTCCACTAATCTAGGCAGTATATGAAATTTTAGCAAACGAAATATTAAAAAGTTATAATGATTCCTATATACCATGAAAAAGACTTCAGAATACCTTAATTAAAATGTAGAATGTGGTTTGAAATTTTAAAACAAAAGTGAAGGGTATAAATTTCAGTATATAGAGGATTTACCCACGGATTTTGAATTTTTTTCAAAAACATGAAAATCTTGTTTTAGTGTATAGTATAATCGAGACTGACATAATATGATGGTCAAAGATGTTCAGAACATTTTTGTCTCCGTTTTTCTAGATAATGAAGATTTTATAATGGTAAATCCAATAATCTAGGCAGTATATGAAATTTTAGTAAACGGAATATTAAAAAATTAGAATGATTCCTATATACCATGAAAAAGTCTTCAGGATACATTAATTCAAATGTAGAATGTGGTTTGAAATTTTAAAACAAAAGTGAAGAGTATAAACTTCAGAATATAGAGGATTTACCGAAAACTCATTATTTTAAAAGTGGTTAACCCACGGATTTTGAATTTTTTTCAAAAATATGAAAATTTTGTTTTAGTGTATATTATCATTGAGACTGACATAATATGATGGTTAAAGAGGTTTAGAACATTTTTTGTCTCTGTTTCTCTAGATAATGAAGATTTTATAATGGTAAATCCACTAATCTAGGCAGTATATGAAATTTTAGTAAACAAAATATTAAAAAATTAGAATGATTCCTATATACCATGAAAAAGACTTCAGAATACCTTAATTAAAATGTAGAATGTGGTTTGAAATTTTAAAACCAAAGTTAAGATTATAAACTTCAGTATATAGAGGATTTGCCGAAAACTCACTATTTTAAAAGGGGTTAACCGACGGATTTTGAAATTTTTTCAAAAATATGAAAATCTTGTTTTAATGTATAGTATCATCGATACTGACATAATATGATGGTCAAAGAGGTTTAGAACATTTTGTCTCGGTTTCTCTAGATAATGAAGATTTTATAATGGTAAATCCACTAATCTAGGCAGTATATGAAATTTTAGGAAACGAAATATTAAAAAATTAGAATGATTCCTATATACCATGAAAAAGACTTCAGGATACCTTAATTAAAATGTAGAAAGTGGTTTGAAATTTTAACCCACGGATTTGAAAATTTTTCAAAAATATGAAAATCTTGTTTTAGTGTATAGTATCATCGAGACTGACATAATATGATGGTCAAAAAGGTCTAGAACATTTTTTGTCTCCGTTTCTCTAGATAATGAAGATTTTATAATCGTAAATCCACTAATCTAGGCAGTATATGAAATTTTAGTAAACGAAATATTAAAAAATTAGCATGATTTCTATATACCATGAAAAAGAATTCAGAATATCTTAATTAAAATGTAGAATGTGGTTTGAAATTTTAAAACAAAAGTGAAGAGTATAAACTTCAGAATATAGAGGATTTACCGAAAACTCATTACTTTAAAAGGGGTTAACCCACGGATTTTGAAATTTTTTCAAAAATATGAAAATCTTGTTTTAGTGTATAGTATCATCGATACTAACATAATATGATGGTCAAAGAGGTTTAGAACATTTTTCTCCTTTTCTCTAGATAATGAAGATTTTAAAATGGTAAGTCCACTAATCTAGGCAGTATATGAAATTTTAGTAAACAAAATATTAAAAAATTATAATGATTCCTATATACCATGAAAAAGACTTCAGAATACCTTAATTAAAATTTAGAATGTGGTTTGAAATTTTAAAACCAAAGTTAAGATTATAAAGTTCAGCATATAGAGGATTTACGGAAAACTCATTATTTTAAAAGGGATTAACCCACGGATTTTGTAATTTTTTCAAAAATATGAAAATCTTGTTTTAGTGTATAGTATCATAAAGACTGACATAATATGATGGTCAAAGAGGTTTAGAACATTTTTTTGTCTACGTTTCTCTAGATAATGAAGATTTTATAATGGTAATTCCACTAATCTAGGCAGTATATGAAATTTTATTAAACAAAATATTAAAAAATTAGACTGATTCCTATATACCATGAAAAAGACTTCAGAATACATTAATTAAAATGTAGAATGTGGTTTAAAATTTTTAAAACAAAAGTGAGGTGTATAAACTTCAGTATATATAGGATTTACCGAAAACTCAGTATTTTAAAAGGGGTTATTAACCCACGGAATTTGATTTTTTTTTAAAAAATATGAAAATCTTGTTTTAGTGTATAGTATCATCGAGACTGAAATAATATGATGGTCAAAGAGGTTTAGAACATTTTTGTCTCCGTTTCTCTAGATAATTAAGATTTTTAATGGTTATTCCACTAATCTAGGCAGTATATGAAATTTTAGTAAACGAAATATTAAAAAAATTAGCATGATTTCTATATACCATGAAAAAGAATTCAGAATACATTAATTAAAATGTAGAATATGGTTTGAATTTTTTAATACAAAAGTGAGGTGTATAAACTTCGGTATATATAGGATTTACCGAAAACTCAGTATTTTAAAAGGGGTTATAAACCCACGGATTTTGAAATTTTTTCAAAAATATGAAAATCTTGTTTTAGTGTATAGTATCATCGAGACTGACATAATATGATGGTCAAAGAGGTTTAACATTTTTTGTCTCCGTTTCTCTAGATAATGAAGATTTTATAATGGTAAATCCACTAATCTAGGCAGTATATGAAATTTTAGTAAACAAAATATTAAAAATTTTAATGATACCTATATAACATGAAAAAGACTTCAGAATACCTTAATTAAAATTTAGAATGTGGTTTGAAATTTTAAAACCAAAGTTAAGATTATAAAGTTCAGTATATAGAGGATTTACGGAAAACTCATTATTTTAAAAGGGATTAACCCACGGATTTTGTAATTTTTTCAAAAATATAAAAATCTTGTTTTAGTGTATAGTATCATAAAGACTGACATAATATGATGGTCAAAGAGGTTTAGAACATTTTTTTGTCTACGTTTCTCTAGATAATGAAGATTTTATAATGGTAATTCCACTAATCTAGGCAGTATATGAAATTTTAGTAAACAAAATATTAAAAAATTAGACTGATTCCTATATACCATGAAAAAGACTTCAGAATACATTAATTAAAATGTAGAATGTGGTTTAAAATTTTTAAAACAAAAGTGAGGTGTATAAACTTCAGTATATATAGGATTTACCGAAAACTCAGTATTTTAAAAGGGGTTATTAACCCACGGAATTTGATTTTTTTTTTTAAAATATGAAAATCTTGTTTTAGTGTATAGTATCATCGAGACTGAAATAATATGTTGGTCAAAGAGGTTTAGAACATTTTTGTCTCCGTTTCTCTAGATAATTAAGATTTTATAATGGTTATTCCACTAATCTAGGCAGTATATGAAATTTTAGTAAACGAAATATTAAAAAATTAGCATGATTTCTATATACCATGAAAAAGAATTCAGAATACATTAATTAAAATGTAGAATATGGTTTGAAATTTTTAATACAAAAGTGAGGTGTATAAACTTCGGTATATATAGGATTTACCGAAAACTCAGTATTTTAAAAGGGGTTATAAACCCACGGATTTTGAAATTTTTTCAAAAATATGAAAATCTTGTTTTAGTGTATAGTATCATCGAGACTGACATAATATGATGGTCAAAGAGGTTTAACATTTTTTGTCTACGTTTCTCTAGATAATGAAGATTTTATAATGGTAATTCCACTAATCTAGGCAGTATATGAAATTTTAGTAAACGAAATATTAAAAAATTAGAATGATTCCTATATACCATGAAAAAGACTTCAGAATACCTTAATTAGAATGTAGAAAGTGGTTTGAAATATTAAAACCAAAGTTAAGATTATAAACTTCAGTATATAGAGGATTTACCGAAAACTCATTATTTTAAAAGGGGTTAACCCACAGATTTTGAATTTTTTTCAAAAATATGAAAATCTTGTTTCAGTGTATAGTATCATCGAGACTGACATAATATGATGGTCAAAGAGGTTTAGAACATTTTTTATCTCCGTTTCTCTAGATAATGAAGATTTTATAATGGTAAATCCACTAATCTAGGCAGTATATGAAATTTTAGTAAACGAAATATTAAAAAAAAAGAATGATTCCTATATACCATGAAAAAGACTTCAGAATACCTTAATTAAAATGTAGAAAGTGGTTTGAAATTTTAAAACCAAAGTTAAGATTATAAACTTCAGTATATAGAGGATTTACCGAAAACTCATTATTTAAAAGGGGTTAACCCACGGATTTTAAATTTTTTTCAAAAATATGAAAATTTTGTTTTAGTGTATAGTATCATCGAGACTGACATAATATGATGGTCAAAGAGGTTTAGAAATTTTTTTGTCTCCGTTTCTCAAGATAATGAAGATTTTATAATGGTAAATCCACTAATCTAGGCAGTATATGAAATTTTAGTAAACAAAATATTAAAAAATTTGAATGATTCCTATATACCATGAAAAAGACTTCAGAATACCTTAATTAAAATGTAGAATGTGGTTTGAAATTTTAAAACCAAAGTTAAGATTATAAACTTCAGTATATAGAGGATTTACCGAAAACTCATTATTTTAAAAGGGGTTAACCCACGGATTTTGAAAATTTTTCAAAAATATGAAAATCTTGTTTTAGTGTATAGTATCATCGATACTGACATAACATGATAGTCAAAGAGGTTTAGAACATTTTTTCTCCGTTTCTCTATATAATGAAGATTTTATAATGGTAAATCCACTAATCTAGGCAGTATATGAAATTCTAGTAAACGAAATATTAAAAAATTAGAATGATTCCTATATACCATGAAAAAGACTTCAGAATACCTGAATTAAAATGTAGAAAGTGGTTTGAAATTTTAAAACCAAAGTTAAGATTATAAACTTCAGTATATAGAGGATTTACCGAAAACTCATTATTTTAAAAGGGGTTAACCCACGGATTTTGAAATTTTTTCAAAAATATGAAAATCTTGTTTTAGTGTATAGTATCATCGAGACTGACATAATTTGATGGTCAAAGAGGTTTAGAACATTTTTTTTCTCCGTTTCTCTAGATAATGAAGATTTTATAATGGTAAATCCACTAATCTAGGCAGTATATGAAATTTTAGTAAGCGAAATATTAAAAAATTAGAATGATTTCTATATACCATGAAAAAGACTTCAGAATACCTTAATTAAAATGTAGAAAGTGGTTTGAAAATTCAAAACCAAAGTTAAGATTATAAACTTCAGTATATAGAGGATTTACCGAAAACTCATTATTTTAAAAGGGGTTAACCCACGGATTTTGAAATTATTTCAAAATTATGAAAATATTGTTTTAGTGTATAGTATCATCGATACTGACATAATATGATGGTCAAAGAGGTTTAGAACATTTTTTCTCCGTTTCTCTCGATAATGAAGATTTTATAATGGTAATTCCACTAATCTAGGCAGTATATGAAATTTTAGCAAACGAAATATTAAAAAGTTATAATGATTCCTATATACCATGAAAAAGACTTCAGAATACCTTAATTAAAATGTAGAATGTGGTTTGTAATTTTAAAACAAAAGTGAAGGGTATAAATTTCAGTATATAGAGGATTTACCGAAAACTCAGTATTTTAAAAGGGGTTATTAACCCACGGATTTTGAAATTTTTTCAAAAATATGAAGATCTTGTTTTAGTGTATAGTATTATTGAGACTGACATAATATGATGGTCAAAGAGGTTTAGAACATTTTTTGTCTCCGTTTCTCTAGATAATAAAGATTTTATAATGGTAAATCCACTAATCTAGGCAGTATATAAATTTTAGTAACCAAAATATTAAAAAATTATAATGATTCCTATACACCATGAAAAAGACTTCAGAATACCTTAACTAAAATGTAGAATGTGGTTTGAAATTTTAAAACCAAACTTAAGATTATAAACTTCAGTATATAGAGGATTTACCGAAAACTCATTATTTTAAAAGGGGGGTTAACCCACGGATTTTGAAATTTTTTCAAAAATATGAAAATTTTGTTTTAGTGTATAGTATCATCGATACTGACATAATATGATGGTCAAAGAGGTTGAGAACTTTTTTCTCCGTTTCTCTAGATAATGAAGATTTTATAATGGTAAATCCACTAATCTAGGGAGTATTTGAAATTTTAATAAACAAAATATTAAAAAATTAGAATGATTCCTATATACCATGAAAAAGACTTCAGAATACCTTAATTAAAATGTAGAATGTGGTTTGAAATTTTAAAACCAAAGTTAAGATTATAAACTTCAGTATATAGAGGATTTATCGAAAACTCATTATTTTAAAAGGGGTTAACCCACGGATTTTGAAATTTTTTCAAAAATATGAAAATCTTGTTTTAGTGTACAGTATCATCGAGACTGAAATAATATGATGGTCAAAGAGGTTTAGAACATTTTTTCTCCGTTTCTCTAGATAATGAAGATTTTATAATGGTAATTCCACTAATCTAGGCAGTATATGAAATTTTTGCAAACGAAATATTAAAAAGTTAGAATGATTCCTATATACCATGAAAAAGACTTCAGAATACATTAATTCAAATGTATAATGTGGTTTGAAATTTTAAAACCAAAGTTAAGATAATAAACTTCAGTATATAGAGGATTTACGGAAAACTCATTATTTTAAAAGGGGGTTAACCCACGGATTTTGAAATTTTTTCAAAAATATGAAAATCTTGTTTTAGTGTATAGTATCATCGAGACTGACATAATATGATGGTCAAAGAGGTTTAGAACATTTTTGTCCCTGTTTCTCTAGATAATGAAGATTTTATAATGGTAAATCCACTAATCTAGGCAGTATATGAAATTTTAGTAAACGAAATATTTAAAAATTAGAATGATTCCTATATACCATGAAAAAGTCTTCAGAATACATTAATTCAAATGTAGAATGTGGTTTGAAATTTTAAAACAAAAGTGAAGAGTATAAACTTCAGGATATAGAGGATTTACCGAAAACTCTTATTTTAAAAGGGGGTTTACCCACGTATTTTGAATTTTTTTCAAAAATATGAAAATCTTGTTTTAGTGTATAGTATCATCGAGACTGACATAATATGATGGTCAAAGAGGTTTAGAACATTTTTTGTCTACGTTTCTCTAGATAATGAAGATTTTATACTGGTAATTTCACTAATCAAGGCAGTATATGAAATTTTAGTAAACAAAATATTAAAAAATTAGACTGATTCCTATATACCATGAAAAAGACTTCAGAATACATTAATTAAAATATAGAATGTAGTTTGAAATTTTTAAAACAAAAGTGAGGTGTATAAACTTCAGTATATATAGGATTTACCGAAAACTCAGTGTTTTAAAAGGGGTTATTAACCCACGGAATTTGAATTTTTTTCAAAAAATATGAAAATCTTGTTTTAGTGTATAGTATCATCGAGACTGACATAATATGATGGTCAAATAGGTTTAGAACATTTTTGTCTCCGTTTCTCTAGATAATAAAGATTTTATAATGGTTATTCCACTAATCTAGGCAGTATATGAAATTTTAGTAAACGAAATATTAATAAATTAGCATGATTTCTATATACCATGAAAAAGACTTCAGAATACATTAACTAAAATGTAGAATGTTGTTTGAAATTTTTAAAACAAAAGTGAGGTGTATAACTTTAGTATATATAGGATTTACCGAAAACTCAGTATTTTAAAAGGGGTTATTAACCCACGGATTTTGAATTTTTTTCAAAAATATGAAAATCTTGTTTTAGTGCATAGTATCATCGATACTGACATAATATGATGGTCAAAGAGGTTGAGAACATTTTTTCTCCGTTTCTCTAGATAATGAAAATTTTATAATGGTAAATCCACTAATCTAGGCAGTATTTGAAATTTTAATAAACTAAATATTAAAAAATTAGAATGATTCCTATATACCATGAAAAAGACTTCAGAATACCTTAATTAAAATGTAGAAAGTGGTTTGAAATTTTAAAACCAAAGTTAAGATTATAAACTTCAGTATATAGAGGATTTACCGAAAACTCATTATTTTAAAAGGGGTTTAACCCACGGATTTTGAAATTTTTTCAAAAATATGAAAATCTTGTTTTAGTGTATAGTATCATCGAGACTGACATAATTTGATGGTCAAAGAGGTTTAGAACATTTTTTCTCCGTTTCTCTCGATAATGAAGATTTTATAATGGTAATTCCACTAATCTAGGCAGTATATGAAATTTTAGCAAACGAAATATTAAATAGTTATAATGATTCCTATATACCATGAAAAAGACTTAAGAATACCTTAATTAAAATATAGAAAGTGGTTTGAAATTTTAAAACCAAAGTTATGATTATAAACTTCAGTATATAGAGGATTTACCGAAAACTCATTATTTTAAAAGGGCTTAACCCACGAATTTTGAAATTTTTTCAAAAATATGAAAATCTTGTTTTAGTGTATAGTATCATCGAGACTGACATAATATGATGGTCAAAGAGGTTTACAACATTTTTTGTCTACGTTTCTCTAGATAATTAAGATTTTATAATGGTAATTCCACTAATCAAGGCAGTATATGAAATTTTAGTAAACAAAATATTAAAAAATTAGACTGATTCCTATATACCATGGAAAAGACTTCATAATACATTAATTAAAATGTAGAATGTGGTTTGAAATTTTTAAAACAAAAGTGAGGTGTATAAACTTCAGTATATATAGGATTTACCGAAAACTCAGTATTTTAAAAGGGGTTATTAACCCACGGAATTTGAATTTTTTTCAAAAAATATGAAAATCTGGTTTTAGTATAGTATCATCGATACTGACATAATATGATGGTCAAAGAGGTTTAGAACATTTTTGTCTCCGTTTCTCTAGATAATGAAGATTTTATAATGGTTATTCCACTAATCTAGGCAGTATATGAAATTTTAGTAAACGAAATATTAAAAATTAGCATGATTTCTATATACCATGAAAAAGACTTCAGAATACATTAATTAAAATGTAGAATGTGGTTTGAAATTTTTAAAACAAAAGTGAGGTGTATAAACTTCAGTATATATAGGATTTACCGAAAACTCAGTATTTTAAAAGGGGTTATTAACCCACGGATTTTGAAATTTTTTCAAAAATATGAAAATCTTGTTTTAGTGCATAGTATCATCGATACTGACATAATATGATGGTCAAAGAGGTTTAGAACATTTTTTGTCTCCTTTTCTCTAGATAATGAAGATTTTATAATGGTAAATCCATTAATCTAGGCAGTATATGAAATTTTAGTAAACAAAATATTAAAAAAATTATAATGATTCCTATATACCATGAAAAAGACTTCTGAATACCTTAATTAAAATGTAGAATGTGGTTTGAAATTTTAAAACCAAAGTTAAGATTATAAACTTCAGTATATAGAGGATTTATCGAAAACTCATTATTTTAAAAGGGGTTAACCCACGGATTTTGAAAATTTTTCAAAAATATGAAAATCTTGTTTTAGTGTATAGTATCATCGATACTGACATAATATGATGGTCAAAGAGGTTGAGAACATTTTTTCTCCGTTTCTCTAGATAATGAAGATTTTATAATGGTAAATCCACTAATCTAGGCAGTATTTGAAATTTTAATAAACAAAATATTAAAAAATTAGAATGATTCCTATATACCATGAAAAAGACTTCAGAATACCTTAATTAAAATGTAGAATGTGGTTTGAAATTTTAAAACCAAAGTTAAGATTATAAACTTCAGTATATAGAGGATTTACCGAAAACTCATTATTTTAAAAGGGGTTAACCCACGGATTTTGAAATTATTTCAAAATTAAGAAAATCTTGTTTTAGTGTATAGTATCATCGATACTGACATAATATGATGGTCAAAGAGGTTTAGAACATTTTTTCTCCGTTTCTCTCGATAATGAAGATTTTATAATGGTAATTCCACTAATCTAGGCAGTATATGAAATTTTAGAAAACGAAATATTAAATAGTTATAATGATTCCTATATACCATGAAAAAGACTTCAGAATACCTTAATTAAAATGTAGAATGTGGTTTGTAATTTTAAAACAAAAGTGAAGGGTATAAATTTCAGTATATAGAGGATTTACCGAAAACTCATTATTTTAAAAGGGGTTAACCCACGGATTTTGAATTTTTTTCAAAAATATGAAAATTTTGTTTTAGTGTATATTATCATTGAGACTGACATAATATGATGGTTAAAGAGGTTTAGAACATTTTTTGTCCCCGTTTCTCTAGATAATGAAGATTTTATAATGGTAAATCCACTAATCTAGGCAGTATATAAAATTTTAGTAAACAAAATATTAAAAAATTAGAATGATTCCTATATACCATGAAAAAGACTTCAGAATACCTTAATTAAAATGTAGAATGTGGTTTGAAATTTTAAAACCAAAGTTAAGATTATAAACTTCAGTATATAGAGGATTTACCGAAAACTCACTATTTTAAAAGGGGTTAACCCACGGATTTTGAAATTTTTTCAAAAATATGAAAATCTTGTTTTAGTGTATAGTATCATCGATACTGACATAATATGATGGTCAAAGAGGTTTAGAACATTTTGTCTCGGTTTCTCTAGATAATGAAGATTTTATAATGGTAAATCCACTAATCTAGGCAGTATATGAAATTTTAGGAAACGAAATATTAAAAAATTAGAATGATTCCTATATACCATGAAAAAGACTTCAGGATACCTTAATTAAAATGTAGAAAGTGGTTTGAAATTTTAAAACCAAAGTTATGATTATAAACTTCAGTATATAGAGGATTTACCGAAAACTCATTATTTTAAAAGGGGTTAACCCACGAATTTTGAAATTTTTTCAAAAATATGAAAATCTTGTTTTAGTGCATAGTATCATCGATACTGACATAATATGATGGTCAAAGAGGTTTAGAACATTTTTTGTCTCCGTTTCTCTAGATAATGAAGATTTTATAATGGTAAATCCACTAATTTAGGCAGTATATGAAATTTTAGTAAACAAAATATTAAAAAATTATAATGATTCCTATATACCATGAAAAAGACTTCTGAATACCTTAATTAAAATGTAGAATGTGGTTTGAAATTTTAAAACCAAAGTTAAGATTATAAACTTCAGTATATAGAGGATTTATCGAAAACTCATTATTTTAAAAGGGGTTAACCCACGGATTTTGAATTTTTTTCAAAAATATGAAAATCTTGTTTTAGTGTATAGTATCATCGATACTGACATAATATGATGGTCAAAGAGGTTGAAAACATTTTTTCTCCGTTTCTCTAGATAATGAAGATTTTATAATGGTAAATCCACTAATCTAGGCAGTATTTGAAATTTTAATAAACAAAATATTAAAAAATTAGAATGATTCCTATATACCATGAAAAAGACTTCAGAATACCTTAATTAAAATGTAGAATGTGGTTTGAAATTTTAAAACCAAAGTTAAGATTATAAACTTCAGTATATAGAGGATTTATCGAAAACTCATTATTTTAAAAGGGGGTTAACCCACGGATTTAGAAATTTTTCCAAAAATATGAAAATCTTGTATTAGTGTATAGTATCATCAATACTGACATAATATGATGGTCAAAGAGGTTGAGAACATTTTTTCTCCGTTTCTCTAGATAATGAAGATTTTATAATGGTAAAATCCACTAATCTAGGCAGTATTTGAAATTTTAATAAACAAAATATTGAAAAATTAGAATGATTCCTATATACCATGAAAAAGACTTCAGAATACCTTAATTAAAATGTAGACTGTGGTTGGAAATTTTAAAACCAAAGTTAAGATTATAAACTTCAGTATATAGAGGATTTACCAAAAACTTATTATTTTAAAAGGGGTTAACCCACGGATTTTGAAATTTTTTTCAAAAATATGAAAATCTTGTTTTAGTGTGTAGTATCATTGAGACTGACATAATATGATGGTCAAAGAGGTTTAGAACATTTTTTGTCTCCGTTTCTCTAGATAATGAAGATTTTATATTGGTAAATCCACTAATCTAGGCAGTATATGATATTTTAGTAAACGAAATATTAAAAAATTAGAATGATTCTTATATACCATGAAAAAGACTTCAGAATACCTTAATTTAAATTTAGAAAGTGGTTTGAAATTTTAAAACCAAAGTTAAGATTATAAACTTCAGTATATAGAGGATTTACCAAAAACTCATTATTTTAAAAGGGGTTATTAACCCACGGATTTTGAAATTTTTTTCAAAAATATGAAAATCTTGTTTTAGTGTGTAGTATCATTGAGACTGACATAATATGATGGTCAACGAGGTTTAGAACATTTTTTGTCTCCGTTTCTCTAGATAATGAAGATTTTATAATGGTAAATCTACTAATCTAGGCAGTATATGAAATTTTAGTAAACGAAATATTAAAAAATTAGAATGATTCCTATATACCATGAAATAGACTTCAGAATACCTTAATTTAAATTTAGAAAGTGGTTTGAAATTTTAAAACCAAAGTTAAGATTATAAACTTCAGTATATAGAGGATTTACCGAAAACTCATTATTTAAAAGGGGTTAACCCACGGATTTAGAAAAATTTTCAAAAATATGAAAATATTGTTTTAGTGTATAGTATCATCGATACTGAAATAATATGATGGTCAAAGAGGTTTAGAACATTTTTTCTCCGTTTCTCTAGATAATGAATATTTTATAATGATAATTCCACTAATCTAGGCAGTATAAGAAATTTTAGCAAATAAAATATTAAAAAGTTAGAATGATTCCTATATACCATGAAAAAGATTCAGAATACCTTAATTAAAATGTAGAATGTGGTTTGAAATTTTAAAACAAAAGTGAAGAGTATAAATTTCAGTATATAGAGGATTTACCGAAAACTCATTATTTTAAAAGGGGTTAACCCTCGGATTTTAAATTTTTTTCAAAAATATGAAAATTTTGTTTTAGTGGATAGTATCATCGAGACTGACATAATATGATGGTCAAAGAGGTTTAGAAATTTTTTTGTCTCTGTTTCTCTAGATAATGAAGATTTTATAATGGTAAATCCACTAATCTAGGCAGTATATGAAATTTTAGTAAACAAAATATTAAAAAAATAGAATGATTCCTATATACCATAAAAAAGACTTCAGAATACCTTAATTAAAATGTAGAATGTGGTTTGAAATTTTAAAACCAAAGTTAAGATTATAAACTTCAGTATATAGAGGATTTACCGAAAACTCATTATTTTAAAAGGGGTTAACCCACGGATTTTGAAAAAATTTCAAAAATATAAAAATCTTGTTTTAGTGTATAGTATCATCGATACTGACATAACATGATAGTCAAAGAGGTTTAGAACATTTTTTCTCCGTTTCTCTATATAATGAAGATTTTATAATGGTAAATCCACTAATCTAGGCAGTATATGAAATTTTAGTAAACGAAATATTAAATAATTAGAATGATTCCTATATACCATGAAAAAGACTTCAGAATACCTTAATTAAAATGTAGAATGTGGTTTGAAATTTTAAAACAAAAGTGAAGAGTATAAATTTCAGTATATAGAGGATTTACCGAAAACTCATTATTTTAAAAGGGGTTAACCCTCGGATTTTAAATTTTTTTCAAAAATATGAAAATTTTGTTTTAGTGGATAGTATCATCGAGACTGACATAATATGATGGTCAAAGAGGTTTAGAAATTTTTTTGTCTCTGTTTCTCTAGATAATGAAGATTTTATAATGGTAAATCCACTAATCTAGGCAGTATATGAAATTTTAGTAAACAAAATATTAAAAAAATAGAATGATTCCTATATACCATAAAAAAGACTTCAGAATACCTTAATTAAAATGTAGAATGTGGTTTGAAATTTTAAAACCAAAGTTAAGATTATAAACTTCAGTATATAGAGGATTTACCGAAAACTCATTATTTTAAAAGGGGTTAACCCACGGATTTTGAAAAAATTTCAAAAATATAAAAATCTTGTTTTAGTGTATAGTATCATCGATACTGACATAACATGATAGTCAAAGAGGTTTAGAACATTTTTTCTCCGTTTCTCTATATAATGAAGATTTTATAATGGTAAATCCACTAATCTAGGCAGTATATGAAATTTTAGTAAACGAAATATTAAATAATTAGAATGATTCCTATATACCATGAAAAAGACTTCAGAATACCTTAATTAAAATGTAGAATGTGGTTTGAAATTTTAAAACCAAAGTTAAGATTATAAACTTCAGTATATAGATGATTTATCGAAAACTCATTATTTTAAAAGGGGGTTAACCCACGGATTTTGAAATTTTTTCAAAAATATGAAAATCTTGTATTAGTGTATAGTATCATCAATACTGACATAATATGATGGTCAAAGAGGTTGATAACATTTTTTCTCCGTTTCTCTAGATAATGAAGATTTTATAATGGTAAAATCCACTAATCTAGGCAGTATTTGAAATTTTAATAAACAAAATATTGAAAAATTAGAATGATTCCTATATACCATGAAAAAGACTTCAGAATACCTTAATTAAAATGTAGAATGTAGTTGGAAATTTTAAAACCAAAGTTAATATTATAAACTTCAGTATATAGAGGATTTACCGAAAATTTATTATTTTAAAAGGGGTTAACCCACGGATTTTGAAATTTTTTTCAAAAATATGAAAATCTTTTTTTAGTGTATAGTATCATTGAGACTGACATAATATTATGGTCAAAGAGGTTTAAAACATTTTTTATCTCCGTTTCTCTAGATAATGAAGATTTTATAATGGTAAATCGACTAATCTAGGCAGTATATGAAATTTTAGTAAACGAAATATTAAAAAATTAGAATGATTCCTATATACCATGAAAAAGACTTCAGAATACCTTAATTTAAATTTAGAAAGTGGTTTGAAATTTTAAAACCAAAGTTAAGATTATAAACTTCAGTATATAGAGGATTTACTGAAAACTCATTATTTTAAAAGGGGTTAACCCACGGATTTTGAAATTTTTTTCAAAAATATGAAAATCTTGTTTTAGTGTATAGTATCATCGAGACTGACATAATATGATGGTCAAAGAGGTTTAGAACATTTTTTATCTCCGTTTCTCTAGATAATGAAGATTTTATAATGGTAAATCCACTAATCTAGGCAGTATATGAAATTTTAGTAAACGAACTATTAAAAAATTAGAATGATTTCTATATACCATGAAAAAGACTTCAGAATACCTTAATTAAAATGTAGAAAGTGGTTTGAAATTTTAAAACCAAAGTTAAGATTATAAACTTCAGTATATAGAGGATTTACCGAAAACTCATTATTTAAAAGGGGTTAACCCACGGATTTTGAAATTTTTTCAAAAATATGAAAATATTGTTTTAGTGTATAGTATCATCGATACTGACATAATATGATGGTCAAAGAGGTTTAGAACATTTTTTCTCCGTTTCTCTAGATAATGAATATTTTATAATGATAATTCCACTAATCTAGGCAGTATAAGAAATTTTAGCAAACAAAATATTAAAAAGTTAGAATGATTCCTATATACCATGAAAAAGATTCAGAATACCTTAATTAAAATGTAGAATGTGGTTTGAAATTTTAAAACAAAAGTGAAGAGTATAAATTTCAGTATATAGAGGATTTACCGAAAACTCATTATTTTAAAAGGGGTTAACCCACGGATTTTAAATTTTTTTCAAAAATATGAAAATTTTGTTTAAGTGTATAGTATCATCGAGACTGACATAATATGATGGTCAAAGAGGTTTAGAAATTTTTTTGTCTCAGTTTCTCTAGATAATGAAGATTTTATAATGGTAAATCCACTAATCTAGGCAGTATATGAAATTTTAGTAAACAAAATATTAAAAAATTAGAATGATTCCTATATACCATGAAAAAGACTTCAGAATACCTTAATTAAAATGTAGAATGTGGTTTGGAATTTTAAAACCAAAGTTAAGATTATAAACTTCAGTATATAGAGGATTTACCGAAAACTCATTATTTTAAAAGGGTTAACCCACGTATTTTGAAAAAATTTCAAAAATATGAAAATCTTGTTTTAGTGTATAGTATCATCGAGACTGACATAATATGATGGTCAAAGAGGTTTAGAACATTTTTTGTCTCCGTTTCTCTAGATAATGAAGATTTTATAATGGTAAATCCACTAATCTAGGCAGTATATGAAATTTTAGTAAACGAAATATTAAAAAATTAGAATGATTCCTATATACCATGAAAAAGACTTCAGAATACCTTAATTAAAATGTAGAATGTGGTTTGAAAATTTAAAACCAAAGTTAAGATTATAAACTTCAGTATATAGAGGATTTACCGAAAACTCATTATTTTAAAAGGGGTTAACCCACGGATTTTGAAAATTTTTCAACAATATGAAAATATTGTTTTAGTGTATAGTATCATCGATACTGACATAATATGATGGTCAAAGAGGTTTTGAACATAATATGAAGATTTAATAATGGTAATTCCACTAATCTAAGCAGTATATGAAATTTTGGTAAACGAAATATTAAAAAAATTAGAATGATTCCTATATACCATGAAAAAGACTTCAGAATACCTTAATTAAAATGTAGAAAGTGGTTTGAAATTTTAAAACCAAAGTTAAGATTATAAACTTCAGTATATAGAGGATTTACCGAAAACTCATTATTTAAAAGGGGTTAACCTACGGATTTTGAAAATTTTTCAAAAATATGAAAATATTGTTTTAGTGTATAGTATCATCGATACTGACATAATATGATGGTCAAAGAGGTTTAGAACATTTTTTCTCCGTTTCTCTAGATAATGAATATTTAAAATGATAATTCCACTAATCTAGGCAGTATAAGAAATTTTATAAATGAAATATTAAAAGGTTAGAATGATTCCTATATACCATGAAAAAGATTCAGAATACCTTAATTAAAATGTAGAATGTGGTTTGAAATTTTAAGACAAAAGTGAAGAGTATAAATTTCAGTATATAGAGGATTTACCGAAAACTCATTATTTTAAAAGGGGTTAACCCACGGAATTTAAATTTTTTTTCAAAAATATGAAAATTTTGTTTAGTGTATAGTATTATCGAGACTGACATAATATGATGGTCAAAGAGGTTTAGAAATTTTTTTGTCTCCGTTTCTCTAGATAATGAAGATTTTATAATGGTAAATCCACTAATCTAGGCAGTATATGAAATTTTAGTAAACAAAATATTAAAAAATTAGAATGATTCCTATATACCATGAAAAAGACTTCATAATACCTTAATTAAAATGTAGAATGTGGTTTGAAATTTTAAAACCAAAGTTAAGATTATAAACTTCAGTATATAGAGGATTTACCGAAAACTCATTATTTTAAAAGGGGTTAACCCACGGATTTTGAATTTTTTTCAAAAATATGAAAATCTTGTTTTAGTGTATAGTATCATCGATACTGACATAACATGATAGTCAAAGAGGTTTAGAACATTTTTTCTCCGTTTCTCTATATAATGAAGATTTTATAATGGTAAATCCACTAATCTAGGCAGTATATGAAATTTTAGTAAACGAAATATTAAATAATTAGAATGATTCCTATATACCATGAAAAAGACTTCAGAATACCTTAATTAAAATGTAGAAAGTGGTTTGAAATTTTAAAACCAAAGTTAAGATTATAAACTTCAGTATATAGAGGATTTACCGAAAACTCATTATTTTAAAAGGGGTTAACCCACGGATTTTGAAAATTTTTCAAAAATATGAAAATCTTGTTTTAGTGTATAGTATCATCGAGACTGACATAATATGATGGTCAAAGAGGTTTAGAACATTTTTTGTCTCCGTTTCTCTAGATAATGAAGATTTTATAATGGTAAATCCACTAATCTAGGCAGTATATGAAATTTTAGTAAACAAAATATTAAAAAATTAGAATAATTCCTATATACCATGAAAAAGACTTCAGAATACCTTAATTAAAATGTAGAAAGTGGTTTGAAAATTTAAAACCAAAGTTAAGATTATAAACTTCAGTATATAGAGGATTTACCGAAAACTCATTATTTTAAAAGGGGGTAACCCACGGATTTTGAAAATTTTTCAAAATTATGAAAATCTTGTTTTAGTGTATAGTATCATCGATACTGACATAATATGATGGTCAAAGAGGTTTAGAACATTTTTTCTCCGTTTCTCTCGATAATGACGATTTTATAATGGTAATTCCACTAATCTAGGCAGTATATGAAATTTTAGCAAACGAAATATTAAAAAGTTATAATGATTCCTATATACCATGAAAAAAACTTCAGAATACCTTAATTAAAATGTAGAATGTGGTTTGAAATTTTAAAACAAAAGTGAAGGGTATAAATTTCAGTATATAGAGGATTTACCGAAAACTCATTATTTTAAAAGGGGTTAACCCACGGATTTTGAATTTTTTTCAAAAACATGAAAATCTTGTTTTAGTGTATAGTATAATCGAGACTGACATAATATGATGGTCAAAGAGGTTCAGAACATTTTGTCTCCGTTTTTCTAGATAATGAAGATTTTATAATGGTAAATCCACTAATCTAGGCAGTATATGAAATTTTATAAACGAAATATTAAAAAATTAGAATGATTCCTATATACCATGAAAAAGACTTCAGAATACCTTAATTAAAATATAGAAAGTGGTTTGAAATTTTAAAACCAAATTTAAGATTATAAACTTCAGTATATAGAGGATTTACCGAAAACTCATTATTTTAAAAGGGGGTTAACCCACGGATTTTGAAATTTTTTCAAAATTATGTAAATCTTGTTTTAGTGTATAGTATCATCGATACTGACATAATATGATGGTCAAAGCGGTTTAGAATATTTTTTTCTCCGTTTCTCTCGATAATGAAGATTTATAATGGTAATTCCACTAATCTAGGCAGTATATGAAATTTTAGCAAACAAAATATTAAAAAGTTATAATGATTCCTATATACCATGAAAAAGACTTCAGAATACATTAATTCAAATGTAGAATGTGGTTTGAAATTTTAAAACAAAAGTGAAGAGTATAAATTTCAGTATATAGAGGATTTACCGAAAACTCATTATTTTAAAAGGGGTTAACCCACGGATTTTGAAATTTTTTCAAAAATATGAAAATCTTGTTTTAGTGTATAGTATCATCGAGACTGACATAATATGATGGTCAAAGAGGTTTAGAACATTTTTTGTCTCCGTTTCTCTTAATAATGAAGATTTTATAATGGTAAATCCACTAATCTAGGCAGTATATGACATTTTAGCAAACCAAATATTTTAAATTTAGAATGATTCCTATATAACATGAAAAGACTTCAGAATACCTTAATTAAAATGTAGAATGTGGTTTCAAATTTTAAAACCAAAGTTAAGATTATAAACTTCAGTATATAGAGGATTTACCGAAAACTCATTATTTTAAAAGGGGTTAACCCACGGATTTTGAAAAAATTTCAAAAATATGAAAATATTGTTTTAGTGTATAGTATCATCGATACTGACATAATATGATGGTCAAAGAGGTTTAGAACATTTTTTCTCCGTTTCTCTAGATAATGAATATTTTATAATGATAATTCCACTAATCTAGGCAGTATAAGAAATTTTATAAACGAAATATTAAAAGGTTAGAATGATTCCTATATACCATGAAAAAGATTCAGAATACCTTAATTAAAATGTAGAATGTGGTTTGAAATTTTAAGACAAAAGTGAAGAGTATAAATTTCAGTATATAGAGGATTTACCGAAAACTCATTATTTTAAAAGGGGTTAACCCACGGATTTTAAATTTTTTTCAAAAATATGAAAATTTTGTTTTAGTGTATAGTATCATCGAGACTGACATAATATGATGGTCAAAGAGGTTTAGAATTTTTTTTGTCTCCGTTTCTCTAGATAATGAAGATTTTATAATGGTAAATCCACTAATCTAGGCAGTATATGAAATTTTAGTAAACAAAATATTAAAAAATTAGAATGATTCCTATATACCATGAAAAAGACTTCATAATACCTTAATTAAAATGTAGAATGTGGTTTGAAATTTTAAAACCAAAGTTAAGATTATAAACTTCAGTATATAGAGGATTTACCGAAAACTCATTATTTTAAAAGGGGTTAACCCACGGATTTTGAAATTTTTTCAAAAATATGAAAATCTTGTTTTAGTGTATAGTATCATCGATACTGACATAACATGATAGTCAAAGAGGTTTAGAACATTTTTTCTCCGTTTCTCTATATAATAAAGATTTTATAATGGTAAATCCACTAATCTAGGCAGTATATGAAATTTTAGTAAACGAAATATTAAATAATTAGAATGATTCCTATATACCATGAAAAAGACTTCAGAATACCTTAATTAAAATGTAGAAAGTGGTTTGAAATTTTAAAACCAAAGTTAAGATTATAAACTTCAGTATATAGAGGATTTACCGAAAACTCATTATTTTAAAAGGTGTTAACCCACGGATTTTGAAAATTTTTCAAAAATATGAAAATCTTGTTTTAGTGTATAGTATCATCGAGACTGACATAATATGATGGTCAAAGAGGTTTAGAACATTTTTTGTCTCCGTTTCTCTAGATAATGAAGATTTTATAATGGTAAATCCACTAATCTAGGCAGTATATGAAATTTTAGTAAACGAAATATTAAAAAATTAGAATAATTCCTATATACCATGAAAAAGACTTCAGAATACCTTAATTAAAATGTAGAAAGTGGTTTGAAAATTTAAAACCAAAGTTAAGATTATAAACTTCAGTATATAGAGGATTTACTGAAAACTCATTAGTTTAAAAGGGGGTTAACCCACGGATTTTGAAATTTTTTTAAAATTATGAAAATCTTGTTTTAGTGTATAGTATCATCGATACTGACATAATATGATGGTCAAAGAGGTTTAGAACATTTTTTCTCCGTTTCTCTCGATAATGACGATTTTATAATGGTAATTCCACTAATATAGGCAGTATATGAAATTTTAGCAAACGAAATATTAAAAAGTTATAATGATTCCTATATACCATGAAAAAGACTTCAGAATACCTTAATTAAAATGTAGAATGTGGTTTGAAATTTTAAAACAAAAGTGAAGGGTATAAATTTCAGTATATAGAGGATTTACCGAAAACTCATTATTTTAAAAGGGGTTAACCCACGGATTTTGAATTTTTTTCAAAAACATGAAAATCTTGTTTTAGTGTATAGTATAATCGAGACTGACATAATATGATGGTCAAAGAGGTTCAGAACATTTTCTAGATAATGAAGATTTTATAATGGTAAATCTACTAATCTAGGCAGTATATGAAATCTTAGTAAACGGAATATTAAAAAATTAGAATGATTCCTATATACCATGAAAAAGTCTTCAGAATACATTAATTCAAATGTAGAATGTGGTTTGAAATTTTAAAACAAAAGTGAAGAGTATAAACTTCAGAATATAGAGGATTTACCGAAAACTCATTATTTTAAAAGGGGTTAACCCACGGATTTTGAATTTTTTTCAAAAATATGAAAAAAAATATTTAGTGTATATTATCATTGAAACTGTCATAATATGATGGTTAAAGAGGTTTAGAACATTTTTTGTCTCCGTTTCTCTAGATAATGAAGATTTTATAATGGTAAATCCACTAATCCATGCAGTATATGAAATTTTATAAACGAAATATTAAAAAATTAGAATGATTCCTATATACCATGAAAAAGACTTCAGAATACCTTAATTAAAATATAGAAAGTGGTTTGAAATTTTAAAACCAAATTTAAGATTATAAACTTCAGTATATAGAAGATTTACCGAAAACTCATTATTTTAAAAGGAGTTAACCCACGGATTTTGAAATTTTTTCAAAATTATGAAAATCTTGTTTTAGTGTATAGTATCATCGATACTGACATAATATGGTGGTCAAAGCGGTTTAGAATATTTTTTTCTCCGTTTCTCTCGATAATGAAGATTTATAATGGTAATTCCACTAAACTAGGCAGTATATGAAATTTTAGCAAACAAAATATTAAAAAGTTATAATGATTCCTATATACCATGAAAAAGACTTAAGAATACATTAATTCAAATGTAGAATGTGGTTTGAAATTTTAAAACAAAAGTGAAGAGTATAAATTTCAGTATATAGAGGATTTACCGAAAACTCATTATTTTAAAAGGGGTTAACCCACGGATTTTGAAATTTTTTCAAAAATATGAAAATCTTGTTTTAGTGTATAGTATCATCGAGACTGACATAATATGATGGTCAAAGAGGTTTAGAACTTTTTTGTCTCCTTTTCTCTTAATAATGAAGATTTTATAATGGTAAATCCACTAATCTAGGCAGTATATGAAATTTTAGCAAACGAAATATTTTAAATTTAGAATGATTCCTATATAACATGAAAAGACTTCAGAATACCTTAATTAAAATGTAGAATGTGGTTTCAAATTTTAAAACCAAAGTTAAGATTATAAACTTCAGTATATAGAGGATTTACCGAAAACTCATTATTTTAAAAGGGGTTAACCCACGGATTTTGAAAATTTTTCAAAAATATGAAAATCTTGTTTTAGTGTATAGTATCATCGAGACTGACATAATATGATGGTCAAAGAGGTTTAGAACATTTTTTGTCTCCGTTTCTCTTAATAATGAAGATTTTATAATGGTAATTCCACTAATCTAGGCAGTATATGAAATTTTAGTAAACGAAATATTAAAAATTAGAATGATTCCTATATACCATGAAAAAGTCTTCAGAATACATTAATTCAAATGTAGAATGTGGTTTGAAATTTTAAAACAAAAGTGAAGAGTATAAACATGAGGATATAGAGGATTTACCGAAAACTCATTACTATAAAAGGGGTTTACCCACAGATTTTGAAATTTTTTCAAAAATATGAAAATCTTGTTTTAGTGTATAGTATCATCGAGACTGACATAATATGATGGTCAAAGAGGTTTAGAACATTTTTTGTATCCGTTTCTCTAGATAATGAAGATTTTATAATAGTAAATCCACTAATCTAGACAGTATATGAAATTTTAGTTAACAAATTATTAAAAATTAGAATGATTCCTATATACCATGAAAAATACTTCAAAATACCTTAATTAAAATGTATAATGTGGTTTGAAATTTTTAAACCAATGTTAAGATTATAAACTTCAGTATATAAAGGATTTACCGAAAACTCATTATTTTAAAAGGGGACCACAAATTTTGAAATTTTTTCAAAAATATGAAAATCTTGTTTTAGTGTATAGTATCATTGATACTGACATAATATGATGGTCAAAGAGGTTTAGAACATTTTTTTCTCCGTTTCTCTAGATAATGAAGATTTTATAATGGTAAATCCACTAATCTAGGCAGTATATGAAATTTTAGTAAACGAAATATTTAAAAATTAGAATGATTCCTATATGCCATGAAAAAGACTTCAGAATACCTTAATTAAAATGTAGAAAGTGGTTTGAAATTTTAAAACCAAAGTTAAGATTACAAACTTCAGTATATAGTGGATTTACCGAAAACTCATTAATTTAAAAGGGGTTAACCCACGGATTTTGAAAAACTCTCAAACATATGAAAATCTTGTTTTAATGTATAGTATCATCGAGACTGACATAATATGATGGTCAAAGAGGTTTAGAACATTTTTTGTCTCTGTTTCTCTAAATAATGAAGATTTTTTAATGGTAAATCCACTAATCTATGCAGTATAAGAAATTTTAGTAAATGAAATATTTAAAAATTAGAATGATTCCTATATACCATGAAAAAGACTTCAGAATACCTTAATTAAAATGTAGAAAGTGGTTTGAAATTTTAAAACCAAAGTTAAGATTTTAAACTTCAATATATAGAGGATTTATCGAAAACTCATTATTTTAAAAGGGGTTAACCCACGGATTTTGAAAATTTTTCAAAAACATGAAAATCTTGTTTTAGTGTATAGCATCATCAAAACTGACATAATCTGATGGTCAAAGAGGTTTAGAACATTTTTTCTCCGTTTCTCTAGATAATGAAGATTTTATAATGGTAATTCCACTAATCTAGGCAGTATATGAAATTTTAGCAAACGAAATATTAAAAAGTTAGAATGATTCCTATATACCATGAAAAAGACTTCAGAATACCTTAATTAAAATGTAGAATGTGGTTTGAAATTTTAAAACCAAAGTTAAGATAATAAACTTCAGTATATAGAGGATTTACCGAAAACTCATTATTTTAAAAGGGGTTAACCCACGGATTTTGATTTTTTTCCAAAAATATGAAACTCTTGTTTTAGTTTATAGTATAATCGAGACTGACATAATATGATGGTCAAAGAGGTTTAGAACATTTTTGTCTCCGTTTCTCTAGATAATGAAGATTTTATAATTGTAAATCCACTAATCTAGGCAGTATATGAAATTTTAGTAAACGAAATATTAAAAAAAATAGAATGATTCCTATATACCATGAAAAAGTCTTCAGAATACATTAATTCAAATGTAGAATGTGGTTTGTAATTTTAAAACAAATGTGAAGAGTATAAACTTCAGGATATAGATGATTTACCGAAAACTCATTATTTTAAAAGGGGTTTACCCACGGATTTTGAAATTTTTTCAAAAATATGAAAATCTTGTTTTAGTGTATAGTATCATCGAGACTGACATAATATGATGGTCAGAGAGGTTTAGAATATTTTTTGTCTCCGTTTCTCTAGATAATGAAGATTTTATAATGGTAATTTCATTAATCTATGCAGTATATTAAATTTTAGTAAACAAAATATTAAAAAATTAGACTGATTCCTATATACCATTAAAAAGACTTCAGAATACATTAATTCAAATGTAGAATGTGGTTTGAAATTTTTAAAACAAAAGTGAGGTGTATAAACTTCAGTATATATAAGATTTACCGAAAACGCATTATTTTAAAAGGGGTTAACCCAAGGATTTTGAATTTTTTTCAAAAATATGAAAATCTTTTTTTAGTGTATAGTTTCATCAAGACTGACATAATATGATGGTCAAAGAGGTTTAGAACATTTTTTGTCTCCGTTTCTCTAGATAATGAAGATTCTATAATGGTAAATCCACTAATCTAGGCAGTATATGAAATTTTAGTAAACGAAATAATAAAAAATTAGACTGATTCTTATATACCATGGACTTCAGAATACATTAATTCAAATTTAGAATGTGGTTTGAAATTTTTAAAACAAAAGTGAGGTGTATAAACTTCAGTATATATAGGATTTACCGAAAACTCATTATTTTAAAAGGGGGGTTAAACCCACGGAATTTGAATTTTTTTCAAAAAATATGATAATCTTTTTTTAGTGTATAGTATCATCGAGACTGACATAATATGATGGTCAAAGAGGTTTAGAACATAAACTTCAAAGAGGTTTAGACCATAATATAATGGTCAAAGAGGTTTAGAACATAATATGAGGGTCAAAGAGGTTTAGAGGAGTATAAACTTCAGTATATAGAGGATTTACCGAAAACTCATTATTTTAAAAAAGATTAACCCACGGATTTTGAATTTTTTTCAAAAATATATAAATCTTGTTTTAGTGTATAGTTTCATCGAGACTGAGATAATATGATGGTCAAAGAGGTTTAGAACATTTTTTGTCTCCGTTTCTCTAGATAATGAATATTTTATAATGGTAATTCCACTAATGTAGGCAGTATATGAAATTTTAGCAAACGAAATATTAAAAAATTAGATTGATTCCTCTATACCATGAAAAAGACTTCAGAATACCTTAATTAAAATGTAGAATGTGGTTTGAAATTTTTAAAACCAACGTAAAGAGTATAAACTTCAGTATATAGATGATTTACCGAAAACTCATTATTTTAAAAGGGATTTTGAAAATATTTTAAAAGGGATTTTGAAAAGATTTCAAAAATATGAAAATCTTGTTTTAGTGTATAGTATCATCGAGACTGGCATAATATGATGGTCAAAGAGGTTTAGAACATTTTTGTGTCTGTTTCTCTAGATAATGAAGATTTTATAATGGTAATTCCACTAATCTAGGCAGTATGTGAAATTTTTGTAAACGAAATATTAAAAAATTAGCATGATTTCTATATACCATGAAAAAGACTTCAGAATACATTAATTAAAATGTAGAAAGTGGTTTGAAAATTTTAAAACCAAAGTGAAGAGTATAAACTTCAGTATATAGAGGATTTACCGAAAACTCATTATTTTAAAAGGGGTTAACCCACGGATTTTGAATTTTTTTCAAAAATATAAAAATCTTGTTTTAGTGTATAGTATCATCGAGACTAACATAATATGATGGTCAAAGAGGTTTAGAACATTTTTGTCTCTGTTTCACTAGAAAATGAAAATTTTAAAATGGTAAATCCACTAATCTAGGCAGTATATGAAATTTTAGTAAACGAAATATTAAAAAAAAAGAATGATCCTATATACCATGAAAAAGACTTCAGAATACCTTAATTAAAATGTAGAATGTTAACCCAAGGATTTTGAATTTTTTTCAAAAATATGAAAATCTTGTTTTAGTGTATAGTTTCGTCGAGACTAACATAATATGATGGTCAAAGAGGTTTAGAACATTTTTTGTCTCAGTTTCTCTAGATATTGAAGATTTTATAATGGTAATTCTAATAATCTAGGCAGTATATGAAATTTTAGCAAACGAGATATTAAAAGGTTAGAATGATTCCTATATACCATGAAAAAAACTTCATAATACCTTAATTAAAATGTAGAATGTGGTTTGAAAATTTTAAAACCAAAGTGAAGAGTATAAACTTCAGTATATAGAGGATTTATTGAAAACTCATTACTCAGGGATTTTAATTTTTTTTCAAAAAAAATTAAAATATTATTTTAGTGTATAGTATCATCGAGACTGACATAATATGATGGTCAAAGAGGTTTAGAACATTTTTTGTCTCCGTTTCTCTAGATAATGAACGTTTTATAATGGTAATTCCACTAATCTATGAAGTATATGAAATTTTAGCGAACGAAATATTAAAAAGTTAGAATGATTCCTATATACCATGAAAAAGACTTCAGAATACATTAATTCAATTGTAGAAAGTGGTTTGAAAATTTTAAAACTAAAGTGCAGAGTATAAACTTCAGTATATAAAGGACTTTCGGAAAACTCACTATTTAAAAATATGAAAATCTTTTAATTCATATATGCCATGAAATTTTAGCAAACGAAATATTAAAAAGTTAGAATGATTCCTATATACCATGAAAAAGACTTCAGAATACATTGATTCAAATGTAGAAATTGGTTTGAAAATTTTAAAACCAAAGTGAAGAGTATAAACTTCAGTATATAGAGGACTTACGGAAAACCCACGGATTTTGAAATTTTTTTCAAAAATATGAAAATCTTGTAGTTTCATCGAGACTGACATAATATGATGGTCAAAGAGGTTTAAAACATTTTTGCCTCCGTTTCTCTAGATAATGAAGATTTTATAATGGTAATTCCACTAATCTATGTAGTATATGAAATTTTTGTAAACGAAATATTAACAAATTAGAATGATTCCTATATAACATGAAAAAGACTTCAGAATACATTAATTAAAATGTAGAAAGTGGTTTGAAATTTTTAAAACCAAAGTGAAGATTATAAAATTTAGTATATAAAGGATTTACCGAAAACTCATTATCTTAAAAGGGGTTAACCCAAGGATTTTGAAAATTTTTAAAATATGAAAATCTTGTTTTAGTGTATAGTATCATCGAGACTGACATAATATGATGGTCAAAGAGGTTTAGAACATTTTTGTCTCCGTTTCTCTAGATAATGAAGATTTTATAATGGTAATTCCACTGATCTAGGCAGTATATGAAATTTTAGTAAACGAAATATTAAAAAATTAGAATGATTCCTATATACCATGAAAAAGAATTCAGAATACCTTAATTAAAATGTAGAATGCTGTTTGAAATTTTTAAAACCAAAGTGAAGATTATAAACTTTAGTATATAAAGGGTTTACCGAAAACTCATTATTTTAAAAGGGGTTAACCCAAGGATTTTGAATTTCTTTCAAAAATATGAATATCTTATTTTAGTGTATAGTTTCATAGAGACTGACATAATATGATGGTCAAAGAGGTTTAGAATTTTTGTCTCAGTTTCTCTAGATAATGAAGATTTTATAATGGTAATTCCACTAATCTAGGCAGTAAATGAAACTTTAGCAAACGAAATATTAAAAAGTTAGAATGATTCATATATACCATGAAAAAGACTTCAGCATACCTTAATTAAAATGTAGAATGTGGTTTGAAATTTTTAAAACCAAAGTGAAGAGTATAAACTTCAGTATATAGAGGATTTACCGAAAACTCATTATTTTAAAAGGGGTTAACTCAGGGATTTAAAAAAAAATTTTAAAAATATGAAAATCTTGTTTTATTGTATAGTATCATCGAGACTGACATAATATGATGGTCAAAGAGGTTTAGAACATTTTTTGTCTCAGTTTCTCTAGATAATGAAGATTTTATAATGGTAATTCCACTAATCTATGCAGTATATGAAATTTTAGCAAACGAAATATTAAAAAGTTAGAATGATTCCTATATACCAAGAAAAAGACTTCAGAATACATTAATTCAAATGTAGAGAGTGATTTGAAAATTTTAAAACCAAAGTGAAGAGTATAAACTTCAGTATATAGAGGATTTACCGAGAACTCATTATTTTAAAAGGGGTTAACCCACGGATTTTGAAATTTTTTCAAAAATATGAAAATCCTGTTAAAGTGTATAGTTTCATCGAGACTGAGATAATATGATGGTCAAAGAGGTTTAGAACATTTTTTGTCTCCGTTTCTCTAGATAATGAAGATTTTATAATGGTAATTCCACTAATGTACGTAGAATATGAAATTTTAGCAAACGAAATATTAAAAAATTCGAATGATTCCTCTATACCATGAAAAAGACTTCAGAATACCTTAATTAAAATGTAGAATGTGGTTTGAAATTTTTAAAACCAAAGTGAAGAGTATAAACTTCAGTATATAGAGGATTTACTGAAAACTCATTATTTTAAAAGGGGTTAACCCATGGATTTTGAAATTTTTTCAAAAATGTGAAAATCTTGTTTTAGTGTATATTATCATCGAGACTGACATAATATGATGGTCAAAGAGGTTTAAAACATTTTTTGTCTCCGTTTCTCTAGATAATGAAGATTTTATAATGGTAATTCCATTAATCTAGGCAGTATATGAAATTTTAGTAAACAAAATATTAAAAAATTAGAATGATTCCTATATATCATGAAAAAGACTTCAGAATACATTAATTCAAATGTAGAAAGTGATTTGAAAATTTTAAAACCAAATTGAATAGTATGAACTTCAGTATATAGAGGATATACCGAAAACTCATTATTTTAAAAGGGGTTAACCCACGGATTTTGAATTTTTTTCAAAAATATGAAAATCTTGTTTTAGTGTATAGTATCATCTAGAATGACATAATATGATGGTCAAAGAGGTTTAGAACATTTTTTCTCCGTTTCTCTAGATAATGAAGATTTTATAATGGTAATTCCACTAATCTAGGCAGTATATGAAGTTTTAATAAACGAAATATTAAAAAATTAGAATGATTCCTATATACCATGAAAAAGACTTCAGAATACCTTAATTAAAATGTAGAATATGGTTTGAAATTTTTAAAACCAAAGTGAAGAGTATACGCTTCAGTATATAGAGGATTTACCGAAAACTCATTATTTTAAAAGGGGTTAACCCACGGATTTTGAAATTTTTTCAAAAAATATTAAAATCTTGTTTTACTGTATAGTATCATCGAGACTGACATAATATGATGGTCAAAGAGGTTTAGAACATTTTTGTCTCCGTTTCTCTATATAATGAAGATTTTATAATAGTAATTCCACTAATCTAGGCAGTATATGAAACTTTAGTATACGAAATATTAAAAAATTAGAATGATTCTTATATACCATGAAAAATACTTCAGAATACATTAATTCAAATGTAGAATGTGGTTTGAAATTTTTAAAACCAAAGTGAAGAGTATAAACTTCAGTATATAGAGGATTTACCGAAAACTCATTATTTTAAAAGGGGTTAACCCACGGATTTTGAAAAAATTTCAAAAATATAAATATCTTGTTTTAGTGTATAGTATCATCGAGACTGACATAATATGATGGTCAAAGAGGTTTAGAACATTTTTTGTCTCCGTTTCTCTAGATAATGAAGATTTTATAATGGTAATTCCACTAATCTAGGCAGTATATGAAATTTTAGCAAACGAAATATTAAAAAATTAGAATGATTCCTATATACCATGAAAAAGACTTCAGAATACATTAATTCAAATGTAGAAAGTGGTTTGAAAATTTTTAACCCAAAATGAAGAGTATAAACTTCAGTATATAGAGGATTTACCGAAAACTCATTATTTTAAAAGAGGTTAACCCACGGATTTTGAAAATTTTTCAAAAATATGAAAATCTTGTTTTAGTGTATAGAATCATCGCGACTGACATAATATGATGGTCAAAGAGATTTAGAACATTTTTTGTCTCCGGTTCTCTAGATAATGAAGATTTTATAATGGTAATTCCACTAATCTAGGCAGTAAACGAAATATTAAAAAATTAGAATGATTCCTATATACCATAAAAAAGACTTCAGAATACCTTAATTAAAATGTAAAATGTGGTTTGAAATTTTTAAATCGAAAGTGAAGAGTAAAAACTTCAGTATATAGAGGATTTACCGAAAACTCATTATTTTGAAAGGGGTTAATCCACGGATTTTGAAAAATTTTCAAAAATATGAAAATCTTGTTTTAGTGTATAGTATCATCGTGACTGAAATAATAAGATGGTCAAAGAGGTTTAGAACATTTTTTCTCCGTTTCTCTAGATAATGAAGATTTTATAATGGTAAATCCACTAATCTAGGCAGTATATGAAATTTTAGTAAAAGAAATATTAAAAAAATAGAATGATTCCTATATACCATGAAAAAGACTTCAGAATACCTTAATTAAAATGTAGATTGTGGTTTGAAATTTTTAAAACCAAAGTGAAGATTATAAACTTTAGTATATAAAGGATTTACCGAAACACACATTATTTTAAAAGGGGTTGTTAACCCACGGATTTTGAAAATTTTCAAAAATATGAAAATTTTGTTTTAGTGTATAGTATCATCAAGCACTAACATAAGATGATGGTCAAAGAGGTTTAGAACATTTTTGTCTCCGTTTCTCTAGATAATGAAGATTTTATAATGGTAAACCCACTAATCTAGGCAGTATATGAAAATTTAGAAAACGAAATATTAAAAAATTAGAATGATTCCTATATACCATGAAAAAGACTTCAGAATACATTAATTCAAATGTAGAATTTGGTTTGAAATTTTAAAACAAAAGTGAGGAGTATAAACTTCAGTATATAGAGGATTTACTGAAAACTCATTATTTTAAAAGGGGTTAACCCACGGATTTTGAAAAAAAATCAAAAATAGGAAAATCTTGTTTTAGTGTATAGTTTCATCGAGACTGGCATAATATGATGGTCAAAGAGGTTTAGAACATTTTCTGTCTCCGTTTCTCTAGATAATGAAGATTTTATTAAGGTAAATCCACTAATCTAGGCAGTATATGAAATTTTACTAAACGAAATATTAAAAAATTAGAATGATTCCTATATAACATGAAAAAGACTTCAGAATACATTAATTAGAATATAGAATGTGGTTTGAATTTTTCAAAACCAAAGTGAAGAGTATAAACTTCAGTATATAGAGGATTTACGGAAAACTCATTATTTTAAAAGGGGTTAACCCACGGATTTTGAAAAAAATTCAAAAATATGAAAATCTTTTATAGTGTATAGTTTCATCGAGACTGACATAATATGATGGTAAAAGAGGTTTAGAACATTTTTTGTCTCCGTTTCTCTAGATAATGAAGATTTTATAATGGCAATTCCACTATTCTAGGCAGTGTATGAAATTATAGTAAACAAATTATTAAAAAATTAGACTGATTACTATATACCATGAAAAAGACTTCAGAATACATTAATTCAAATGTATAATGTGGTCTGAAATTTTTAAAACAAAAGTGAAGAGTATAAACTTCAGTATATAGAGGATTCACCGAAAACTCATTATTTTAAAAGGGGTTAACCCACGGATTTTGAAAAATTTGCCAAAAATATGAAAAATTTGTTTTATTGTATAGTTTCATCGAGACTGACATAATATGATGGTCAAAGAGGTTTAGAACATTTTTGTCTCCGTATCTCTAGATAATGAAGATTTTATAATGGTAATTCTACTAATATATGCAATATATGAAATTTTAGTAAACGAAATATTAAAAAAATAGAATGATTCCTATATACCATGAAAAAGACTTCAGAATACCTTAATTAAAATGTAGATTGTGGTTTGAAATTTTTAAAACCAAAGTGAAGATTATAAACTTTAGTATATAAAGGATTTACCGAAAACACATTATTTTAAAAGGGGTTGTTAACCCACGGATTTTGAAATTTTTCAAAAATATGAAAATTTTGTTTTAGTGTATAGTATCATCAAGCACTAACATAAGATGATGGTCAAAGAGGTTTAGAACATTTTTGTCTCCGTTTCTCTAGATAATGAAGATTTTATAATGGTAAACCCACTAATCTAGGCAGTATATGAAATTTTAGAAAACGAAATATTAAAAAATTAGAATGATTCCTATATACCATGAAAAAGACTTCAGAATACATTAATTCAAATGTAGAATTTGGTTTGAAATTTTAAAACAAAAGTGAGGAGTATAAACTTCAGTATATAGAGGATTTACTGAAAACTCATTATTTTAAAAGGGGTTAACCCACGGATTTTGAAAAAAAATCAAAAATATGAAAATCTTGTTTTAGTGTATAGTTTCATCGAGACTAGCATAATATGATGGTCAAAGAGGTTTAGAACATTTTCTGTCTCCGTTTCTCTAGATAATGAAGATTTTATTAAGGTAAATCCACTAATCTAGGCAGTATATGAAATTTTACTAAACGAAATATTAAAAAAATTAGAATGATTCCTATATAACATGAAAAAGACTTCAGAATTCATTAATTAGAATATAGAATGTGGTTTGAATTTTTCAAAACCAAAGTGAAGAGTATAAACTTCAGTATATAGAAGATTTACCGAAAACTCAACCCACGGATTTTGAAAAAAATTCAAAAATATGAAAATCTTTTATAGTGTATAGTTTCATCGAGACTGACATAATATGATGGTAAAAGAGGTTTAGAACATTTTTTGTCTCTGTTTCTCTAGATAATGAAGATTTTATAATGGCAATTCCACTATTCTAGGCAGTGTATGAAATTATAGTAAACAAATTATTAAAAAATTAGACTGATTACTATATACCATGAAAAAGACTTCAGAATACATTAATTCAAATGTATAATGTGGTCTGAAATTTTTAAAACAAAAGTGAAGAGTATAAACTTCAGTATATAGAGGATTCACCGAAAACTCATTATTTTAAAAGGGGTTAACCCACGGATTTTGAAAAATTTGCCAAAAATATGAAAAATTTGTTTTATTGTATAGTTTCATCGAGACTGACATAATATGATGGTCAAAGAGGTTTAGTACATTTTTGTCTCCGTATCTCTAGATAATGAAGAGTTTATAATGGTAATTCCACTAATATATGCAGTATATGAAATTTTAGTAAACAAAATATTAAAAAATTAGAATGATTCCTATATACCATGAAAAAGACTTCAGAATACATTAATTCAAATGTTGAATGTGGTTTGAAATTTTTAAAACCAAAGTGAAGAGTATGAACTTCAATATATAGAGGATTTACCGAAAACTCATTATTTTAAAAGGGGTTATCCAAGGATTTCGAAATTTTTTCAAAAATATGAAAATCTTGTTTTAGTGTATAGTATCATCGAGACTGGCATAATATGATGGTCAAAGAGGTTTAGAACTTTTTTTTCTCCGTTTCTCTAGATAATGAAGATTTTATAATAGTAATTCCACTAATCTAGGCAGTATATGAAATATAATTAAACGAAATATTAAAAAATTAGAATGATTCCTATATACCATGAAAAATACTTCAGAATACATTAATTATAATGTAGAATGTGGTTTGAAATTTTTAAATCCAAAGTGAAGAGTATAAGCTTCAGTATATAGAGGATTTATCGAAAACTCATTATTTTAAAAGAGGTTAACCCACGGATTTTGAAAAAAATTCAAAAATATGAAAATCTTGTTTTTGTGTATAGTTTCATCAAGCACTAACATAATATGATGGTCAAAGAGTTTAGAACCTATGTTGTCTCCGTTTCTCTAGATAATGATGATTTGATAATGATAATTCCACTAATCTAGGCATTTTATGAAATTTTAGTAAACGAAATATTAAAAAAAATAGAATGATTCCTCTATACCATGAAAAAGACTACAGAATACATTAATTTAAATATAGAATGTGGTGAAATTTTTAAAACAAAAGTGAAGAGTATAAACTTCAGTATATAGAGGAATTAGCGAAAACTCATTATTTTAAAAGGGGGTTAGCCCACAAATTTTTGAAAAAAACTAAAAAATATAAAAATCTTGTTTTAGTGTATAGTTTCATCGAGACTGGCATAATATGATGGTCAAAGAGGTTTGGAACATTTTTTGTCTCCGTTTCTCTAGATAATGAAGATTTTATAATGGTAAATCCACTAATCTAGGCAGTTTATGAAATTTTTGTAAATGAAATATTAAAAAATTAGAATGATTCCAATATACCATGAAAAAGACTTCAGAATACATTAATTAGAATATAGAATGTGGTTTGAAATTTTCAAAGCCAAATTGAAGAGTATAAACTTCATTATATAGAGGATTTACCAAAAACTCATTATTTTAAAAGGGGTTGTTAACCCACGGATTTTGAAAATTTGTCAAAAATATGAATATCTTGTTTTAATGTATAGTTTCATCGAGACTTACATAATATGATGTTCAAAGAGGTTTAGAACATTTTTTGTCTCCGTTTCTCTAGATAATGAAGATTTTATAATGATAATTCCATTAATCTAGGCAGTATATGAAATTTTGGTTAAGGAGTCAACTGAGCATCTCAGCGGCGGGATTGAATACCCGGATAGAATCAGAGTTCACGCCGCCCGCCCTGAACAGGAAGCACGGACTGGCAGCAAGGATGAAACTATCCCTGTTTGTTCGACGGGAATAAGTGACATGATGGGGTAAGGGCGTTAGCAGCGGAGGCGTTCTTCAAGTTCCCGGCTGTTTGCTTGCTGTCATTCCTGTTATTAGTAGTAAACAAAATTAATGATTCCTATATACCATGAAAAAGAATTCAGAATACATTAATTCAAATGTACAATGTGGTTTGAAATTTTTAAAACAAAAGTGAAGAGTATAAACTTCAATATATAGAGGATTTACCGAAAACTCATTATTTTAAAAGGGGTTAACCCACGGATTTTGAAATTTTTTCAAAAATATGAAAATCTTGTTTTAGTGTATAGTTTTATCGAGACTGACATAATATGATGGTCAAAGAGGTTTAGAACATTTTTTGTCTCCATTTTTCTAGATAATTAAAACTTTATAATGGTAATTCCACTAATGTAGACAATATATAAAATATTAGTAAAAAAATATTAAAAATGAGAATGATTCCTATATACCATGTTATATGATTCCTCAATTAGTTTTTGGAGGATTATTTCATGTAACACTGTCGGAAGGTCACTAAATTAAATGCAGATGTTTTTAGTACAACATTTTTATTGGGCTTTCAATGAAGCCCAGATATAAAAGCGTTTAGTGATATAGTACTATGATAGTGTACAAATGGGCTTTTCTCTTTTAGTATTTTTTTTGTCATTTGCAACGTAACAATCTGGTTGTTTGTTTCCTATTAAAATCAGTAAAATTTGTTTTTTCCTTGTTGAGAAATAATTTTTTTTATAACGCTGGTTTACTGAAAATAAGAGTTTGAGGGACCTCCATAGAGGGAACCCTGATACAACGACCAAAATGACAAACCCCTAGCAAGGGGGAGAAGAAAAGAAAACAAATGCCAGTAGGCACCGTAAGGGAACTAGAGCAAAAGAAACCAGCGAGGAGGGGAGGGAAGACAACCGCATGTGGTGACCATGATCAAGGAACCGCCTCCAAAGATGTGATATGAGAGAGCCAAGCTGGACCTTTTGCGGAATAATTAATAAGAACTAATTGAGGAATCATATCAGGGAAAGAAATAGCAAAAAGAAGCTTCAGGAGTGTATTTTTTATTTATTAGAGTAATATACTACTTTGTTAAGAGAGCATTCAACATCAACACATACCAAAGAGGCAAAGATAAAGTATAATATTGTTAAAACCATATTGTAAAGAAGTGTAATATCGTACCTTATTTAACAAAATAGAAGTTGTTCAAAAAAAAAAAAAAAAATAGAAGAAGTAAGGGAGAAGAAAATGGAATCCAAGGTCGAGATAGTAACGAGTTGCCAACAGATGTTTGTTTTTAATCTGCATGAAAGAATGTGCATAGACCATCGATGAGACCGTTACCTTTATTACTTTTGATTATTTATTCTAAGTACTTCAGTTTGCTTAACAGTCGTAATAATTACCATATGATATGCGTACAAACATTAACTTTACCATTAATATTGTTTTTATGTTTAAAATTATGATATACAAGTAAAGCTACTATCACATGCACGTTTATGCATGTGAACGGCGAAAAGGTATCAGAGTGAGATGGATGAATATTAAAAGCTACTGGATGGTTGTAGTAGTTATAGGCTCGGGACCCGTCGATTTCAGTTCAGTTGATTCAAATATTTAGATTTTCGGTTTTATGCTCAGAAATCTCATTGGAGTTTTAATAATTATCGGATCCGGTTCGGTTTGGTTCCTTCCGAATTCGATTTAGATCGAATTGTAACCAATATTTAAAATCGTCCAAAAATATTTTTTAAAACTGAAAAATTGACCATTTTTTTAAATATATAAATTTTTCATAAATCTAATTAAAATTTAGTTAAACTATCTAAATTAACTAGTAATATTAAAATAACAAATTAAACAAACTATCAAAAAATTTTGAATACTATAAAAATATTTAAATTACCTTAACATATATAAAAGTATTAACATATTTAACTAGTTTCGGATATTTTCGGATTCTAGTTCGGGTTTCGATTCAGTTTGGATTATAACTAAATTCTAAAGTATAAAATTCATTAGTCCCGTTCGGAAATTTTTGTATAACGGTTGAGATAATAAAAAAAAACACCCAGGCCTAGTAGTTATGGTTGGTGACTTGATGTGATTGTATTGTGTCCGAATATTCATTAGATATGCAACATTGTAATTTCAATTCCGATTTTTAATAATGCATCTTCACAATGCCATTGATTATTTCACCATAACTTATAATTCAATAATAAACATACACTATATATACTGCTAGTTTTGAGCACTGCCGGATGAAACATTTGATTTGATCTCCAAATTTTTAAAAGTTATTACATAGATCATATAACTACTAAATTGTCAAAAAAAATTCTAAAGTTAACGTAAAATGTTTATGATCTCTCAGATTTTAGATTCAGCCATGTATACTATTATAGTTTAAAAAAATCTGAATAGATTTGTTTGTTAAGGAGGTAAAAGGAGAAGAGAAGCTTCCTCGAGAAGTGCACACATGGGAGTGCGTTTATATCTCTATCTATATATGCTTCTCCTTCAGTTCTTCTCTTTCTGCCTTTTGTTTTTCTCAGCTTTTAGGAAGAGATAAGAGACTGAGAGAGCTTTCTCTTTTAGATGCCAACTTGCAGTGATGACCAGATCTTTATATTGTTCTCTCTACAGCCAACAAAGTGTCAGTATATATCTATTACATTTTTTGAGCCGTAATTTGAATTTTGTTGACGCATCGAGTAAACACAAAACATTCGTTATCAAGGCAAAAACTTTTTTTATCGAACACTTTAATTAACTAAAAGCTTAAGAATTAGGACCCAATGTACTAATATATTTTTGTGTGTCTATAGACATTTGTACTAATTAGTGGTCATATGAAGTTATGAACCAAAGAAAGAAAGAAAGAAAGAAAAGAATAAAGAACAAAGATATCTTCGGAAGGAAAGATAGATACTCAGTGTCGGTGAATTTCTCTTATGACAAGTTCTTTTTCTTTCTTTTGGAAAGGATGTTGTAGCTATCAATCTCTATACACAATACACACATACTTACGTTATATCCATAGGAAATCAAGTGACTATATACATTTGAATCAAAATTTACAGCTTTTCTTGCTGTTTGCATGTGGATTTCCCAAAACCCTAAAAACATTTTGCTTTGATTGGGATCATCATTATAACTGGCTCTCCTTCCTTTTTTTCTTATTTACTCATTATTTTTTTTTACCATAACTTTAATTCTAAGTTTGATTCGAAATTTTGTTTCCCGATGCAGATATCCCCATTCTAGCGTAATCATAGTATAAGGCATCAAGTACAAACTAACTTGAGATAGAAATAACTAACTCATAAAAAAAGCATAAGGGCCCTTCAAAAGCTTCAAAATATCGTACATACCTTGAAACATGAGGGATCTCTCATTCTCTCTACCCATAAATGTTCATTACTATTTAATTTTTCATATAGATGCGACGTACGTAAGTATATATACCGGTTAAGGCATATTATATGTGATATACATATACATTAATATTGGTTAAACGTATATCTCTATGTACTTCAGTACTTGTATATACACTTTAGTATATATATATTTTACATTTTGTATATGCATCTGATTGGTAAGACTGTCAGTTATATAAGTTGCAAATTAAAAACATAAAAAATTAACTTGAGAGTTTATTTATATTTCATTTATTTTAAAATGGCAAAAGGTAACATGCTGTCAAACATATATATTAAAATAGCTTAGCATAAACACACAAATTAACAATGAAAATAATTAGTGGTTGATTAAACCAAAGTAAACATAATCACTCGGCCATTCTAGTATTCTACTAACTATCATCAATTTTCAAACACTTGACTGGAAAATAATGAATAAGTACATAATAGATCCTAACTATTATAGCAACGATAATGATACATAGTTTCAGTACAAATTAAAACTAATCCATAAACAAAATTAACAAAGTTTGTAATTTTTTATGCCTCATCTCTAAACCCTAAGCCAAGCTCATACAACAAAATATATATATCTTCTTCTCACGTTCTCATGCATCACATGTTAAAATAAGTTATTTTATCACCCAAATGGTGAGTTCCTTCCTTGTATTAATCCACCATTAGGGTTCATCATAGGACTCAATGGTGACCTTCGAGGCGATGGCCTCTCCAGAAACTTCCCACCGTTATTTCCTTCATCACCTGATAAACCAGATTTCCTTTCGTAAATTTCTGACAGGGAATCCAAATCCGTGGAAACATGTGTAGCTATTTGGATCTGAATCCGATGCTCATCATCGATGGCTTGGTTTCCAGAAAGTTCCTGATCTTGATCAGACCACATTAGGAGTTCTTTCCTTACATCGTTAGTACCATAACTAGGGTTTGGTCGCTTCTTCCCCAAGTAAATGTTGGTATCTGCAGCATTGTTGGTCGTGTAATGATTCTCTATGTTCTGATGATGGAAGTTATGTTGCTCAAGAACTTGATCGGTTGTGTTTCCATAAATGTTTAGGTCTTGAAACGGCGGGAAACTAAGAGGATGAGATTGTGGACCCACCGCTGCGGAAAGGCTTGAACTTCCCAAATTGGCCTTGTACCCCCCTCCGGTGGCGACGGCAGCTGCCATGTTCTCACCGGCTAGGGTTTGACAAGCTCTCTCCAATATAGATTGCATATACTTTCCTTGTGCTTCAATCCTCAGCTGCAAATGTCTCTGCACCTAAAACATTTAAATGCAATATATAAATTATATATGTATCAAAATCGTGTCTTAGTTAAAATCATAAAATATCAATAAACTAATCACCTCTAGCTGTTCATGCAACCTTCTCTGCACTTCCATTTGCATTCTGATCAAATAAACCAACTGTAAGTTGCAGCTAATATAAACAGAATTTAAAATAGATAAAATTAACGAGAAGAGATGATATACTCGTTCATGTTGCGACTCATCATGCCAGAGGAAGAAGCTACGTTGCGCTGAATATCCATGGCAGAAGCTAAAGAAAATGATATTTTTAGAGATTAATGGAATAAAAATATACATATATATATACAGGAGATATATACATATATAGATATATGTAATTTCTGCAACCCTAATATGATCGAGAAAGGGATAGTGGTCACCTCTTGAGCCTTCCTTTGTGGAGTGATCCCCGTACTCCTTGTGCGGCTGCTTTCCAAGCCTGAATTTCTGCACCCATAGATCCAGGTAACATTATAATATTATTATATGATTTAAGTGAAAAGAAGAAAAAATATAGAGAGAAGAGAAAATCAAAAGCAAGGAAGGAAAGAAAACCCTAATTTATATTTGTGTTCATACCTGAAGATGGCTCTTTAGGTGGTAAAGAGTAAGACCCTTCACACCCATAACTCTCATAATCGTCTTTGGAGTCGCTTCTGTAAATTAAAAAAAAAAGATCAAATTAAAACTTATTAATAATTGTTATAATCGATCACGACAATATATAAGATATATATGTGTGCATACTGTCGGGGCCGCCGAGCTGAGCGACGGCGTCGACAAAACGCTCATGGAGTTCGACGGTCCAACGCAAACGCGGTTTAGGATCGGTGGTGAGGACAAGGCCTGAATCGCCTTGAACGCACATAGCTCTGTTCTCATATGAACCATTCATACTTGAAGGTTTCTTAGCATGGAACATTCTCTCTCTATGACTCTCTCTCTCTCTCTCTCTCTCTCTCTAACAGAGGGATTCAAGGAAACGAATGCGATGCAAAAATATGAGAGAATACGATGCGTTTTTGAAGAGATCAGATGACGGCTTTTTGCTCTTTCTCCCTCTCTCTCCCGTCTTCTTTTTATTTTTGTGAATAAAAAAGAATGGTTATAATATTATAATAACTAATACTATTGTTTTATCATTACTAAGTGAGGAAGAGAACTAAAGTTTTAGACTAGTACACAGACGTTCCTTTGCGAAAAGATACTGTCGCTAGCTTGAATACCTTTGAATTACTTTCAGTATATAATGTCTGTAAAGGGAATATACGTATACATGAATTTACTTCATGTATTTCTCAAATGACTTTAAAATATTGCAAAATTGTAATTACAAAAAAAAAAAAATTGATTCACTCTCTGCCATAACTCCAAGCATTATATGTTTCGAGATATCTTAAAATCTCTTGAATTTGAGGTGATCTTAAAGTATTTTATTTTTTGTTGCTATCCTTTATTTTATTTTTTTGCTTGATTTGGATGTGTATGTAAGTACTTATTATAATTTTGTAATTAAATTTAAAATAATTTCTATTCAATTAAGACTAATATATTTTTCAGGTCGAGTAGTTGAATATATTAAAGTTATATACGTATAGTATTCTATTCAATTATGTCTACACGAGGATAGTCGTACACTAGACTTATAGTATGTCTTTTTTTGTTGACTAAGAGAAAAAAAAAAGACATACTAGTATGTCTTTTTTTAACAGTGAAGAATTGTTTTATTCCAAATAATCTGTGTACAATAAGGCGTACCATAAGATAATACGATAAATACATAAGCACATCTAAACAAAAAAAACAATACCACAGTTTAGCAAAAAAAAAATTCCACAAGGGGTTTTATCATTATGGCAGGGTAAACCTTTTTGGTTATGAGTACGAATATACAATTCTAAGAATATACAATTCTAAGCAATGATGAGTTAGATTGATTTATCAGCATATTCAAACCGTCAGGTTGATTTTATTTTTATAACGAAAACGTTGACCAATTTACAAAATTTGGTTTACAAACGTGGAAATCAAGCTTGTTATTACTGATCTTTCTCTCATTCAATAATTCAAATCTTAGAAATTGAGTCTTCAGCCTGGCTAATCTTCCGGGATTGACAATTTTAACTAATTCTCTTATGTTTGTAAAATGAAGATCGAGATTTTATTTCCTCTAGCTGGACAATACCTTTTTTTTTTTTGAAAAAAAAAAGGTTAAACCCGGGTCACTATTGGAATCAAACCTAACCCCCGGGAGAGTCGCAAACCCGCGGATGGACTCCTTCTCCTGGGCATTCAAATGGGTCTTAAAGCATAGACCCATATCCGCGTTAAGTGAACAGAACAATGTGACTTAGTTTCGCATAGCAGAAGGATCGAACCTGAAACGTGTTGACGTCCCAGGCCCGTCCACTGCCACTTGACCACAAGACCCGTTCTAGCTGGACAATACCTAATAAGTTATTTCTTTACAAATGATTATAAATTGTCTTACATAAAAGTAATACGTGTATATATACACAGCGAACTGCTTCAAAAAATTAATTACATTCATCATATAACCAGTTCGTCAATCGCATAACTCTTTTCTTTTCCTCAACATCAATCGCATATATAATTCATAATATTTTGATTTAAGTAAATGAATATATATACATGTCAGATGGTCAACCATGTATGAGTGGGAGGTCCCGTATATGGCATATTTACGTAGAACAAGAATAAGCTAATGAATATGGCGTTGAGATTGATATGCATACTTAAAAGATAGATATGCGCACAAAAAAAGAGAGAGTACATGATCTAGGAGTATAAGAATTGCATTAAATCTGCAGAATTTTTAAATATATACAATAAAATTTTGTATTAAATATGAATAGAGAAATGTTCAATGTAGCACTTAGTGAAGGAATATGGAATTAAAGAGAAAACAACATAGGAATATGGAACCAAAACTTTAAGTTATGCATATACATGCATGGTTCAGTGATATGTGGAGAATTATGCATCAATGTGTAAAGAGTGTTACTGTTGGGGACCTCCTCTTCTACTTATTAAAGCTCTTTTATTCTTTGTTTTATTTTTACTATATGTTTTCCCTCTTTTCCCAATTTTTAATTTTTTTTTGGTTAAAGCCTCTGGACTATAACCCTTTTTGGCTTTTGTACGACTGACGATTGTGCAGCTATACATGGTAATACATTTTCCAGATATTAATTTGAATTTAATTTAGTAATAATGTTTATTTTCAGAAATACTAAATTGTGGCTTTAAAACGAATGGTATGTACAATAAATTAATAGGAAAATGGTGTTAACTTTAACATTTAAATATTGATAATAAGCCAAAGTTAAAATTGCATGAGAATTGGAATCAATTCTTCGCCTCTTTGATGAATAAAGATAGATTCTTATTGCGCCAAGAATATTAAAAAATGAAAATAGAACTCCCGCGATAGATGCCAACCGTATGAACTTGGCCAGCCACATTTACATAGCTACATGCAATATATTTCTAGACTTTTTCTGACCCCTTTAGAGTTTAGATACGCACACATTATTCACAATGATTATCCTGTCTTTTTGGTATTTTTGGGAAATCAAATTACAGAATTTATTCATAGTGATGTAAAGTATATTGGCATTAGCAAATTAGACGGCCTTAAGATCATTTAAGTTCTTATTTTATCGACTTTGATGCTTTTAAGCGACGGTTTAATTTGTAAGCAGAGTTTTTGTTTTATTTAAGCGAAGTAAAGCCAATCTTTAACTTTTAGCTAATTGTAGTTGAAGCAAACTGAGAACTTAAAAAGGAAATAAATAAGCTGGAAAATAAATAAATTGATGACAATAAAGTAAGTCGGTTCAAAAAATAGAGGCCATGGTTGCTTGAACTTCAAGCATCTTTTTATGGTGCTTTGGAATTTCTTCTCCAAAATGAATATATTCCTTCCGCTCTTCTTATCTTTTCTCCAATAAAAAACGTTAAATAAAAATAAAATCC
Organism: Raphanus raphanistrum x Raphanus sativus; assembly: GCA_019705995.1. NCBI lineage: Eukaryota > Viridiplantae > Streptophyta > Magnoliopsida > Brassicales > Brassicaceae > Raphanus > Raphanus raphanistrum x Raphanus sativus. The sequence continues at coordinate 53,843,892 of CM034043.1, forward strand.
AAAGCTCGGCATAGATGATAGAACCACGTATTTCTAACGCTATTTTAACTTTGATAAAACGATACAATGCTTTTTAAAACAGCAATTAACTGAATGCTACAATTCTCCTAATCAATGGCACATGAGACGTATAGATGTTTTTTTAAAATAAGATACCGATGAAAAAGAAAAATAAAACAAAAACGACTTCCAAGAACAAGACCGCTCTCTTTTTAGTATATACTACATACGAACCAAAAATTGTCAGAATATTACACACAAGAAAACAACTTAAGAAGCTCAGAATATTATTCAAGAACCATGCTAAAACATATTGGTCGAAGTAGACCAATTCTTTATTTTTCAAATAAGCACACTCTAAACCCTTATTATGTTTCAAACAGCGACGGTGAGTAACTGACCATTTCCAAGCGCTATTTAACAAACCAAATCACTGTCTGTTCATATCTCCCAAGCATATGTATTTGATCTGCATCGAAGCCAAGTAAACGAAAAGTAATTTACAAACAACTTTATGCTTATATATAAGTTTACAAGACATGTTATGTGCTATGAGTTGGTATCTGCGAGCATTTACATTGCAAGCTTTATAACCCTCTAATCTCTAAACAAGCTGATTCGACAAAATGAAGCATAGGTCGATAAGATTAGAGATGAGTGTCGCTGTGAGTTACCTCATGGTATTCGTCCATACCGTACTTGGATCCTTCCCTTCCAAGACCAGACTGCTTCACTCCCCCGAATGGAGCCACCTGCAATTTAAAAGATGTCAGCAAATGTATGATTATAATTTTGAAGAATGTGCTTCTTCCATTTCTGGTCTTGCCTCAGTTGATATGATTCCTTCGTTCACCCCTACAAGTCCGTATTCAAGTGCTTCTGAGACACGCCACGATCGTTGCACACTGTTTGTGAATATATAAGCAGCAAGTCCTGCACACACACACACATTTCGTACGTCATTTCCTTTATCATGTTAAAAAAAGGTTGCTAAGATTGCATGAGGACGAACCTGCAATAGTGTCATTAGCGATTCTGATAGCGTCCTCCTCAGTTTTGAATCGAATAAGGGGAGCTACTGGTCCGAAAATCTCCTCCCTAGGAAATCAAAAATAAGTTCTTTCTGATGAAAAATGCGAGGAATACTAAATGTTTCTATCTTTAGAGACAAAAAGGGTATAAAACTGCAACTTTCTGAATCTTCCACAGCTTACTTAGACATGATCATGTTGCTCGTAACATCACGGATAACAGTAGGCTCATAAAAAGTCATCCCTAGACTGTGCTTTTTGCCGCCGAGAAGGATTTTTGCTCCCTTTAAGAAGAAAACAACAGATAACATAAAGAAATACCTCTTGTTAGTATGAATCGGGAATATACAAGATTTTTTGTTTTGCTGGATGACATACAAATACGAAGTATAAACCGATTCACTTAAAAACCAAGGCTGGCAAAGATGCATAAGGGAAAATACAAACCTTGGAAACGGCATCTTCCACGAATGACTCTACCTGACAATTAACATGAGTGCCATCAAATACTAAATGTTGACAAAAGAAAAGGAAGCTATTAATAATGTACCTTCTGAATTGCTGCATCGTTTATAAGTGGACCCTGTAAGAATTTTGAACTGACAAGTAAGTTTACAGAAAAATAGCAGAGCACACAAGATAGTAGACTCAGTAAACCTTGAACTAGCTTTGATGTTAGTTGACAGAACCAGAAAGAAGGTACGAAAAGCCTGCTTCTCTAGATTCGTAGCAAATTGCCTTTTCTAATTTTGTAATCACCCAATCATCAAGAGTAAAACACCACAAAGCAGAAGCGGAAGCCGAAAAAGGCATACCTGGGTTGTCCCCTCCTTAAAACCATCCCCTACTTCTAATTTTTGAACCGCTTCAGAAAAGGCCTCAGCAAATTTATCATAGATACCTGTGGAAAACATATAAAATATTACGTTAATAACAGATGAAAGATCTATTAGGGGGTATGACGAGTAACCAAATTCTTACCATCTTGCACAAGTACCCTGTTCGCACAAACACATGTCTGACCACTATTCCTAAATTTCGCTGCAAGCTGCGAAATCACAAATCAAATAGGTAATATAACGATTTAGTATTGACGATCCCCATAGTGCACCACCGAGAAAATTGTGCTTGAAACAAGGAGGGGTATAGGTGGAGTTTGGAAGTAATAGCCAGTTTAAGAAATATGGAAAAGGAACGGGATACCGTCACATTAGAGAAATTTCTCTAGATAGACCAATGTTTTGCACCTTTTGGATAAATCAATGCCTTAACACTCATGACTGTCACTTACCGTTCCTTTTACTGCTACATCCAGGTCTGCATCATCAAATATTATGGAGGGTGCATTGCCGCCTAGTTCTAGAGAAACCTAGAACAAGGAAATAAAAGAAGAGTTATCATTGATATTTAATCTGGAGAATATTTTTCAACTAGCATGATACTGATGCTTAAGCATACCTTCTTGACAGTAGGTGCAGCAGCTGCCATCAACTTCTTCCCAACTGCTGTTGATCCTGTGAACGTGATTTTCCTCACCTGAATAGCACAAGAAGAAAACAGTCACTTGATAAGGTTACTTATATATTATCATGCATCACTACCAACGGCAAAGATACCAAGAAAACAGACAGTACACAACGATGCCTAGAGAAACCTGTGGACTCGAAAGCAAAGCATCCCCGATTTCAGGAGCATTTCCCATGACCACATTAAGTGCACCCTGTTAAAAAAAAAAACTTGCAAATGAATCATACTAGTCTTTAAGCCACAATAGTCATAGATTAACGGGTGTCACATCAGATTAGTAGCCATATTTGAAGACAGTACAAGCACTTGAAAATGGGTCGATAAAATCAGATCACATGTTATAACGAAAAGACTACGTGTTTGAAGTTTACACATTAGCAGGCCCTCTCCCTGACAGGAGGGTATCAAACTCGATTAGACCAGAGATGCTGGTGGGTTATATAGTTCAAGCCTAAAATGGTAACTTACTGGAGGAACTCCAGCTTGAAGTGCAAGTTCGGCCGCAGCAAGTGCTGTCAGGGGCGTAAGTTCAGATGGTTTAACAACCACCGTGCAACCAGAAGCCAGAGCAGGACCGACCTACAGTACGTCAACCATCCACATCAAACTTAATGAAAAAAGTTCAACATAATCTACTGGGGTAGTATACTAGACAGACTTTTTATAGAAAAAGAAGGTAAATTGCAACGATGCAACAAGCAAGACCTTTCGAGTAATCATAGCTAAGGGAAAGTTCCAAGGGGTAATTGCGCCAACAACACCAACAGGCTGCACAGAAAATTAAGAGAGTCAAGCGGTGCAAGACCTGCTATTGTAAATACAGCCAGTCAGCCACATGACAAGAAAAAGGGTCACGAGTCTCGACATAGAAAACGGAATCCACAAAGCAGGTTTTCATGTAGCGTTGCTACGGGACAGAAATTTCAAGAATATTATTTCTTGAGAAGCTGGGAAGCAGAGTAATGTCACAGGTTTCCGGCCCAGATAGCCTGGCGATTATTTAACCATAACATTTACAACTAGCGCCTCCAAGCTAAGCTACGGATGCAGAGTTATGTCACTCAAAAATGAAAAGTTGCATATATAGGAATCTATGAATCAGAAATCTTGGCAAACCTGTTTTAGGACCAACAACCGGCGATCAGAAGAATTAGGAGGAATTATATCACCGTATACACGTTTTGCCTCCTCCGCATAGTACTCAATAAAACTTGCGCCATATGCGACCTGCAAAGTAAATTACAGAATCATATACTGCATTTAAGAGGTAATTGCAACATCTGAAACAATCTCAAATCAGCACACACAAAGTTCTCAGATACAAAATGAATCGTCTACCTCCCCTATAGCCTCCTTTAGTGGTTTTCCTTGCTCCAAAGTAATAAGTTGTCCAAGTTCTTCCTTGTGTGCAACCAGGAGGTCAAACCTGTGTTTGGAAGAAACGAAGTATATCACAAACCTCGGTTCCAGTAACGTGTAATAGCTTAAAACAGGATACCATAGAATCCCTTAACTCACGCATATCTCTAACCTTAAACATTAAAAAGGGACCAGCCTTTTGTTTTCAAAAGCCTTGATGAAACTATTACCATAATTCAATTTCATGGGGAATTTGACATTCCTCCGTTGCAATACAGACCATATAAGCTATAATCCTAAAACATGCCAATGCACACTGCAAATGTAAAAGAGCACGCATTGCTGCAGGATAAAAGTTTGTACCATCTCCTCAAAACTTTACTCCTCTCTCCAGCAGTCAGTCTGCTCCAAGCTGATGTAATAAAAAAATAAAAAATATATATATATTATTTAGCACATTGTTCAGTGGGAATAGAAGTGACCATCAGAAAGAAGGAACAGTTTCAGGTAAAAAAAGAAAGAAAGCCTAAGGGTCACGTACATTGGAATGCTTCGTAAGAAGAAGCAATAGCATCATTCGTCTCTCTGACTCCCATACATGCAACATCAGCCACAATTTCACCTGTTGCTGGATTGTTAACCTGTCGAGAAAATAATATATGATGATGCCAACAGAAGAAACTCCACCAAAAAGAGTAGATTCGAAATCAAGATGTATGACCGACCTTGATTGTGGTCTTATCATACGAATCAATCCACTTCCCTCCTATTAGACCTTGCGTTCGTAACAGACCTGAGCTCCTGAGCTTCTCGGAAACGCTTCGTGCATCCATACTCATCTGAATAATCAAATTGAATTTGACAAATAACAAGTTACGAATTTCCCCAGTCAATGTTCAACAACTATCGTAGTAACGGCCACTACTAATTGGCAACTAACGAGATCTGGAATACACTAATTGATTATCAGCGATAATGAAGAGAGATCTCTCGATCGTTTCTTCGCGAGGATACAGTAACAATTGAATACAACAAGGAAACGGTTGAGGATGGTGAACCTGGCGAGACTGAGAAGAGACGAGGATGGGAGTATGTGAGGAGGAGACGAGGATCCTTCGGCAACCGACGATGGCTACACGCGCTGCAGCTCCGACTACCATTGATTTTTCAATCGAACAGAGAAGACGACGACGAGGAAGAGACTAGCTATCAGATTGTAAGCGATAATGAAAACGAGTGTGAAGAAGAGGACAGATTAAAAATATCTTTCTTCGATTAAAAATGGAAGGCTAGTATTTATAAAATCAGACATACAGGTCGGTAGGTTGGTGATATTTGACTGTATGCGAGAGCGCTACTGCAAAGCATACTCCACGTGGCGTTTACATCATGCTATGCGAGAGTGCTGCTGCAAAGTATAGTCCACGTGGTGTTTACAACGTATTATTTGGAGTGGATTGAAGTATAGAAAAAAACTAGAAGATCCACGTTTTATTTTTCATTTTATAACAACAATTAATCGCAAACTTAAAGTGAGGACAAAACATAATAACACATAAACTAAAATCCATGTTTGCATTTGACAAACTCAACTTGTATTTAGAACGTTTCTCTCTCTTCAACCTCTCTGACTTCTCTCTACGATTTCCGGAGAACCTTTGCGAGATCTCAGTTACCGGCGACGGAGTGGGCTCCCACAGCCACCACCGTCTGTCCGGCTTCATCTTTTCTTTTCTCTAGTTCTTGTATGTTGTTCTCGTTTTTCTTTTTCGGCGTCGCTTCTCCTCTTGGCGGTCGGCCGGCCTTGACTCCAGCGTTGTGCCTTGTCTTCTCAGGCGAATGGTCGGCTTCTGACTCTGCGTCGTACGGTTCATGCGTGATGACGGCGACTCTGATTTGGGACTCCCACTTTTTACGGTTGATGAAGATGGTGTTTGTGGAGGTTTTGCTTACGGAGGAGATCTCGGGTACCGATAGATTATCTCCGGTGAAAAAAGCTTAGGTAAAAACGATGGTGACATCAGTGGCTTGGAGGAGATCTCGAGATTGTCTCGATGTATCTCTCCAATAAAGTAAGCCCTGGTGAAACAGATGGGTGCGGCGGCAGCAGATTCCGGCGAGTCCTGGCGAAACCACTGGCGGTCTTCGTTTCTCCGGTGATGCATGTCGGCTGGGTCATGACTAGCGTCAAGGTGACGCGTGTTCTCTGTGGGTCTCAATCGTGAGCGTCTGTTCGCATGGTGCGACGCGTGGCGAGAGGAGTGGTTCGGTGGTTGGGCTTTGACCCACCGTTTTTCTTTTTCTGTCGTGTAGTTTGGCTCATTTGTGATTTGTAGTTTGGACTTTTGTACTTATCTTTTTTGGGCTTTGACCCATTAATCTAAATCCTTTAGAACGCGAAAAAAAAAAACTAAAATCCATGTATGTTTTGCATGAAAATAACTGGAATATGATCATATAAATTGATAAATGTGTTTGTTCTATTTTATTTTTGTTGACTACCATTTGTATTAAACTGTTTTAGTCGAAAATGATCTGGAAAACAATATATGACTAGTGACTGTTTTATTCATACAGAAAAATATATAATACATTTTGGGCTCTTCTTTAAGTATTTGTTTATTTATTCGATATGACAAAAATATTTATTTATTTTGTTGTAAATAGTTTCCCTCCCATGCTAAAAGATCGATCATCTTCCCCTGCGACTCGGATCTGTGTTCTCCGTCGTTTCCCTCTGATTTTGTTCGGCAATGAGTTCCAACGTTGGATCGTCTGAGCCTTCCGGTGTAAAGAAGACCTCCAAGCGACCAAAATGTGATCTATCTCACATTTTTTTAAATGATCTATCCTACATTGTTCCTTGTTAATTATAACTTTTTCACTTTGTTCTGCCATGCATTTTCCATCCCAATAACGATTATGGGCATTTAGACAGAACGCCAGAAACAAGATTCTCTGTTTCATGGTGTTGCTATACCTTTTGATCTCTACGTTTATGCATGTTTCGTATCATGGGGTTATCTCTTGGCATGTGTGCTGCACAAGCATTCTTTGTATATTCTATGTTTGATGTAGATACGTTCATTAGCTTGGTCTTTAGTTTGAGTTATCCCTCCTCCTTTTTTTTTTTTGAGTTATCCCTCCTGGACGGAAGTTTCATGTTATTTGATAAGGTGTACGTGCGTCGCTGTTGGATTATTGTATAAACTTACGTTTGTTTGATTATTGAAACTTTTAATTTGGTGAAAGTGGGTTAAATCTTTTGTCCGTAAACGTTACCACCCTTCTCCCAGAATCGTATTCTTTTTTGTCTTTAAGACGTTTTGTTCTTTACTATAGATTCAAAGTTTACTCAGCAGGAGCTTCCAGCGTGCAAGCCAATTCTAACTCCAAGTTGGGTGAGTTCCATCTCGGTTATGTCACATTCTTAGATTCGCAACTGCGATGTTACGTACATATTTGAAAAATATAATGTTTATTATTTTCTCTTTTTTTTTTCCTGTCTTCTGACTTCTTTTTGCTATGTGCAGGTGATCTTGACATTCCTTGTTGCTGGAGTTGTCTTCATTCCCCTCGGAGTTATCTGCTTATTTGCTTCTCAGGGAGTATGTGCACTAGGAAAATGTTTTCTGTCTCTTTTCTAATGTTTGTGGTTAATTGACGATTAATTTCATTCATACATTATGCATGAAGGTCGTTGAGCTTGTTGATCGATATGACACAGACTGCGTTCCAGAATCTTCTAGGAGCAACAAGGTCGCGTTTATACAGGGCCAAGGAGATAAGACGTGTAACAGAACAATAACGGTAGACATCTTCTTCTATGGGTCATGCATATGTTAGCTGTTCTCTTAATCATGGTTCCTTCACAAACTTGTCTCTATTTTTACAGGTCACAAAAACTATGAAGCACCCTGTCTATGTATACTACCAACTTGAGAACTTCTACCAAAACCATAGACGGTACTTTCCCTTATTTAATTCGATTTTATTTGTTACTTATAGTTTATTATTGACAGGAAGTTTGGTCACTCAATGAGGTTTACACATCTCTGGTTGATTAGATGTGTAGGTATGTGAAAAGTCGGAACGATGCACAACTAAGAAGTCCAAGAGAAGAGCGTGATGTGAAGACTTGTGCACCTGAGGATAATGTGGCTGGACAACTAATTGTCCCATGTGGTCTTGTTGCTTGGAGTTTGTTCAATGATACTTATCAGTTTTCAAGAAATAGCCAAGAACTTCCTGTGAATAAGAAAGACATCTCATGGAAGAGTGACAGAGACAGCAAGTTTGGTAAAATGTCTTCCCTAAAAATTTTCAGACAGGAGCTCCCATAGGTGGTGGAACTCTTGATCCCAAGAAACCGGTAATAAATTTTTATTTTGAAGTATCAATTTGCATTTATTTTTCTGAGTTAGATGTTAACAGTTCTAAGAGTTCTTTGTTTGATATAGTTGAGTGAGCAAGAAGATCTGATAGTCTGGATGAGAACCGCGGCTTTGCCAATATTTAGGAAGCTGTATGGGAAGATTGAAACAGACCTGAATGCTGGTGATACCATAACGGTCTTGTTGGGGAACAACTACAACACTTACAGCTTCAATGGAGAGAAGAAGCTCGTGCTATCAACCACTAGCTGGCTCGGTGGAAGGAATGACTTCCTCGGGGCAGCGTATCTCACTGTAGGCAGCATCTGCTTGTTCTTGGCTGTTGCATTCTCCGTATTGTATCTAGTTAAGCCAAGGTACGTTTTCGACTTTGCATTCTCATGCATGGTCTTCTTCTTCATTTTGTTAAGACATTTTAGTGAAATGATCTTGTTATCTTATGGGTTTTAGGCAACTTGGAGATCCCTCGTACCTTTCGTGGAACAGAAGTCCTGGAGGTTGACAGATAATATAGTTCTTTAATTTCCATGCAGTGTCAGGCTTTTTCCCTCCATCGTCAAACAGCACAAACAAAATAGATGAAAAGGTATTAATTAGTCCTTTTTTATGAGCTATATATAGTCCTTTATTCGGTATTGTCAGTAATAATGTTTAGTTTCTTGTATTTTTCTTTGTTTATCATACATCATTGGTAAGATCATTGCCACTTAATAATGTTTACATAAATAATGTGAATCATATAGTTCAAAATGAATATTGACCAGAGAAATGTTCTAATCCTTGGCTTAACCATCTGGTAAGCTGTTTTTAGAGCATGTTTATCCTTAATATCCACTTGGATTTTTTTTTTTTTTTTTTTTTTTTCGAATTTAAAAAAAAAAAATTAAAATGTACCAATCGCGGGCCGCCACGTGTCGTGGGGCCCGCGAACAAACCCCAAAAACGTTTCCTCGTCAAACAACTTCTTCTCCTTTTTTCTCTTTGGTTCCCACCCTTGTGGTCCCCCCCATCAAAAAACTTCCCACCATCCCGCGATGATTATGGTCTTAAAATTCTTGTGGCTTCTGTGGTGATCTGTTTTGAATTAAGAAATATCACAGAACTAGTATTTTCAAAATATTTTTTTTTCATTAAAAGTAGATATAGTCCTTTTTATTAAAAATAAATATTTGATAAAATAATGTATACAATCGTTTTAGTTAATAATGTGAATCAAAGTTATGTAATAAAAAATTATATATAAAAATAAATGCTATTAGATACAAAGTTTCTACAACTGAAAAAAATATTTATTACCAAAGTAATTCTGTGTCAAAATGCTAATTTATATTCTTCCCTTTTCATTTAGATAGTATAGAACTACAGTCCAGCTGTCAGATTAATTCCTACACATGTCATGTTGTTTCTTTTTTGCTTTGTTTCTTTGTGGGGTCAGATCCTTTATCGTAATCTAATTGGTCTAAAAGGATTAATACTTAAACATATGATCACTGTAATCAAACTATTTAATTATCAGTAGTTTATTATTATTTATTTATGCTAAGCCAGATTTTCCAGGCATCTTTGGTCGTCACAGCTTGAACTAATCGGAAGTATATTCCTTTTCTCTGTCGTTCTTAAATTTATCTTCAGTACAATGCTTTATTTAGCCTCTGTGTGTTGTTTCACAACACTCTGGAATTGTCTCTGTGACTGACTCTTAACTCTTTACTGTTTGATGATGATGATGATGAACCAGGCTCATACGACGGCGTTTCGTTTGTTTCTGGTGTCTCCTCCATGTCTATTTCTTCCTCTACCAGCCTCCGTTCGTCTCCGATCTCAGGTTAAGTGATTCTTCGCTTGCATGCTCGTGAATCATTTATCTGATTTGTAACTTGATTTCTCGTACTCGGTTCTGTGGTAATCTTGGTGATTTCTCTGAGCTTAATGGAGACTGAAGTAAACTAGCTTCAGTTTGATGATACTGTCTGAACTGTTACGCAAGGGAAATATCTGATTTGGTGTTTTTTTGTGTTTTGTTTATTTCCTTCACACTCATTGCTTAGTGTTTGATTTTGGACCTATTACATTCTCTTACCTGAGATTGTTGCATCAGTGGTCGAATTAATTTGAGATGTTTTCTCGCTGTGCAGCTACTCTGGAAAGGAGACTAGAGGCAGTAGAAAATACAAGAGCTAACAATGTGGTAAACTAAAGTACACTAAACAGCTGTTTTTTTTTTGAAATTTGCAATCTTGTACTCCTGCTTGCTTCTAGAATGATAGTAAGACCAACTGATATTCGTACATTATATCTCCAGAGCTTTGAGCAGCCAAAGGAAAAGATTAGGAAGATGTTGTTGGAAAAAGTGGAGCTTTCTGTTTCGGCTTATGACACCAGTTGGGTAGCAATGGTTCCATCACCAAGCTCCCAGACTGCTCCACTTTTCCCACAGTGCCTGAGCTGGTTACTGGAGAATCAACATGAGGATGGATCTTGGGGACTTGATCATCATCCATCTCTTAAGAAGGATATGCTATCGTCTACATTGGCATGTGTCCTCGCTCTGAAGAAGTGGGGAACTGGTGAAAGGCAAATAAGCAAGGGCCTACAGTTTATTGAGTTCCATTCTGCTTCAGTCGCTGATCAAACCATAGAGAAGCCAGCAGGGTTTGATATTATATTTCCTGGGATGGTTGAGTATGCCAGAGACTTGAATCTGGTGATCCCATTGGGATCGCAAGTGGTTGATGCCATGATTCAGAAAAGAGATTTGGATCTTAGAAGGTATAATACACCTACTCTTATATTGCCATACTCAGATGACATTTAAAGCTTGTTTTATAACCATAAGTCCGTTGGGAACAACCTTTGTTGATTTAATGTTTGGTCTGGTGATAGTGAAAGGTTTTCAAGGGGAAGAGAAGCATATCTGGCCTATGTCTTAGAAGGAACAAGAAAGATTCAAGATTGGGATTTGGTTGGTAAATACCAAAGGAGAAACGGGTCACTGTTTGATTCTCCAGCCACAACAGCAGCTGCGTTTACTCAGTTCAGAAACGATGGGTGTCTCCGTTATCTCTCTTCCCTCTTCCAGAAATTTGAGGCTGCAGGTCTGTTAATCACTTTGGTTGTATCTAAAGACTCTCACTGCTAATATATTTGCTTTATCATTTGCAGTTCCCACAGTCTACCCCTTTGAGCAATATGCACGCCTTAGTGTAATTGACACACTTGAAAGCTTGGGAATCGATAGGGACTTCAAGAACGAGATCAGAATCGTATTGGATGAAACCTATAGGTAAATCAAGTTTAAACACACACACAAAATCCAATGTTGTAATCATGATTTTTTTTTAAAACCATCATTGTTGACCAATAGATGCTGGCTGCTTGGGGATGAAGAGATATGTTTGGACTTGGCCACTTGTGCTTTGGCGTTTCGGTTATTACTTGCTCATGGCTATGATGTGTCTTATGGTGAAGTGACATCTTTCTTTCAGATAAAAATATAGCTCTTAGGTTATAGGCAACTCTATGTATGTGTTTAAGTTGAGACCTTTGTTGTTGTTTTTTTTGTTGCAGATCCGCTGAAACCATTTGCAGAAGAATCTGGTTTCTCCAATACTTTGGAAGGATATTTAAGGAATACAGTTTCTGTGTTGGAACTGTTCAAGGCTGCTCAAAGTTATCCACATGAATCAGCTTTGAAAGAGCAGTGTCTGTGGACTAAGCAATATCTAGAGATGGAATTATCTAACTGGCCTATCACCTCTATTGGAGATCAATACCTCAAGAAAGAGGTAGCCTCTTTTTTTTTCCTAAACTATCTTCCCGTGAGATCATGTAATCAAAAATCTGAGAGGCTTTATCCATTTTTTCAGGTTGAGGATGCTCTTTCGTTTCCCCCGTATGCAAGCCTGGAAAGATTGGATCATCGGAGAAAGTTACTCAGAGGTTTCTGTTTAGAAAACAACACAAGGGTTATGAAAACATGGTTTTGGTAAAAAAATCTGATGTTTCATTCCTTTAATTGTCTGTTCTAATCAAAGACACTATTATGTCTCATTATTTTTCTTCTTTTTTGCTAGTTTTCCCAATGTTTGCAGCTCTGATATCTTGAAACTAGCTGTGGAGGACTTTAACTTCTGTCAGTCCATACACGGTGAAGAAATGAAACTTCTTGATAGGTGGATTGTGGAGAATAGATTGCAGGAACTGAAATTTGCCAGGCAGAAGTTGGCTTACTGCCACTTCTCAGGTGCTGCAACCCTTTTCTCTCCAGAGCTATCTGATGCTCGTGTATCGTGGGCCAAAGGTGGAGTGCTGACAACGGTTATAGACGACTTTTTTGACGTTGGAGCTTCCAAAGAAGAAATGGAAAACCTCATTCACTTGGTTGAAAAGTACACATCAATTTGGCTCTTCTTCAAAAGCTCTTTTCTCTGTTTGTTTTTATATAACACATGTTTCTCGGTTTACAAAATTGCAGGTGGGATTTGAACTGTGTTCCTGAGTACTGCTCTGAACAAGTCGAGATCATTTTCTCGGTTCTAAAGGACACAATTCTTGAAACAGGAGAGAAAGCATTCGTCTACCAAGGACGCAGCGTGACACACCACATTGTGAAAATTGTAAAATATGAATGATCATACTACACTTTGATTATATTATATGTTTTATCATTTCATATCAATTCATCTGAACCATAGTGGATTGGTGTATGCAAGTGGTTGGATTTGCTCAAGTCTATGTTGAGAGAAGCAGAGTGGTCTGGTGAAAAGCCAACACCAAGCCTGGAGGATTACATGGAAAATGCGTACGTATCATTTGCATTGGGACCAATTGTCCTCCCAGCAACCTATCTGATCGGACCACTAATGTCAGAAGAAACTGTCGGAAGCCCTGAATATAGTCAGCTCTACAAACTCATGAGCACAATGGGTCGTCTCCTAAATGACATACAAGGCTTTAAGGTAAAGACGTTTCTAACTAAAAGTTGCTGAGTTGAAAGATAGTAACTGTAATGGTAGTAGACTGGGTTTAATGTGTCCATGTTTTTGGCAGAGAGAAAGCGCGCAAGGGAAGCTCAACGCGGTTTCATTGCACATGATACACGACCAAGACAATCGCAGGAAAGAGGAGGAGACTATAGAATGTATAAAGGGTTTAGCAGAGAGGAAGAGGGTAGAGTTGCAGAAGCTAGTCTTGGAGGAGAAAGGAAGTGTGGTTCCAAGGGAATGCAAGGAAGCGTTCTTGAAAATGAGCAAAGTGTTGAACTTGTTTTACAGGAAAGATGATGGATTCACTTCACATGATCTGATGAGTGTTGTTAAATCTGTAATGTATGAACCTGTGACCTTGCGGGATGAGTCTCTAACTTGATCAAGCAGGTAAACTTTTACTTCAGAATAAGTAGAGGTTTTGACCATATTTAAAAGAACCAAGCCTGTCTATTTTCTTTTATATATAATGAGTTCTTTTGAAAACAAAGTTTGACTAAATAAAATGGATAATTTAATCTTTTGATCTTTCAGACTTCCACCAAATCAGTTTTTAACTTTGTAAAAAATGATTAAAATTAACTAGTTGAGAAATGTTATTAAAATAAATAAAAATGAAAAATGTAACAGTAGCAATAGTATGTGAATAACTCAAAACATATCCCTCAAAAGTTTGGCCAAAGCTTAAAAAGATCTCTTCTCATAAGAAACCAAACCATGAACTCCTCCTTCGATCTGTGCTGCACCGGTTCGAGTCTGACACAAAAAACAAAAGCAGCATTCATTAACACTAGGCTCAGCCAAATCAGAGGGAGAGTTCTTACAACAAAGACAGTTCCCATTCACCTCGAGCCTTAGAACGTTAGATCTCAACAGATCATGAGCAGATTGCAAGGAAGAAGCACCAAGGTCTTGAAAACCTTGCTTCACTGCGTGCATCGTGTAAGGTATCAGCTTCAACACCGAGCCTTTATCCGCAACCGCACCAACCACTCCTTGAGCAATCTTGAGGTTTGTCTTGTCTCCCAAGTATCTCTGATCACTTCCTTTTGTCATTGCTTCCAACGATCCCATCCCACGGTACTTCTTGATCCTCTTACCATTCTATCATTTAACCAATAGTGTTAGGCTGTTAGCTAAACCGAAAGAGAATGTGATGATGATGATGATTACCTTATACTCATAAGCCCCAGGAGCCTCAGTGCTTCCGGCTAAGAAGCTTCCCATCATAACAGTTGATGCTCCGAGGACAAGAGCTTTAACAATGTGACCTGAGTTTGAGATACCACCATCCGCTATAACCGGAACCCCGCTCTGAGCAGCGAGTGAACAAACCTTGTACACAGCAGTAGCCTAGCAGAAAGAATCAGATTAAGTCATATAAATTCACAAAGTTAATTGATTCTTCAGAGCTTTTTTCATCATTACCTGTCCACGACCAACCGCACAAACCTCCTGCGTGGTACATATCGAACCAGAACCCATACCAACTCTCAACCCATCAACACCAGCTTGGATCAAGTTCTGCGCCTGGTAACTCGTCACAACGTTCCCACCAATCACATCCAACTCAGGATAACTCCTCTTCACATACTTAATCATCTCAAGCTGGTAAATAGAGTTCCCCTGAGAACTATCCAGCACCACAACGTTAACCCCAGCCTTCACCAAATGCTCCAGCCTCTCCTTATCAGACTCCCTCGTCCCTACCGCCGCACCGACCATCCACTCCCCGTCTGAACCAACAGTCCCTGGCCCTGACTTGGGATACCCTCTAACCCTCTCTATATCGTCTTTAGTAACAACGTTGACAGTCTCGCCGTCCCTTTCGAGAACCACAAAGCCCTTCTGCTTGTCCTCTAACAAAGCTTCGATCTTCTCGATGTCAATGTCCCACGGTAGACAATACTCGCTGCCTTCACAGCTCTTCATGTAATCATATATCTTCATCTCTCTTTGCTCGTAGTTCATCTTCGTCCACTGCGACTTCGTCACGTAGCCTAACAGCTTCGGAACGGTCATTGTTCCTAAAATCAAATTAAAGTAAAAGTCAAAACTTTACGTTGGCCTAGTGGTTTGTCTTACTATACATTCCGTCACTCGGGTTCGATTCTAGTTGATATAAATTATTAAAACGAATCTGATTCTGACCTGACTGCGTGACAAAGACGAAGGAGGAAGGACCAAAGGCATCCAACGAAGTGATCTCGTACTCCGGGAGCTTGACGCCGGCGTCGGAAGCGATGGGATGACGGAGGGACTTGGCTTGTCGGATCACGGACGCCTGAGCGGCGATGTCGCAGTTGTAGTGGACGATTCCGATCCCTCCGAGGGAGGCCATGGCGGCGGCCATGTGGGACTCCGAGACGGTGTCCATCGGAGAGGAGACGCAGGGGATGGAGAGGGGCACGCGCCGGCTGAGGCGCGTGGAGAGGGAGACGGCGTCCGTGGAGAAATCGATGTAGTGAGGGAGGAAGATGACGTCGTCGTATGTGTAGGAGTATCCCTGAGAGAAGAGCTTCTCCGCCGGGAAACCATCTTCGAAAGACGACATCTTGAGGTGGCGGAGGGTGAATAGGGTTTAGGCTAGGGTTTTTGGGGGAGATTCGAATAAATGGAAGACGACAGGTTGAAACAGAAGTAGTTGGAACTTGTGTCTTGTAAGAAAGATTAAGTTCAGAGTTTGTTTATATAGTGCTAATCAGATTTGAAGTTCTTCCTTTTTTTTCTTATATTAAATTATTTTAATTCTAGTTTTCCTAATTAAAAGAGCACCAATACAAAGCTATTTGTTCGTCGTCCATATAAATCATAATCGGTTGTTACCAAAAAATAAATGTATCAACGACCAGACATTATTTAGTTTTATGAATTTTAGTTGACAAAAAAAAATGTTAGTAAGGACTTGAGAGCTTTCAGCAAGTCCATCCTGAATAAAACACCAAGTGAAGTGGTTCGCACTTCGGTACATCAAGTTACATTAAATTCAACGACATCTTGCCCATAACAGACTAATTACGTTGTTGGTCAAAAAAAAAAAACAGACTAATTACGTATTTGTTTATCTTTATTATGAACATCAGCATAAAAAAACATAACTAGCAGTGTGATAGTTAACGTGTCTAGTGTCCACCGTAGTGACCTTCTACTGGTGTAGAATTCTTTTATAGAGACAAAAGATGTCCTAGCAAGAATATAATATTACTTTATTTTCAAAATTCCAATACCATTGCATTGCTATGGAAAAGGGATGGTGTGAATATAAATAAAGTAATTGCTAGTGACAGCATTAACTAGATGCAATGTAAGTCTAGCAGATCTAACTCCATTGGCAAAAAGCAATATACGAGTTTAGCACAAGATTATGTGCTTATGCCATTTCGGAGGAAATTAGTGTATTTGTATAGCATTTTAAGGGTTACGACTGTTGAGACCAGGAGTCTGCAAACAAATGTGTTCAACGTTTCTTCATGGTTGCACAAGTCACAAGGTGTTATGACGTGGCGTCATCTTATTGGTTGGAAATATTAATTACGATTTGACAAGAGATAATGATTGAAGTTTAGAGATAATAATGAATCAGAAGATTTAGACTTATCAAGATTAAAACGAGACTGGTTTGAAGGATAAAAGGGATCAAACTTTGCAAGTTTGTTTTTTGCAGTTTTGGGAGTGCAGAGAGAAAACAGTGTTGTGCCGAAGTTGAACAAGGTTTTGGGTGTTGAACAAGTCGGGCGAGTTGGCTGTTAGAGTAAGGTTGGGTAGATTAGAAATTGGTCAGTGTCGATTCACAGGTGTGAAGTCGAGTAAACCTGATTAAACAAAGAGTGTAATTTGTTTAAAAGATTTCTAATAAAAGATAACCTTATTTGGAGAATCTTGTTCATTGTTTCTGTGTTTCTGTGTTCCTAGTTCTTTCATTTGGTATCAGAGCGGGTCACCTACCTAGATCTAGATATCTATAACAGGTTGAGGTCCTGCGAAGAACATGGAAACAACAGAGTTTGTAGCGGCTCACAAATCACTCATGTTGGATGAAAACAACTTTGGACACTGGAAGGTGCGCATGAAACAACAACTCAAAGGGATTGAGGAAGATGTTTGGACTGCAGTTGAAACAGGATGGACAGATCCAACGATCTGTACTGAAGATGATGAAGAGATACCTAAGCCTAAAAACAAGTGGACAAAGACAGAAAAAACTGCATCAAGACTCAACGCGAAGGCGCTATCAGAGATCTTTAACGCCATTAGTTCCGATCAGTTTAAACTCGTGCAAGGATGTTGTTCAGCCAAGGATGCATGGGACACGCTTGTGGAATATTATGAGGGAACGTCCATGGTCAAAAGAGCTAGACTAGACTATTTGGCCTCCCAGTTTGAGAACTTGAGAATGGCGGAAGAAGAATCTATCACGAGCTTCAGCTCAAAGTTGAGTTCCATTGCAAATGAAGCAATTGTCCTTGGTAAGAACTTCAAGGAGAAGAAGCTGGTCAAGAAGCTGATACGATGTCTTCCAGAGAAGTTTGCCTCCTATAAAGCATTGTTCAAGGTTGGGATGAATACTGATGAGATGAAGTTTTCACAGTTGGTTGGTATTCTTAAAGCTGAAGAGATGGAAGCACCTACCTGTCCAACCAAGATAGGAAAAGAAACAGTTTTTGCTGCTGAGAAGGAAATTGATAGATTTCAGTCACTTCATGAAAGTCTAAATCAAAAACTGGACGAATGTGTTGAATTGCTGACACAAAACTTCAAGGAGGCTTTAAAGCAATTTGAGAAAGAGCAGAGAAAGAACTCTAACTCACGTGAGGTTTGTGATAGTAAAGGTTGTCAGACATGTGATTGTCACTGCCATGATGTGTGCAAGAGACAATCTGAGGTTGAACGTCCATGTCATCAGAAGAGAAGTGATGAAAAACTTAGTCTTGTAGCTCTTATTGGAAAAGAAAATGATGAAGAACTTAAGGTAGATTCTGATTCAGATAGTGATGGAGAGATAGATGTGAAAGCTGAATATCGTAAGCTCTATGATAGTTGGGTTGAATTGAGTAACGAGAATCTGAACCTCCTGAAGAACAAGGCGTTACTAGAAGCTCATATTAATATAATAGAGATGGAAAAGCCTACAACATTAAAGCTAGAGACGCCAACATGTTCAACGAAGGATAACGGGTTGACCAAGCAGACAGAAGCTGGACACGAAAATACATGTGTATTGGAATCAAAGATAAATAGGTTATCAGACCTTTTGTCAGAAGAAAAGGAGAAAAGCAGAAATCTTGAGCATAATCTGAACGAAAACAACAAGAAGATCAGGATGTTAAGCAAAGGAACAAAGGATTTGGATACTCTTCTTGCCATGGGACAGCCTGCAAAACAGAATTGGGGTCTTGGATACATAGGAAATCGTGTGTCAAGCTCTAGTAGTGGAACAGATCAAGCATGTCTCACCAATTTCGTTCGTGCTAAACCAGTTTCTGATATTAAATCAAAAGAGATTGAATCGCATCAAACCTGTTCAAGCAAAGAAGTACTCGTTGAACAGACAAATCAGAAGTTCAAACAAGGTTGCTACTTCTGTGGAAAACCTGGACACATACAGAGATACTGTTATGCTTTGGAAAGCAAGATGAAGACAAGGAAGGCTGGAGAATGTAGTCTCAACTATGGATGTTATTCTTGTGGGAAACTTGGGCATACTCATCGATTTTGCTATGAGAGAATCAACAATATCAAGAAGGCTTGGAGTGAAAGCAAATGTTATGTTGAGTCAAAAAGCTATGGTAAGGTATGGATTGCAAAATCAGATTTGTATTCCAAATGCAAGGAGACTGTTCCAGGGCTTGTGTGCAATGTAGCATGTTCAGAGAAATTGGGATGGCCGAATGTCAATAGGAGATGGGTTAACACTAAGGTTGTTCGAGGTATTACTCAGACATGTTAATGAAGCCAATGCTTTATGCCAGGCATAAGCAGGATGGAGCTCCAAGAGATGTGACAAAGGCATGATTTGTTATGAAGATTTTCAAAGAGTTTTGTCACTCAAGCAGGGGGAGATTGAAGAGTTGTTTCAGCTTGATGGTACTTAGTTCTTTCAACGACTTACAAGTGCGAGACCCACCTAACATATTAAATAGATATATATCAAAACATATTTGATATTATTCGTATCCACAAAAAGATGAAAAATATAAAAAAGCGAGAGACGTCTTCAATCTCCATGCATCAGAAGAAATCAAAATGGCACCCATTATAGCCTGTTTTCCATTAAAACAAGAGCCAAAGTTAAATGAATGTCAATACTGTCAGCATTTTCAAGAAAAAGAAAAAAAAACTCTGACAAGAATAATAAATTAATTGAAAAATATATGTAAATCTTTTACTTGGGTCGACAGTAACAAGCATGCCGGTGCCGCCGAATGTACAGGACCCGCCAGAGCTTTTGGTCCGCTGCCAATAGCTATTGAAGGCGAATGAAGCATGTGCCCACAATGTATTGGGTTTGAAGCAAGGTCCATTGGGCTGAATTGAATGACAATCTGCTCCTGACCCACAAGCAAAATTCATAGCTTCTTGGATAATTGGGTCAGGCACTGTGGGCTTAGCCACGCACCAGTAAGCTGAGGTCGGAGTCATGCTTGACGGCGGTGGTACCATAGGCGGTGGATAGACAATTGGAGGTAAAAACCCCGATGATGGGGTTGGAACTGATCCGGTTGGGGATGGAAGATTACCGGACGGTGTTGGAGTGTTGGTCGGGGTCGATGGGCCTGGAAGATTACCGGATGGTGTAGGAGTGTCGGTTGGGGTTGATGGGCTTGGCTCGTTGTAGGGTGGACCTGAAATGGGTCCTGATGGGCCTGGTGTATGACCGGATTCAGGAGGACTAGGAACTGTTTCTGGCGGGTTTGGACTAGAAGATTCAGGCGGATATGGAACGGTAATGGGTGGGTTTGGGTTTGATGATGATTCTGGTGGGTTTGGGTTAGAGGATGATTCAGGTGGACTAGGGATGGTAACAGGTGGGTTTGGGTTAGAGGAGGAATCTGGTGGGTTGGGATTAGAAGATGATTCAGGTGGGTTTGGGTTTGAGTTTGGGTTTGAGGTGGAATCGGGTGGGTTTGGATTTGAGTTCGGGTTAGAAGATGATTCAGGTGGGTTGGGTACAGTGATTGGGCCGGGAGGTGGGTTAAGTCCAGGACTGGAGATGGAGGGAGGTGAGTTTAAAGGAGTATTTGGGGGATTAACACAAAAAGGAGGGGCATTTCCGGGAACTGGAAGTGGAGGAAGTGAAGCATAAGGAGGTAGAGTGAGAGTTGTGCTAACACCATAAGGTTGAGTGTTGGAGGATGGTGTTGAATATTCCAAAGGCTGGGCTAGATTGAGTTGTGTCATCATTTTCTCTAACAGTGTTGTGTGCTTGAATGCTTTGATGATCGGCTTCTTTGGCTTCTTTTTTGAGTCTGTCTCAAATCCCACAAGCTTTCTTGCATCTACTACTAATAATAAAAAATAAAAAAAATAAAAATAAAATGCTTTTAGAGCTAGAAATGAAAAGAAGAGGATAGAGAGAAAAAGAGAGGCTTACCAGAATGAGTGAAGAAGCTGGCTGAGAGAAAGAGACAAAGGAGAATGCAAACGGTGGTGAGAGCTCTACTTGATTCCATGGGTTTTAAGATGAACACCAGAAGAGCGCTAAATCTTTTAAACTAAAACCAACTACACTGCCAAGAAGAAAAAGAAACAGTAGCAATGTAACTTGAATATCTATCTTGTCTCCTCGCTCTTTCTATATATATCTTATCTTGTGTGTGTGTGTCATATGCATGTGTAGAAAACAAAACACAAAACTCTAGAATCATGCAAGGCAACCTGTGGAAGGATATAAGGTTCTGTTGTCTTTCTCATAAAGATTGGTCCTTTAGCAGCTCACTTTGTTGTCTTCCAAGACTCACTTTACTTCAGAAATTAGATGTTTATATTCTTATAACTAAATATTAAAACTATTTTAACATTTTTGATTGATTTTAACACTTTAAACAAAAAAGTATAGTACAAGGATATGCACACATATGGATGACAATGGGCATATATGCTTGCTTGAGAATGAAAATATTATCAGAGAGGAAAGTTGTTTTGTCTTAAACTTTTGCTTGCTTTGTACTCAAACAAAGCTCTTTAGGTTTATCTTTTTCTTGACTACAACTATTTGCATAAGCTTCACACATTCTCCTTAGATGCTCTTCTCTCTCGACTAGAAAACAACTGATTCTTTTTACTATTTTGATTTATATTTTTCATATAAATATAAAACAACTTGTTCTTTGTTCATATAAATACACATAAATAAGAAATTTTTAAAATAGTGTTATGATAATTTAGTTTTGACATGTTTTGTAATCTATCAAAAACAAAAAAAGCTTGCTAGATCAACCGATCAAAGAAATGATATGTTTCGGTGAAATTTGAACTGGAAGTATGCAAATACACAAGAGATTTGCAAAGGATGATTTACGTTTTGTGAAACTGCTACATTATATATCCAGGTTCGAATTTAACTACAGTTACAATTATTTTCAATTACTATTCGAAATGATTTTTTTCTATACGTTGAAGAGTCATATGACTGTTTGTAAATTTGAAATTTTGCCATTCTTAACTAACCCACCAATGTTTTTTTCTAGAGTCTCGACGTGTTTAGAATTGGTGAGTTAGCTAAGAATAGCAAAATTTGGACAAGCTTTAGTTTTGGCCGAACAGGTGCATGTTAAGCAGTTGGCAATGAGTAGGTTCATGTGGGTTGTTAGGAAGCAGTCCTAATAAATTGATGCAACTATTTGGTGAGTCTTGTGTGTCACTACTAAATAGTATAAATCCTTCTGCAGTTAACAGAAAAAGCAGTACAAACTCTTTTTTAGTCGAAAGGAATTAGGTATATTTTTGTTTTATTTGGTTGTCAAAGTCTTTACATCATTAAGAAGAACTCTAAAAGGAGTATCAAAGAGAATTATCTTGAATATAATAAGACACTAGAGTGTGAAACAGTAGCTCTGTGAACAGATGACAAACCTTGGCTTAGCCAGGCTGTCGGAGAAGATGCTTTTCATCTCCGGTGGAATCATAAAGTGTACCAATCGATAAAGGTTCGACTTTAAGGTATCACCTAATGATGGAAGACATGTCCTCGGATGGTTACTACACCCTATGGCCTATATAACTCGGAACAGAAACTTGAGATGAAACCATCATATTATTTTTATAGTCTCTCAACCATTGAGAATGTTCACTGAACCAACCAATGATATATATAATCCCCGAAACACAAACAGAATAGAAACATTTAGTAATACAATAATAAAATTGATTACATGTAGGGACATTGATCGTTTTGGCCAAAACACATTTGAAGCCAACAGAGAAATCTTTGAACCAAGTCAATATCGGCAACGTACAGCGCTTTATCCACTATCAAGAAGTGAATCAGAGACTCTAAATTGTTGCCTCTAAGAAAATAATTAACCAAAACACAAGATAATCAAAGTAAACAATGTGTATGTTAAGGCCATTTGAATGCAAATGAACTATTTAAAACTAGAACACGTACCAGAATACAGCCTTATTCAATTTCGGCAACGTACAGCGCTTAATACACTATTGATAAGGGTACCAGAGACTCTAATTTATTGCCTTCCGTTCAAAAACAAGACAAAAGCAGATCAAAACATAACTAGGCTCAGGTAATATAAAGAAGTATGCATCAACGAGCTGTGAATCTCTCAAAGTTTGATGGTAATCTTTTTTAATCATCACCGCCTAATAATTCAAAGACAAAACGTATAAAAATAGATCCAAAAGCCTCAGAAACTAGAGGAAACAACTCATCAACGAGATAAAACTCTCAGATGGTACGGACAATCTCAAACATCACAGACCTCTGGATCTACCGACAAAAACTCTTTAAGACTATAACCATAACGTATAATTAGAGAGAGAAAACAGTAAGAATGGAGAAACACCTCTTGAATTATGTGTGTTAAGTGTTAACAAATGGAAAAGGCGAGTTATATAGCGACCATGCTAGGTTTACAAGGAAGCCCTAAAGAGCGTCGCACAAGTCAAAATATAAGCATGGGCCTCTACTATTTTGAAAGCCCACTAAAAACCCTTTTAACATTGTACCTTCAGATGTCTAATTAAAATTTAACAGTTGGATTTTTTAATGGGCTACAACTTTAGCCGCCAAATTGATTCGGTCCTAAACCCTATATGAACTTTTTTCCTTGATTAATTGCTCTCCAAGTAAAGTGATCAAGTTCTTGGTGTTCGATGGATATCTTTCCAACATAGAGTATATGTTCGATTCTTATGTGTCTCTTAGTAATAATGTATCAGAATGTTTGCTTTATTTTTGAGTGTGGAGAGGACGCAAAAGTTATATACTCTGCGGAGGTTTACGTAATCATGGAGAGAAAAGTTAGACATGGGTTGTACTTTTCTTAAATGTCGAAAATCAGAAAAGGAACATAAAGTCTCTGAGTACTACAGGAAGCAAGAGAAGCTGCTTGAGGGTTTCAATGAGATGGAGAGAATCAATGAAACTGGTTCCTGTCTCTGGAGCTCCAGGAAGAGCTGAAGAAGCTTGCAGTACACATATATCTATGATTTGCTTCTAGTAGCGGCATTATCAGTTTAGTGGCTTCTGCTACGGCCCTCATGTTTCTTGTCATGCGTTACTGCAGAAGTTTTTAAAACGGAATCGTCAGGGCCTATGCACAAGATCACCTCTTTGATATTGTCACCAACTCAGTGGGTTTAGCAACTGCACTTTGGCTGTTAAATTTTAGTGGTGGATTGATCCTTCTGTTCTGGTGCTATTCTATTAAGCAAATCACCTCCCTTTAAGACAGTTTTGATTATTTAACTTTAGGCACACAGTATTTCCTTTATTTTTCAGGAACAAATAGTTTAGACTTCATTCTCGATTGAGTGTGGTAAAAAAAAGAGGTTAATATTTTAACTAAAAAAAGAGGTTAATATTTATCATCCAAATGATCCGATTTATATAAATTAATCAGGGTAAACGTATATATAAAAGTTTAGTGTGTTGTAAGTAAAAACTATTGTGACTGATATGATACTGGTAAATTGTTGTTATTGTAAGGTTATTTTAATAGTTATTTTTAAAAAATTATAATAAAATAATAATATACTAACAATTTTATTGACTTATTATTATTATTAAAATAAAATAAATCGTTTTTCTAATTATTGAGAAAAGAATCCATATAAACCAACACTACTGCCCTGTCCAAGTACCCAACACAAATACAAGTTTGAATATCAAGATAGGTTCTTATTAATGGGATGATAAATCAAACCTTGTACTTGTGTTCGGGGCGATGAGTGAACTCAAAGTCAATATGAACGAAAGCTCTCTCAACCTCAGAGAGTTGCTCGAGCTTCTCCTGAAGAGTCTCTCCAATGTTGTGAGCTTCGTGCAGCCTCATGTCCTCTGGCAAAACAATGTCAACTTCAACAAAGTAGTGTGACCCAAACGTGTAGGCTCTCACTGTATCAATATGTTTAATCTTCTCATGATGGTTCCATATCAAGAACGTTAGTTTCGCCAAGAAATCAGGCGGTGCAGAGCGTCCAATAAGGGAATGAACATTCTCTAGTACCGTTCTTGCCCATGTGCTGATTGTATACAAAGCAATCTGAAACCATAAAGAAGAATAGCTTTCTCAGTCATACACCTGAATAGTCTCAAGACTATTTGGTATGAAAATTAATATTTTTAACGCAATTTTAATGATACTGTATATGGTTATGTAAATTATCTCAAAAAAAAAAAAATTGAGAACATAGACTAGTGTTTCACTTGCCTAAGCTCAGGACGGTTCTGTCTATATTATAAGAGACAAGAGACGTTTTCAAGAATGTCCAAGGTTGGTGATTTACTTACCAGAATAGCACCAGATGGATCAATCCACCAGTAGAATTTTACAGCCAAGACTGCTGTTGCTAAACCGACCGAGTTGGTGACAACGTCAAAGAGGTGATCTTGTGCATAGGCCCTGACGATTTCGTTTTGAAAACTTCTGCAGTAAAGCATGAGGAGAAACTTGACGACTGTAGCAGAAGCCATTATTCCAATCATCCATTTCTCCTCAGTGCTGCTCATATGAGGACTATTCTGTACTAGCAGAAACATTAGGTTATATCTCATATACATGATGATGCCACTGCTAGAAGTAAACCATGTAGTGATATTTTTTACCTTGGAAACAAGTATCCTAGTTGACTCTAGCAACACTTGTAGCCCAAGAGTTGCCATCACAGATGCAAACACAATGATCCCCTGCCAAAATTCAAGAACCATACATGACCTTTCCTTTGATGAAAAGCATATCTTATTTGAAGGGAGTTATAGAGAACAGAGAAGCTATATGTTACCACAGGTTGCATCCTTCGTTTACCGATTGGATAGTGGAAATGGTTTGGTTTGCTCATGGCATTTGCAGTAAACCATAGAATAAATCCAGACAAGAGATCCAAGAGGGAGTCCAAAGTTGACGCAATCACAGCCATGGATCTACTCTCAACAGAAGCATAAACTTTTGCTACGAAGAGCACAAGGTTTGCTGCGTTTGAGATGTGTACTGCAAGCCTCTCGCTCTTGGCAAGCTTCTTCATCTCTTCCTGTGTAAATCAATCAACAAGATGAGAGAGATACCAGAAGATAAGTAATGAAAGCATAAGATTGGAACCTCGGTTGGAGCTCCAGAGACAAAACCAGTTTCGTTGATCGTCTCCATCTCATTGAAACCCTGAAGCAGCTTCTCTTGCTTCTTGTAGTACTCAGAGACTTTACGTTCCTTTTCTGATTTCCGACAAGAAAAAAACGTGAAACCCATGTCTAAGATTATGTATCTGTTCACAGATGATTCAAAACATATATAGACATTGTTGATGGCTTTTTACCATCTTCCAATCAACCTACAATGCGTAAAAAACCTCTGACGAATATGATACTGCGTCCTCCTCACGCTTAAAATAAAGTAAGATTCTGATTTATCACTACTAAGAGACATAAAGAATCGGACAAATGCTCCATGTTCGGATAGAGAGAATATATCATCTAAAGCTTGATCACTTTAAATGAATACACCGTCTCTTTAGGGCTAATATAACAGTACAATTACTTGGGGAGCAATTAATTAAGGAAAAGTGCGTGTAGGGTTATATTCTGAATCAATTTGCCTGACAAAAGTTAAAAGAGTGGTTCCCTGTCAAGATATGAATCACGAGTGAACAAGGAAGGACACGGATTATACACATAGAGACTAGATTTAGGAGAAGAGAGGACTTACTTGGAGTCCGGAGATAACGGGACAAGCGAGTACGGCGAGAGGACAAGGGGGAAGAAGAAGGGAGGCGGAACGTGTCGAGGCTGAGACGCCATGTCGACGGTGGAGAGGAGTGGTCATCGTCATCGTTCGGCAAAAGGTCGACAATGCAGTCCTGTCCACTAACACCGAGATGATGCTCCTTCGTCTCCATATTCCTCGATATCTTTTTCTCTGCTGATTTTCTGCGGGAAGTTACGCGAAAAAAAACAAAATACTGTTGCTTCTTTTTTGGGCTCACCTCACGTCTCTCTATATATAGTTATATACCAGTAGTGTAAATTATAACTTTTATGTATATAAAACAAATTCAGAGCATTTTAAAATTTTGTATTATCAAGAGAATGAGAGAGAGATATGCACCAAGCCATACATTTTTTTTTTGATAAGAAAAGCATAACATACGTGGCTGTATACTAATAGTGGTGCAAAAGTATTGGAACTGAAATGTGGACCATTTCTTCTTTCCAGTCTAGATGAAAGAGGAGTATTGTCCACTTATATAAACTTCAGATAATCATAGATAACATCTAAATTACTAGAGAAAAAGACAACCCAGACACATAGGTTAGTTTTATCAGGCAAGAAATACAGACCAGTGGTTGTGTGGACAGTGTCATCAAGCTATCAAGAATACCAAATTCCAACAGTTAAGTCGACCTTAACGAAGCTCTTTGCAATGAATGACTTATTGAGTAAATAAACAAACAAAAATGAGGGATGAGATCATTGTGCAACACTACCAACCTTAGCATGAGGTGCAATTTGCGCTAGAGACTATATCTATGTTTGGTTGGTATGTCTTCTCGTTTACCCCAGCAACAAACATGGGTGGGGTGCTTCAGCTGAAGGCAGAAATGATTACTTTCTTTGCACCACCATCCTGCAAAACCAATGAAATATCGAGCAACCATATGTCATCATAACAAGGTTATTTGAAATGAAATGTCATCTGAATGTATGTTGGTGTGAAAATGTACCTTCAAATGGGATGCAGCCTTTGACAGGGTGGTGAGAATACCCCCCTAAGAGTCAACAACATAATCAGCTCCAAGGGATCTCAGCTGGATCTCTGAGACAGAGTTAAAATGATGTTATGATCCAAACTGAGACAGTGTGTCCTCTGATCTGCAGAAAACAACATGCCACGACAGCAAATGGACTAACTTCATATATCAACATCATATATCAATATGGTTCGTTGTCCAAGCTTGTGAACTTGCACCTGGTCCACGACGAAGAATCAAGGAGGGAACAAGCGTGCAATTTCTTTTTATGATGTGAACAAACCAAAACTATAATGATTCAGGGAACTGCATATAGGAGATTCAGACACATTTTAGAACATGTCTTGGGACAAAACCAGATATTCAGACATGTTTAATCTTTTATTTCAAAGAGATTTAACATCATACAGAACAAATGAGTGTGTACACTAATGATAATTTTCAAGAACGCCTCTGTAAAAATAAAGCATACAACGCATTTACGTATAACCATTCTTTTCCTTCTAACCTTCTTACACTCTGTCTTCTCATTTTTTTCCCTCGAGCTTCTGGTTCCAGAGATTCCTCTACAATACTGTAATGCTAAGCTAAAGAGAGAGATATAGTCAAAACTCAAATTCTCTTCTCAACATTTCATTACCTAAGCATTTATCAGCACCCGACCTTTTCTTCTATGTCTAAGATGTTTCAAAAGCCTGAACCGAAGCATCGAGTCAACATCATACCCTGCAAGTTCCATTCTGTTTGCAAGATGAGAAACAATCTCCTTTCTGTCTCCTGATTGCAGGAGAGAGCTTAGGAGATAGTTGCAAACTCTAGGCATCAGCTTAAAGTTGTTATCTAGAGTGTATGAGAAGACATCTACTGCTGCATCAAGTTGTTCTCTTTTGCAGAGTCCATGAATCAATTTGACGCAGCTCGGAGGTGTGACGAGTATCTTCTTCTCTCTTAAAACAGAAAACACCATCAAAGCCTCTTGAAATCTCCCGGATTGGCATAACCCGATCAGCCATATCGTGTAAGGTCCGTCACTGAACTCTTCTCTCCTTGTATCCAATTCGATTACTTGTCTTAAAGCTCTCTCCGTTTCCCCTTCCTTGAAACATTGTTCAATCTCATTAGCTGCTTCATCGTCCAGACGAGATATCTTCTTCAGGTATTTCATCCATAGGCTAAAGGCCACCATGATCTTTCTTTTCCGACAAGACCATGTCATGAGCGATCTGTAAACCGCTGGACTGTGTCTAAAGTCATCTTTCGCGTAAAAGAGTTTAAAAGCTTCTTCTTCTCTGCCAACTCTGTGAAGTCCGTTGATGAGAGTATTGTAAGTGACGCTGTCAGGGGATAACCCCTTTAGCTGAAGCACATTGAGAAGCTTGAGAGCACCATCAATGTTTCCCGCTTTGCAGAACCCATTTATCAGAACGTTGTAAGTAAGAATGTCAGGTGAGCTTCCAGTATCAGCAAGATGCGCAAGATCCTTGTATGCCTTGAGAATCGAACCGGATTCAACCATGGTGTCAAAACTTCGATTTCCACTGTGGGAAAGCCGTAGAAACAAGGAAGCAGGTCTTCCCACCTCCATTTTATGCAACAGCAACCTGGCTTCCTTAAGCTCACCGGACTTGCAGAGTCCATCGATTAAAGCATTAA
This sequence comes from Raphanus raphanistrum x Raphanus sativus, assembly GCA_019705995.1. Taxonomy (NCBI): domain Eukaryota; kingdom Viridiplantae; phylum Streptophyta; class Magnoliopsida; order Brassicales; family Brassicaceae; genus Raphanus; species Raphanus raphanistrum x Raphanus sativus. Next base: position 53,873,260 of record CM034043.1, read on the forward strand.
ACGTAGCAACCGAAGGAGAACAACCTCTCTTCTCAATCTCCTTGAAAATTTCTTCAGCTTTCCTAACGAGCCCATTCCTGCACATACTACAAATGAGAATCGTGTCTGTGAACTCATCAGGGAAGGACTCTGTTTCCGACATCTCGAGATGAAGGGACCTAGCTTCCTCCAAAAGTCCCTGCTCGCATAGAGCCTTTATAACAGCATTGTAGCAGTACGTATCAGGGGAAATCCCGTTACTCGGCATGCTGCTTAACAGCTTCAATGCATCCTCAATCTTCCCTGCTTTGGATAACCCTTGAATCAGTATTGTGTACAAAACAACATCAGGCTTGATATTTTTCTTCAACATAATTTCATACAACTCAAACCCCTCATCGTATCTCCTAGCTCTAAACAATCCATCGATCAAGCTGCTATAACCTCTCAGGCCAAGCACAAAACCATCTTTCTCAAACAATCTCAACAGCTCAAACGCCTCAACCATCCTACCTAATTTACAAAACCCATCAAGCAAAGCATTGTAAGCCACGGAATCAGGATCGTGACCGCTCGCTTTCATCTCGTGAAACAGCTTTCTAGCATCTTCAACACTTCCCCTCTGACACAGCCCAGAGATGAGAATCGTGTAAGTAACTCTGTTAGGAAGAATCCCTCTACCTGTCATATCGTCGAACATCTTCTGTGCATCACCCATCCTCCCTTTCTTATACAACCCATCCATCAAAACACAAAAAGTGTACCGATTGGGAGCAACATTACACTTCAACATCTCATTATACACAGCGAAGGCCAGCATAAAAAACACTTCTTTACGCATCACGACTCGTAACACCACGTTGTAAGTGAACACATCGGGTCTGCAATCGAACTCCTTCATCTTCCCGAACGCTTCCACCGCCTTCTCCGCCAAACCCATCTTCGCGTAAGCCGAGATCAACGCGCAGAAGCAAAACGAATCGACGGAGACGCCGCGGGATCTGAGCTCTTCCAGCGTCCGCCAGTACAGATGGCATCCGTTCTCTTCGACGGAGAGCATGTCGACGACCGAATCGAAAGACGCTCGGCTCCGGAGACGCTCTCTTCTCGACGCCCATATGAAGAGACGGAAACCCGATTGGCGATTGATCTGATCGTCTCTGATTATCGACGCGATGAGTTTGCGAGATAGGAAGGGGACGAGGGGCTCTAACGCGGGCTCTATGGGTTTCTTATTGGATAGGATGGTGATGACCTCGCCGGAGATGTTGAGTTCCGCGGTGGAGGAGGTGTAGGGACGGTGCTTCCACGACGGCTTTGAGTAGAAATGAATGGCTGATCGGAGGAACATCTGTGGTGGTTTCATATCAAATCTGGTAATGCGACTAAGTTGAGTTTGTATTGGTTGGGGGGAGAGTAGACGCGATGGAGAAATGGGTGAGAGAGACTCTCCGTCTGAGGAGGAAGTAGACGGCTTTCTTTCGATCGTCTGAAGTCGTCACTCGTCAGAGGGGTTTTCTGCCTATCGGAGCAAATACAATTCTCGGTTTGGGAGAATTAGCGGAACGTACCGGTCTTTGGTACAATTTAACGGTTTATTATGATTAGACCAAAAAGCCCGCCATTACTCTGTAGGCATTAATATGATTCATTTTTTTTTTTTGCCAAAATATAGTTCATTGTATAATCTCATTTCTATTTTTATTGCTAATCTTTTTTGGTCGTTTTTTTTTTGCTAAATTTATAATTCCATTTCTATCAGGTAGAAGAACATTATTAGGAAAAAAAATATCTCAGCAACATTTTGAGCCAGCTTATTTTTTTTATATTTTTCGTCAAACTGGTAGAACTTTATAAAAAATCAAAAATATGTCAGAATACAATATTGGTTACTATCGTTAAAAAAATATTGATTCCTCTTTAGCTAAAGAATGACCAGCATTATTGAAACATTTTTGAACTTGGTGACTTCGATGGAGTTAAACTTCAGAAGAAGTAACTCCTCCAAAAATAGGTGTATGCCATTTGGTAGAGAGAGCACACGGTATTCTTTAGTAAAAGGCGAAAGAATAGTTCGCTTTGTGCTCACTACATGGCTCCATGGGTTTGACCAGTGAAGCATCAGATGCTTTTTTATACATGAAATCATTCGATGTCTACGTTTGCTTTTATTCGATGTGGGACAGATTTAGTGATATGCTAACTGAGCCGTAATATTACTTTATGGGCCGTTCTGAGACTACTAACACGCTTCAGATGTACTGTGCTTCTTTGTACATCTTGAAGGATGCTCAAGTCTAGAAAATTTCCCATTCCTTCCAGAAAATGTTGAAAAGATATCACTTGACGAGACAGCAATCGAGGAAATTCCAGCGTCAATTGAGTGCAGGCGTTTCTCACTCGGTATATCTGGAAGTACAAGAAAAAATGGAACTCCAGGTAGTTAATGATGACTGCTCAGAGAATTGGATTAGCAGTCCAGGTGAGTTACTTTGCAAGAAAGCATTATTTGGGATGAAAATTAAACGAAGGAAGACGAATCAGCATATGTAGTTACGGACAAGCTAGAGCAGTCACATATAGAGCTAATGTATTTTGGAGTGCGTAGATGTTGGAAATAATACTGAACGTTGATGGCAGTTTGTCATTAATGAAAGACAGAATAATAGAAGGAAAAAGTAACAAATTTCAGAAACAGTAACGTGGTTGCTGTGATAAGTTCCACAGCTTAAAGAAGAGACTAAAACTGAAAACTTGAGATCGATCAAATCAAATTTGATTGGTCTACTTTGGGTACTTGAGAAGATTAGCATCGTTTCCCAGATAGTGAAACAGGAACCTTTCATTACCATTATTATTGCCCAGATGGTCATGAGTACCAGCCTGGTCGTTATTACCGTTGTTGTTACTCGAGTCACCAAAACATTTTGTTTGATGGTTCTGCATTTGCTGTTGCTGATTCATGTTGGTCGTGGTGAGAAGCTTGTCCAGAAACGACCAGTCTCCACCATAATTGTTGTTGTTAGAAGTCAGCCTCAGTAGATTCTGTGAGCATTCAATGTCAGTTGTGTTGATTGTCAACACAAACGGTTGAGCTGCTGCTGCTGCTGCGGCCGAGTCAGGGCTAAAGAGCTGAGGGAGATGCATTGACCCGTGGCTTAAAGTGTTTGAAAACTCATGTAATGGCATGTGGATCTGTCTTCCCATGTGATGATGATCCAGAGATAGTGGGATCAAAGAAGAATGATTGTTTGAATTGGATTCAGTTTGATGCTGATGATGATGGTGATCATGATCATTGTTGGTGCTTATGTATTGGTGATGAGGATGGTCTTGATCTTGTTCTTGGTGAAATCCTCTGAAATGGTTCTTCTTCTTGAACACTCTGCATACTACCCACCCATCTTCCTGCAAATTTATACATATATAGTTAGTCCACATTATGCAAGATATGATCTCTATATTTATAAAATGTAATATTGTATTTTTTTTTTTGAAACACATATGTAATATTATCTCTAAACCAGATTTTTCATAGTTGTAGAGAGTTTGTTTACTATATTATCGTACCTGGATCTCGTTTTCGTTATCATCTAGGCGATACTCGTGCATGATCCATTCAGTTTTTTGGCCATGAGGAGCACGACCAGTGTAGAAGACAAGAGTCTTACGAAGACCAATCTTTTTGGAGCTGTTTAGATGTATGGATTTGTCTCTACCAGTAGCCTTCCAGAACCCGGCTGCAGTGGCCCGGTTCGTTCGGGTCCCGGTTGGATATTTCTTATCCTTGTGGCTAAAGAAGTACCACTCGTTTTGAGGACCCGACCCGATCCTACATTTCTCTACATACATATAAAAAAAAAGAATATTATTATTTATAAATTTTAGAAAAGACCAAAAAATAATTCAGTAATATTATAAAATATATATATATATATATATATTTGGCTTACGACTACGGGTTTGTTATATGTCTGCAATGTGAAAAACTACCTGGCTTATTTAGTGGGTACAATACGTAATAATATTATGTCAATATCCATAGTCATATACTACAAGACATTACACTTTGTCAAGTGTTACTAATCTGAACGACATGAGTGAATAGACAACTTTGTCTCTTTCTTGGTGTATACATATACACACTCGCGTACAAGGCTTCGTGGATCCATAAAAACTGGAAAATAATTTATCATGATAGAAGTTATAAGACAAGTATATAAGTAGATACATGTTTCCTTGGAGACGCAGACAAAACCCAAGACAATGTTACCCAATCAATGCATTTTTCCTTTGACATCTAACTTGTAGTTTTCTGCAGAGACAACAACCTCCCCGTGTTTTATCTAACTTATATCCCTCCCTCTAGAACTAATTAAAAATCTATGATGTTAATTGCGGTAGTTTATAGGAGTTTTATATAATTAATAAATAATAATCATTCATTAAGTGTGTGGATTAGTTGGTGATCCTCTAATAAAGACTAAAAGATTCAATTATATGTGAAAGGTTAATAAGTGTTGTTACCTTTAAGGTCCCAAGGTTCAAGCTTGTTGAGATCAACTTCTCTAATAACATCTAGGTCAATTGGTTCATAAGAAACTTTCTTCTTCAGGTAATAATATAGAAGCTCCTCTTCGGTTGGATGAAACCGAAAACCTGGAGGCACCGAGAGCTGTCCTCCTCCGGCCACCGTGGACGACGAGCCTATCTCCATTATGTGTATTCTTCTTAAAGCAAATCAAGATGCTTCCCTTTTCTCCTTTTCCCTAATCAATAACACAAATTACCTCAAAGTAAGCAGAATATAATGAACAAGAATGGGTTTTCGCGAGTGTAAGAATCCAAGAAATAGTCAAGGCATGATTTTTTAGATCTAAGAAAAGAACCCTAGTTCTTCATGCAGGCACATATTCATAAAGAACAGAAGACTTTTTCCACTAGCAGAAGCTGGAGCTTTCTTACATAGATATGCATGAAAAGAACTTGAATATCCCCAAAGATATATAAGTTTTTCAAAACCGAGCGTGCTCTATTCTTAATCAAGAGAGGTTTGATAAAAGACTTCATGTTCTTGAGTAATCAAATGAGAAAAAAATGAAAATAGAGAGATGCTTGAAATACACATATTATACACAAGTGTGGTGTGAGTGAGTGCGTGTGTATATATATGTATATGCAAATGATGATGATGCCAACAATGAAAGATATATGATGGAAGAGGAAAGAAAACGAACCTTGGAGGTCGGAAAGTATTGCTTCTGTTAGAGGCAAGAGGTAGAAGACAACGAAAGAGAGAAGGCAAAGAAGCAAGCAAAATGAACTTCTACAAAACTGAAGATATCTTAGCTTAAAGGGCACGATGTTTAGGGCTTTTCTCTCTCTCTCTCTCTCTCTCTCTCTCTCTCTCTCTCTCTCTCTCTCTCTCTCTCTCTCTCTCTCTCTCTCTCTCTCTCTCTCTCTCTCTCTCTCTCTCTCTCTCTCTCTCTCTCTCTCTCTCTCTCTCTCTCTCTCTCTCTCTCTCTCTCTCTCTCTCTCTCTCTCTCTCTCTCTCTCTCTCTCTCTCTCTCTCTCTCTCTCTCTCTCTCTCTCTCTCTCTCTCTCTCTCTCTCTCTCTCTCTCTCTCTCTCTCTCTCTCTCTCTCTCTCTCTCTCTCTCTCTCTCTCTCTCTCTCTCTCTCTCTCTCTCTCTCTCTCTCTCTCTCTCTCTCTCTCTCTCTCTCTCTCTCTCTCTCTCTCTCTCTCTCTCTCTCTCTCTCTCTCTCTCTCTCTCTCTCTCTCTCTCTCTCTCTCTCTCTCTCTCTCTCTCTCTCTGAGATAGAATAGATGAGGGAGAGACTCGGCTTTCTATGGATTAGTGCCACTATTATTTTGTATTCAATTTAATATACCAAAACTGGTCACAGAAATATATGAGAAATACTTTATTATATCCGCAATTCCTATTGTAACTTTTCTTGTTGATTTAAAACTATCTTTATGCACAACTAAAATAGTTATTCTCTAGAATATGCAATCCCCTAGACATTATTTGCGAAGTGATTTGCCACATGTCTTCTCTACAATCGTTTTCACAAAAAAATTGTGACGTGGCTATTAAGATTGATGACATGTCATATGGTTAAATATGACATAGACAATTACATTTAATGCTGATATATATTTTTGGAAATCTTTGTAGAATATAGCAATAACTCATATATTACATAAATATTGATTTATATTTTGGTAAACTTTGTAGAATATGGTAATAACTCATAAATCATCACTAAAATAAATATATTCAAATATGACATTTAGAATTTCGAAATATTATATAATTTTACTTTTATAATTATAAAATTTTTATTATCTAAAAGTTTCTAAATTTTCTGAATTTTAAAAAAAAAATCGTAATATCATTAGTTTCTTTTAGATATCTACAAATTATGTAAACATTAATTTTTGATAACTATACAATTTTATATGATTTTTAGTAATTTAGTACAATTTGATTTAATACATTTAACCAAATGAAATAGATAATTTTTTTATCGAAGATTTTAACTTTATATATACATATACTGTATATACTTAAATATAATTTAAAATAAAAAAAATATTTTCTCTTAATTTTATGCTTAATTAATGATATTTATATTAACTATTGGTAAAAATAATAAAATATATAATATTAATAAATTACATTTTAAAATATAAAATTTAACGTTCAAAAAATTCATCACTACACATGATGCAGGAAAACACCTAGATTAATAATTGTGACATGACTACTAAAATTGATGACATGTTTTAAAGATTAATATGACATGGAAAATTATATTTAATGTTAATTTATATTTTTGGTAAAATTTTTAAAATATGGTAATAACTCATATATTACATTTATTGTCGATTTATATTTTTGGACTTTTTAAAAATATGGCAATAACTCATAAATCATCATTAAAATAAATATATTCAATTATGGCATTTCAAATTTCGAAATATCATTTAAATAAAAAATATTTCAAAAATACATATATTTTTAGAAAATTATAAAAAATTGAATAAAAATCAAATTAAATCGTAAAATCATTAGTTTCTTATATATATATCTACAGATATTATAAATCTTTTTTTAATTTTAATTTTTGACAATTATGCAATTTTACATATTTATTTAATATATTTAGTTAAAATAAATAGATAGAAAAATCTACCTAAGATTATAATTTAAATATATACATGCACATTCTTAAATATAATTCAAAATAAACAAAATTGTTTTTATCTTAATTTTAATGTTCAGTTAAATCAAATTTGTATTAAAATATTGATAAGAAAAAGAAAGTTTATAATATTAATAAAACAATTTAGACATTTTTCTATAAGATAATAATATTTCTAGAATATAAAAGATTGATTATACATAAACAAAATTTATTTGTATTTTTCTTCATATTTTTCCAAAAACATAAAAAACAGAAAATATCTATGATATTTTAAAATATAGACTTATATATTTTATCAAAAACATATATAAATTATACATAAATATATTTATGAACCTAAGGTAAACTAAAAAATGTAATTAGCAAAATCGTTTTATTTTAGTCTAATTATAACCAAAACATTATGATTAAAAACGATATATCTCAATATACCAAATGCAAGTAATGAAATCAAATTAAAATATGAACAATTAAATAAACCAATTATTATGACGTATCTATTTTGCATATGTTCATATACGTGAATAAATTTTCAATATTTTACAAGTTATGTTTATTAATGAATATCTGATTTACATTTTTCTATTTTTCTAAAATAAGATATATCAAATTATACAAAATTTTATGAAATATATTTACAAATATCAGAGGATAAACTGAATTACCTACTAATACGATAATTTTAACCTAATGAGAAAAATCATCATTAATTTAACCGTCTATATACAACTCAAAAAAAAAAAGTTTAAATAATACAAAATATCATACTTAAAACATAAAGATATTTAATACAATTTTTTATACATACAAATAAAAGATTACTTAAAACATATAAACAAACAAAGTAAAATACTTATTTGTAAATATTTATTTCCGTGCATGAGCACGGGAGAATCACCTAGTTTGTTATAAATCTGATGTGCGAATAATCTTACAAACTCATCATATACATCTATTGAATTGTTATGTGTTATTATATGTAAATAATTCAATTTTCTCTTCTTGCTTCTTAGTTAACTTTAACATTTTATAATATTCATATGATGTTATAGTCATGTTTTTCTTTAAAATTATGTTTCATCTCCCAATTTTTTATAAGAAAAAAATAGAATCAGTATTGTATCTACTCCTACAAATATTTTATATTATTCAATTTGCAAAATTTACTAACCGGATTTATAAGTATACAAATATAAATGAATAAAGAATGTGTGTATGTGTGTTATATACAATTTAGCACCCTTTTGGGTGTGGCGTCAATGTGGTTATAAATTCACCAAGGTTTACAGCTGTTCTTTATTAAGTCTGACTAATTTGCTTTGAAAACAAGTAGGAATCGATTAATAAATACCGAATACTATAAAAATACATGGTAAGTATTATAGTACAATAGAAGATCTGGTTTATGTATCCCAAGGAAAAAACAAAACAAGAATTGAAGCTTCTATACCCTCGAATTGCAGTCAAATGTTTGGGAAGAAAAATGATGTATCGTACCTTGAACTATGCTCCTATTAACCTTTTTATTGCATCAATTTCAGTGCAGTTCATTGAAATTTTAGTACTATAGTATAAAGATTTCGTTTAACCAAGTCCTAACGCTATTTGATTATACAATAATACAACTGACATAGACGTTAGCTCAAATTTGTTTTCTCATTTACCAAACTAATTAGTTAGAGTGAAAGCTTCACTACGTATAATATGGTCCATTCCCACTCATGTTTTAGTTATTTCTTAGCATTTTTATTACACAAGTCTCTTATATTGGAATAAAGTAATAAACACATAATTTTTCTATTGTATATTTATATATACACATAAGCTTATAATGTTCTTTTTTTTATCAACAAGCTTATAATGTTCTATAAATAGAAGCATTCACCTTTATATTTGTCAGACCCCACATATCCATCAAATAATATCAAAATAACATGGTGTACACATGTGTGATAAAAAGGGTATGGCCCTTATGAGAGAGCTTGTAAATCATGGACATGGTTTCCTGATATATCGTTCCTTTGAATTTATGAAAGCATCCATGTTTTTGTGACAAAAAAAGGAAAGAAGAAAGCATCCATGTTTCTAAAAGAAGTCAACATAAAACAAACAAGTATGTAGACTTTGGGTCTTTGACAAAAAGAATAAAAAGAATTCGAATACAAAAAGAAGATAACAGAGGAAGCCGCACGTAGGAGAGTGAGTGGCACATGCGGCAGAAGAAGCAAACTCCTGAAATGCCGTGGAGAGAAGCACGTGATGGTCCAACACCAAATCCATAATTCAAGGTTCCTCGTTTGACCTAACCCCTCTCGTCTTGAGATTCGCGCCAAAATTGATCCTTTCTTCTTCTTTTTCTTATTACGAAAATTACAAAATAATATAATCGTAACTGAAATTTCTTAAATTCCAGTATAACATACACGAAAAACGTAAAAACATTGGATTCTCACGGTAAATCATATCTTTGTAACAGTTTATGAAACTTACAAGTTTTTTTGTTGCCCGATAACAATTTATAAAATTGATCTTATTGAGATGTGCCGTTGCCTTCACGAAGACGTCATGCATTGAACTCTTATTAATGAAGGCTTTAATCATATAGATAGATGCGGACATGTTCTGAAACTTATATTGATATTTTATAATCCCCATTATGGCCAAGTGTTCCATATTTGTTATACGCTCCTATTAACTCGTAAGCTTAGTATCAACATCTACCAATATATGTGTCTGTTGTACTAGTTCACAGCTACGATTCAGGTGGATTACTGGATCAGCTGGTTATATATTGTAGTTTATAACAAGGAGGGAATTGATACCATATTTCCGGAAATCATATAATTATTGTTTTCCGCCAACTTTGCATTACCCGGATTTTGTGTTCTTGAGTGAGACTAAACAAAAGTTTGATTATATGTTCGGTTTGAAGAAGCAGTTGGGCTATGATCACATCTTCACAGTGGAACCAGAGGGTTTAAGTGGAGGTTTGACCATTATGTGGAAGGATACTTATCAAGTTACAGTGTTATCTAGTGACAAGAGAATTATTGACCTCAAGATTATGCTTGGAGCGTCATCCTTTTTCATGTCTTGTGTTTACGGCGAGCCGGTGGCAGCGAGGCGAAGCGTGGTGTGGGATCGTCTGGTGGGAATAGGATTTACCAGAGACGAGCCATGGATGCTAGTTGGAGACTTTAATGAGATGTTCTCCAACGATGACAAATGTGGAGGAGCCATCAGGGAGGAGTCTTCGTTTTGGGATTTCAGGAACATGGTACAGAATTGCAAGCTGAAGGAGCTGAGATATTCTGGCAACTGCTTGTCTTGGGCAGGTAAGAGAGAGACTGGTTGGGTGCAGTGTCGTCTGGACTGGTGTTTTGGAAACAGTGAATGGTTCTCTCTTTTCCCGAGAGCTAACATGGAGTATTTGGATCTTTGGGCATCAGATCATAGACCCGTCAGAGTATGTTTCTCATTAGAGAGAGACAGTCCTGTTAGAGGAAGATTTTTCTTTGACAAACGTATGCTCTCTCGAGAAGGTTTTGAGGATCTGGTTCGGCTCAGCTGGGAAGGTAATGCTGGTGATCACTCTAACACTATGGAGCGTATCAGCAGATGTCGAAGAAACATTATGAGATGGAAGAAAAAGTCTGATATGAATTCCAGAGACAAGATTACGCGTCTACGAGCAGCGCTAGAGGCTGAGGTGACGAAGACATTTCCTTCTTATGATTGTATGAAGCGGCTCAAGCAGGAGTTATCTGAGACCTTGCGTGAGGAGGAACTCTTTTGGAGACAAAAGTGTCGTGAGGAATGGCTAAAAGCAGGAGACCGCAATACAAAATACTTTCATAATTGTGTGAAGGGGAGGAGAATCCAGAATCGTATCTTGATGTTATTGGATGAACTAGGACAGGAGCAATTCTCTGAAGGTGCGAAAGGGGACGTCGCGGTGGAGTATTTCAGAAATTTGTTTACCAGTTCGAATCCTTTCGACCTAGACACTCTGTTTCAGGGCTTCCAAAGCAGAGTTACTAGTGAGATGAACCAAAGATTGACATGTGTGGTGTCTGCTGAGGAGATTAAAAAGGCAGCCTTCGATGTCAAAGGAAGCAGCGCTCCGGGTGAAGACGGCCTTACTGGAATCTTCTATCAGAGGTTCTGGCATATCGTGGGTCCTGGTCTAGTAGAAGAGATACAGGAGTTCTTTAGATCTTCGATTCTGCCAGAGGGATGGAACCACACGCAGATTAGTCTGTTACCGAAGATAGCCAACCCGACGCAGATGAAAGATATGAGGCCTATCAGCCTCTGTTCAGTTCAATATAAAATCATTTCCAAGATTATCTGCAACCGGCTGAAGACGATCCTTCCGGGGATTGTTTCTGAAACTCAAGGCGCATTTGTCTCAGGTCGCATTATCTCTGATAACATCTTGATTGCCCATGAGATGATCCATGGTCTCAGAACAAATCCAAAGGTATCAGAAGGGTGGATGGCAATCAAGACGGACATGTCTAAAGCTTATGACCGTGTCGAATGGAATTTCTTAGAAGTATTGCTTGAGAAGATGGGTTTTGATAGAGTTGTAGTTCGATGGATTATGGCATGTGTTGCTTAATGGGAGTTCACATGGGAGTTCACATGGTTGCTTAATGGGAGTTCACATGGTTACATTAAACCTGAGCGTGGCATTAGACAAGGAGATCCTCTGTCTCCCTTTCTTTTCATCCTTTGCGCGGAAGCAGAGGCAGAGGGCCGTCTACATGGTGTGAAGCTATCGGAATCGTGCCCAGCGGTTCATCATCTTCTGTTCGCGGACGACAGCCTGCTACTCTGTAAAGCTAATGTCGAAGAAGCAAAAGAAGTTCTTGAATGCATAAGGTTGTATGGGGATGCATCGGGTCAACAAGTTAACTATCAGAAGTCATCAGTCATCTTTGGTTCTTCGGTGGTAGATGATATCAAGAACGAAATTAAAAACGTTCTTGGAATTGAAACTGAAGGAGGAGAAGGTTCGTATTTGGGTCTCCCGGAGTGTTTTAGCGGCTCTAAGAGGAAACTTCTTAGCTTTATACGAGATAAACTACAAGGGCGCCTACAGGGGTGGTTCGCTAAATCTCTCTCACAGGGTGGCAAGGAAATTTTACTCAAATCAATTGCTCTTGCTCTCCCGGTGTTTGCCATGTCATGTTTTAAACTACCTAAGGAAGTATGTGAGAAACTAACAAGTGTGATGATTGAGTTCTGGTGGAGCAGTGGAAGCAATAGGAGGAAAATCCCGTGGGTGGCCTGGAAGAAGTTGTGTACTGATAAAGAGATGGGTGGTTTAGGGTTCAAAGACATCGAGAAGTTCAACCAGGCTCTTCTAGCTAAGCAAGCTTGGAGGCTATGGAAGTTCCCCAACTCCCTTCTGTCTCGTATTCTCAAAAATTGCTATTTCAAAAGAACAGATTTCCTTGAGTGTGGGATGGGAACTCGTCCATCGTATGCTTGGAGGAGCATAATGCATGGTCGCGAACTACTGAAAAAATGTCTGGTTAAGAAGCTTGGCAATGGCAGGGACACAAGAGTATGGTTAGATAACTGGCTTATGGATCCGGCGTCTAGACCCCCTCGTTACAGACAGGATGCGGTTGTTGATCTCACTTTGACAGTCCATGATCTGATTGATACCACCTCTCAGACGTGGAATGTAGACAGGATTCGCCAAGTGATTGCAGAGGAAGATGTTGCTTTAGTTTTAAATACGAAGTTTGCTCTGGCTAGAACGGATAGTATAGGCTGGGGACTAGCTTCCAATGGACAGTACGACTCTAGAAGTGGCTACAAATTTCTTGATTCGCTCAGTGCAATCAACACAGATGGTCACAACCCACTTCCTCCTCTCGAGAAACAACTGTGGAGTAAATTATGGAAAACCAAGACGTCTCCAAAGCTACGACATTTCTTATGGCGAGTGCTATCAGGGGCGCTTGCAGTAAAGTCTCAACTTCGCTCGAGGGGGCTGCAAGTAGATACGACGTGTCCTGTTTGTCGCCAAGGGCCAGAGACCATTTGTCATATGTTGTTCCATTGCTCGGTAGCCAAAGAGGTGTGGCAATCATCAAACTTTCCGTTACCTCCAGCAGGATGGTCCCACAACTCGATTTTCCTAAATATGCATTATCTGATATCTTGTATTCAGAAACAGAGCATTGGTAAATCAGTTCGGTTTTCTTTTCCCTGGCTACTATGGCAGATTTGGAAAGCACGAAACAAGCTTTGCTTCGAAGATGACACACCTGTTGCAGCTAGGATTGTTTCTTTGGCGATGGATGAGGCAGTAGTTTGGTTGACGCTTCATGGTCATCTTGGAGAAGTTGTAGCGACCCCACAGACAGAGCAGAGACCTAACTTGAGGTGGAGTAAACCGGCCCCTTCTTATTTGAAATGTAACGTGGGATCTTCATGGTCTGCTTCGTCGTTATTGGGTGGAGCGAGTTGGATTGTGAGAGGCGCCACTGGGAAAACTGTCTACCATAGTCGACGTTCTTTCAGCGGAGTTATTTCAGCGATACAAGCAGAACTTTTGGCACTATCATGGGCATCGAGAGCTATGATTGATTTGAAACTGAGGAACGTTGTGTTTGAGTTTTCTTTAGTAGAAGCTGCTAATGCACTGGCGAATCCTGTAACGTCCCCATCCATGTATCATCTATGCTACGAGGTGGCTCAGTTGGTTCATCTTTCACCAAGATGCAGTCTTCAGTTAGTTCCTACTTCGTGTAATGAGGTGGCTGCTGCGATTGTACTAAGTGTCACAAGGGACAACAGGCTTCAATCGTATGTGGCTAGTAATGGTCCATCTTGGCTTTCTCATCTCCTAAATCAAGAGGCATATGCAAACCATTGATACCTGTAGGTATTTTTTGCGGTTTGCTCTTTCCTTTTGAGGGCTTGAAGGTTTTTGTTTCTTTTATTTCCTCCCACTTGTTTAGGGAGCCTGTTTCTTTTGAGGCCTACTGGCTCTCTTTTTTTAGTTCTTGTTTCTCCCCCACAAGCTTTGTCTTGTGTTACATTAAGTTTTCATTTCAATGACAAAAAAAAAAAAATTAAACGAAAGAGTAGTTGCAAGTTGCAACTTGCAACATAAGAGACGTCATACAAGTGTTGTTAATTATTGGTGGCTTGATAACTGACGATGAGCAGAAGATGCAAAGTTGGCGGCAACCAAAATTAAGCAACAGGGAGCGTTTTGTATGAAGTGGATAATAAATGGGCTTATAAAATCATATAAAGCCCAGCGCCGAAGAAGCCTCCACTCCAACAGCGTTTCTCGCATTGGGCTCGTGTTATTAATCTATTTTACACTTTGCACTTTCTTAATCATCCAATCATCATCATTAAACCCAACTTTTGACAACGAGTGGTTTCATTACAGCTTGCAATAAATAATTTAAAAAGTCTCATCATTGTCTCTGCGGTCGCGTGATAATTTTCCTTTTCGACGACGGCCCCGTGGTGATTCAATTCCGCCCGCGCCTTGCAAATTCAGCACCGCGATTTTGTCTTTTGAAAATCAATTAAAAAAAAGGATTTGATCGTCGTAGTGCAAAAAGGGTAAGCTTTTCGATTCGTTTTCTCCGTGTAATTTAGGTCAATTCCGTCGGTTGTCCGGCGAGAAATCTTCCCGATCGTCGTTGTTTATGAATTTCCGGATCATGGGTATTTCGAGATTTTGGTCAAAGTTGTCTGATTCCTTGTTCAATTAATTGCGTCACGCCTGATTTTTTAGTTTTAATTCTCGGAGAAAAAAGTTTTGTGGTTAAAAGCTCTTTCTTACACGGTTTATGTATGGTCGGGTAATAATAGTGTTGAGATGATTCCTGTTTAATTGTAATAGATTATCTTCGTTTCATAAGAATTGTCTTTCCTTTTAGAAGCTTAGTTTAATTTGTTTCTTTTGAGCTTACCTGTGATTCTCTTTATACTGTTTTTTTTTTGTTTTAATGCTATAGTTTAAATTGGGTAGGGAACTTGTTTTTATTTGGAAGGTCAAAATGGGGTCTTCTTCTGATGCATGGATGAGAGAGTACAATGAGGCTTTAAAGCTCTCTGAGGATATCAATGGCATGATGTCTGAAAGGAACTCGTCTGGTGTAACGGGGCCTGATGCTCAGCGTCGTGCTTCTGCTATTCGAAGAAAGATCACCATTTTGGGGACTCGATTAGACACTCTTCAATCCCTTCTTGTTGGGAAGCAACATGTGTAAGCCTGTTTTTTTTTTCAATATGGGGGTTCTTGCAATAACAGTCAAGCTCACTAAATTAGACTACATTTAGTGTTTCATGTTTTGTCTGGTCCTAACAAGTAAAGTTATGTAATTAATTACCCACAGGTCAGAGAAGGAGGTGAATCGTCGCAAGGATATGGTTGGGAACTTGAGATCAAAGGCGAACCAGGTGGCGTCTGCTTTGAACATGTCAAACTTTGCGAATAGAGACAGCTTGCTTGGGCCAGATACAAAGCCTGATGATGCAATGAACAGAGTCTCTGGCATGGACAACCAAGGCATTGTTGGATTTCAAAGACAAGTTATGAGAGGTAGTAATTAAGCTGCCCTTTGTTAGTTAAGACCATAGTGATAATTATTTGGCTTCCTGTATTTAATTTTTTGCTCTTTGATTGATTTCCATGAGAGTATAGAACAAGACGAAGGGCTGGAGAAGTTGGAGGAAACAGTGATGAGTACCAAACACATTGCTCTCGCTGTCAATGAAGAGCTCACTCTGCAGACAAGGCTTATTGTATGTTTTCATCTGTTGTTTTTTGCTTAAATGAATTTTCTTGTTCTAATAATAAAAAATCTGGCTTTCCTCTGCATGCAGGAAGACTTGGACTACCACGTGGATGTTACTGACTCCCGCTTACGGGTAAAATATATTCACTGATCTTTAGTTCTTCCATTGATTAAAAAAGAGACTTGAACTTGTCATGTAGTTGCTCAAACTAATCTTAAAAAAGCAAGACCACTTTATTATATAGTTCAATGTGTTAAGTAACATTTTGAATTTAAGATTGATTCACATCTCCGTTTGGATTTGATGTGGGTGTGTGTTTTTGCATTTAAATGATGATGACAGCGGGTGCAGAAGAGCCTAGCGGTGATGAACAAGAATATGAAAGGAGGTTGCTCGTGCATGTCAATGCTATTGTCAGTGCTTGGAATCGTTGGTCTTGCTCTTGTCATTTGGCTGCTGGTTAAGTACCTCTAAATCTGATCCCCCACCACCACCAATATGACAATGAATGAATTTGATATATATAAGCAATGAAAAAATGTGTACCTCTTCTCCTTCTTTCTGCCTCTCCTCTATGCGAGAGTGGTTGTTATTATCAATATATTTGTATTGTTTCCTCTTTTGTGCCTTCTCTCTCATTACTGTAAGAAGAATGTCGCTGCGTGTGCAAGAAACAAGTCACTTATTCAATCTGTATTTCCCTTGGTCGTGTATATGTTCACGAATTTGTATAATCATATTAATAATTGTCACAATACAGGAAGCCAAATAATACTGATTGAATTAGAGGCCCATATACATATTGAAAAAGCCCAATAGATAAACAACATTTTTAGTATTAAGATGAAGCCCAACTAACTATTTGATTGATGTGATGGTGGGATGCTCGCTCACTGTTTGTAGAAAATTCAAAATTCAATTTAGTATTACTATTTAATCTGACACATGGATTAAGGCAAAAGACCTTTAATAAATAAGGTGAGAGCCCAACGGCCACTCACTCAGTCACTCACTCAAAGGAAGGTTTGAGCAGAAACGTAAGGAACCCTAGGATAGGAAGATGATGGAATCGGAGTATGAACAGATTCGATTGAAAAGATTGGAAGAGAACAAGAAGAGGATGATTGAGCTTAATCTCAACAAGCTCTCTCAATCTCTCCGCGTCGTCTCTTCTCCTTCTCCCAAGCCTTCTCCTGTATATAAACCTAATAACCTCTCTTCTCATTTCTTCATTTCTATTTTGTTTTTTGGATTTAAATCATTTTTAAAAAATGCAGGCTAAACCAAGGACGCCGCGTACTCCGTTGAACTCGTCGGAGGTCAGGAGATCAAGCCGCGCTAAGAATCCTCCTCCCAGCTACAGAGAGGTACTTTTTAGTTGGAGATATTTAATATCTTATCACTCTTCCATGAATGAACCGAACCACCCTAGATATGAGTTATATACTGTCTCTCTCTCTCTCTCTCTTTTGGATTAAATTAAAATCTATAAGTATTCTTTAATTAATCAGACTTAATTTGATTCTTTATATTGATTGTTCAGTTTGGGATAGAACCTTTGGAAAAGCCAAGAAGGTTTGACCCTGTTCTCACACTCTCTACATCAAAACCTCCAAAACTATTTCAGTTGTGATTTTTATCAGTTAGTATATTTGTGTGTGTGTTGGGGTTAGCAGGAGCTATCAAAGACGGGATTTGCTGAACCGGGTTTATGCCTCTGACGACGCTAGAGTCTATGCAATCCACAGGGCTGAGGACCTTCAGTCCAGCTTAGATCCTCAGTTCCCTAGCTTTATTAAACCTATGCTCCAGTCCCACGTTACTGGAGGGTTTTGGCTGGTAATATAGAAAAACTTTAATGCATAGTAAACTATGTCTGAAAACATTAAAGCTTAGTAAGTAAAACTGTCAGTATTACTATTATATATGTTCTCTGTTTATTTTCGACAAACAGGGCTTGCCGCGTCATTTTTGCCATACACATATGCCACAGCAGGTTGAGATGATCACACTAGTTGATGAAAACGATGATGAATCTGTGACCAAATACCTTGCTGATAAGAATGGTCTTAGCGGAGGCTGGAGAGGTTTCGCTATTGATCATCAGCTTGTCGATGGAGATGCTGTTGTCTTTCACCTCATCAACCGAACAACCTTCAAGGTACAAAGAAAGTTCACATTGGACATCTTTGATTTGTTGGAAAGTAGAGAGTTAAAGGGTAGAATGCTGTTATAAATAAGAAGACTTTTTAACATGTATGTTTAAACTTATTATGGCTTGTTCAGGTGTATATCATTAGGGTATATGATGAATCAAACAATGATAAAGCGCTTGTCATTAAATCAAACAAGAATCAAGAGGAGAATGTTTCAGAAGCTCCTCCGTTGTCAAACAGTGGTAAAAGAAAACGAAGAGGTAATTATAGTGTTTCACAAGCTCCATCTCATGTTATGTCTTGATGACCTTATCAACTCTAATTTTTGAAGTTGTTGCTTTGATGGGTGCAGGGAGGAAGTAAGTAGAGTTTGATGAAGCTTGGACTAGGACTTCAGTGGAAGGATGCAGTGGTTTAAATAACCTAATTAAAACATTTTTTTTTGTGGTTTCTCGGATGAGTGTGTAGCGTATGTGATGGAAGATATTGTTATGCTAATATTTTGGTAGCTACGTTGATTTTATATGAAAATCGAACATATGTAGCGCTACTCTTGAGCTCTGGCATTTAATCGTGTTCATCTTTTCTTTCCTTTATGTCGTAATTTGTTGCATACTATGTTTTGAAGTTATTCAAAATGAATGTACTTCAAAGATTTGGATGCACTTCATTTTACATGTAAGCTGTCGTCACAACTCACAGAAACTAAGACCATCTATATAGAGTACAAGATACGTGGGATGTTGTCAAGTATAATCAGCCATGACCATTAAGTTTGTTTTCCTTTTTTTTTTGTGTGAATGTAATTAGACAAAACAGTATCCACTTAGGTTCAGAGTAAGAACAGACTCCAGTAATCTATCTGACTACTACTAATACTCTCGGACCACCACCACGATCCAATTTGTTTCTATGTACACGAACCACCGCTGCTTCACTATGTCTCCTTGTCAGTGCGAACAACTAGCTTTCTCGTCAGAAATTTAGCCCCCTGTTATTAAAGTTCCCTCTTCTAGTAAAAGGGATTCGTTCTTCTGCACACAATAGTCAACCAAACCGTTTTAAATTCCATATGGATGTAGAGAAACAATAAAGCATGTGGAAACAATAATATTATCATTAATATGTTGTTACCTTGGTGTTGGTCATTGTTAATATCATCATCTTCATCATAATCTCCGTTATTACTTGTGAAGAACGGTGTTAGGTAGTTCCTGTCTAGTTCTGTAAATGATTTTGCGCTGCATAAAGAAAAATGAATTGTCTTTTTTGTTTGTTATCAGTGTTTTGATACAAACTTGAAAGCGGGACTTGATTATGCTGAGTGCAGATTAATCAGTAATTTACCTCTTATGGAACTCTCTTAGTTTTGTCCTGAATCCACTTTCTGATGGTGAACCTTCATCATCAAACCTAGTCATATAACGATTGTTCACCACCTCAAAGCCCTGTCAAAAAAAAAAAGAAAAAAACATAAAAGATAGGGTATTAACCATGTCATGTTTTCTGCATTGAGAGACTAAGATTAGCTTGACGCTGAGAAAAATAGGAGTTCTATATGACAAGACGTCTATGCAAATAACACAAGACTTACATCACCAAGAGATGTATCACGGCTATCGCCTACAACCTCTAGGGCCTCAAGCATTGTACCAGTGGATCCTCCAATCAGCAACACCTGAAACCCGTTTCAGTAGCAGCAAGGATCACATCAAAAGCAATATATATATATATATATATATATATATGCATAATAGTTAGTTTTAAAACAAGGATGGCTTACCGTTACAACAACAATGGCTGTAGTTGCTGTGAAAATAGTTTGACCATGTCCTTCTGGGAGTTCGTGAACAGATTGCAGAGCAAGAGCAAAAGCCATAGCCCCTCGAAGTCCTATGCAATCCACATGTCTTGTTTACGTTTTACTGAGGTATTGAAAAAAATATCTACATTCGGAAACAAAGAGCAGTAGTATCTTACCACTGTACCATAGTGCTTTTTGGTGCGTCATAGGTATTTTCCTATGTGCAGGTCGTGCTAAGTTGACCAAATATCCACAACCAAACACATTAGCTGCCCTGAGTATGAGATAGGAAAAAGAGTACACACTATCAGACACGAGAAACAACACAAAAAATGCAATTTGGAAATGAATGCATGTAACAAACATCGTGTGAAAAGATCCTGACGTGAAACAAAAAAAAAAGGTACCTGGCAATTACGATGAACAGCTGAGGTTCATCACGAAAAGATAAAAGAAAGTTACGGAGCAACAGTAACTTATGCAAATTGAATTTTGAACCAAAAGAACTTGCGTAAAAGGATACAATAGAGAAAAAGATGAATCCGACGTGTGACCAACTGTGCTTTTCCATGGCAATATCAAACCCCATGTAGATGAACCTGCAGATTTGATCATTTGGAAACGTAACATCAGTCCATTGACAGAAATCAACCATCAAAATGCTTGTTACGAATCAAATGCATACACAAATGTCTCTGCCAGAGAAGATATCAGATGAAAAAATGCAGACACAAATCGCTGAGAATTTGCAGACAAGTTTGAGAAGGTATAATGCTTCATGACCTGAAAGACACAGGCAGTGTCCATTATAATATTTTACCTTTGGCTGAGGAATCATATCACACAAACTCATATAAATAGAATAACAACTTACAATCCCAGTAAACAGAATCGATACGATGCCAGATAGACTGAGACCTTCAGCAAGCATGTATCTACACAATGAAAACAAAGTTAATAAACTGTACAATGTATATGAGCGTGGACCAAAGAAGACATATACAGCTAATTACGTAGGGGAGAAAAGTTACAGCATTACTTACGAGAAATATGGAAAAAGCACAAAGAGGCAGCACTCCAAGTTCTGCAGACTGAAAGAAGCGAGAAAATCAGAATAATATATTTCAATACTGACCATTAGAAATGTTTCGGACATTTAGTTATGGTCACTCACTTGTCAACATCCAGCCCTGCATACTTGAAGAGGTGCTTGGGATTAAGGCTAACAACTCGTTTGTGAGTATGAAGTTTTAAGTAAAAATATTTCATAAGAAACTAAAACCAGAAAAGGATATGAGAGCAGAAGTAAATCCAACTCCAACCCCTGCAGAAGCACACATTTGTCTCTTTTATAACCCACAAAGCACAGATATAGGAATATATAATGACACTGGAAAATGTTGAGATGCTTGAGACGTAAAATTTAGTTTGATATTTATATGTTACTATTCATAGGTTGCAAGAACTTGTTGATAACTTTAAGAGATCTAGCAGCGTTCTTAAAATGAAGCGCTACCATGCCATTTTAAGTCGAAAGAGCCAAACCAAAAATGAAAAATATAGACAAAAAAAAGAGGAAGCAGATAACAAAAGCAAACCTGCAGACATTGAACCGACAAAGGTTTCAAGAAACCTGACTATCACCATAAAGAAATTCTGACCAGTTGAGTGACTTCTTACCAAGGACATTGTCCTGCACCCAAGTTCAAAGGGTTGTTAAAAATCATACCATTTGATCATCGTCTTTCACAGCATATTTCGAATTAGCTAACATACCTGTACAGAGATATGGCCATCTGCCAAAAGGAACATAAGAAAAAGAGTAAACTGATAAATAATGTGATACGTTTTCATCCTAAGATAAGGAATCAGAAATCAATACTTAAAAATCACTTACAGCATCATTTAAAACTGATTCTCCAAACACCAGGGCATACAAATTTACATCCGATCCAAGTTCCTGGGAAACAATACAGTAGTAAGAAGTGGTAGATATCTACAGTTCATACAATTGAGAATCTCCCTGAAATACCTGAAATATGGACAAGACAGTGACAGGGTCGGTGGCTGAGATAAGAGAGCCGAACATGAGACACTCGACGAATGGAAGTCTGTACATGAGAAACATCACGCCACCAAGGTACCTTCAATTTGAAAAAAGACAAAAGAACTATGAATAACGGAAAAAGAAGCTAATCATAGAATAGAGACACATACACTAGCACTCCAGTAACAATAGAAGCTACAAAAGTTCCAAGTACAGAAAAAGTGACAATGGCTCCAAAGTTTGAAAAGAAAGGTTTCTGCATAACACCAATTAACCAGCAAAGTAGGCATCAGCAAGAATTCAAAACTTAAAAAAAAAAAAGAAGCAATAAAGACATGAGAGAGCTCAGTGCACTTACGGGTTGCAGACTGAATCCTGACTGGGTGCACACAAAGTACGTCAAGGAAAAACAACATGAAGCAAAGAATATAAAATGATGCAAATAAAGTGGAATGAAGGATATAATATGATGGGCGGCAGCAGAAACAGAAAGAAGAACTCATCATGGAAATTGAACCATGTCCTGAATAAAATTGAAAATTAATTTAGCATATTCAAGAATACTTCTTAACACATATATACTAAAGTGATCAAAAGACGAACCTTATGCTAGTCTCCGTGTTCGATACGTTCGCTAAACCACCAACGATCAACCCTAATTTTTCTCACAAAGAATCAATCAAAAACCTTCGATCGCCAATGCAATTGAGAGTGAGGAAACCGAGAAACAAACCGATGAGAAGGGAAGCACTAGCTTCGGGTAGATAATAGAACTTATGACGGCGAAGGACGTGGCCTAGTACGAAAGAGAGGACGAGCATCATGATCTGAAGCAGAATCCCCACTCCGGCGGCTTGCTGCTGCTTCTCTTGCCCTTGCGGGTCGTGAATCGCCGGAGAAATCTGCAGCTCCGACGACGACATTACGCCTCGACGAAATTGATAAATCTAGGGTTTGATACTTGCTCTCGTTCGTTCGTTCGTTCGTCTGTCTATGTTCCCACAGAGATTCATTCACGAGAGACTGAGTTTGATGAAAATTCGTTTTAACTCGGTTCTTCCTTCGCGAAGACGCATCTTTCCTTTTATAGGAATCCGCGTCCCCACTTCACTTCTCAGGTGGATTTCTGTTTTGGGCTTTTATGGGCCTACAAGTTTCAAAGTCCTATAGAAATCATTTCGCCCAGCAGCTCTATAATAAAAGTGTCCTGCTTAGGATGTACGTCCGGATATCCATTCGGGTTCGATTCGGATCTATTCGGATTTTAAGTTTTGGATTTTCGGGATCAAAGATTTCAAACCCATTCGAGTATTTTTAAAATTTGGTTCGGGTTCGGTTCGGATCTTTCCGGGTTCGGTTCGGATTCGGATAACCCATTTAAATTGTTTTTCAAATTTTTAAATTCATTATATATTTTAAATTTTTAAAAATCTATAACAAAAATTATATATTACATATAAATTTGAAATATATAAGTCAAAATATCTAAACTTAACATAAATAGATTTTCTTTGAATATTTGTATAGAAAATCAATATATATTTAAGTATTTTGGTGTTTTAAGTATACTTTTACTATTTTACACATAATTTCAAGTACTTTGGAAAACTTAAAAGTATCTTAAATATTTTAGATGTTTTACTATACATTATTTCTAAAGATAATTAATAGATTTAGTTATATAAATATATTTCGGATACGTTTGAATACCCGAAATACTTCGATTCGGATCGGGTTCGGTTCTTTAAATACCAAAATTTTGAATCCTTCGGATAATCAATTTCGGTTCGAATGTGGTGCTATTTTCTTGGATCGGGTTTAGTTTGGTTTTTCAGATTCAGATTTTTTGCCCAGCCCTAGTCATGCTGATGTAGGGATCATTACCCCAAAAAAAAAATCTCAAGATACATATAAAAAAATTGATTTACTAAAGTATTTACTGCAATTACCATTATCATATTATTTTTAATCTTCTTTAATAACTACACATGTTTATCCTAATAAAACATTAAACATTTACAACAAAAAGAAATACTATTAATCTAAACCTTGTTGTCTTGTAGTGAAAGTATACATTTTCTTCTTTTTTTAGTGAAAGTATACATGTAAGATGAACAATCTCACATGTCTGAAAAATTAAACTGGAAGGAAAAAAACAATGAAGAAAAAAACAAAACATTCATATGACACAAAAGAACATGGTGATGTGTGATGTTTATATCGGTTTCAACTTAGAGAAGCAAACAAGTAGCAAAAAACAAAGAAAGATCACAACCATTTTCTCCAACTACTTGACCTAAGCTCACCAGACAAAAACCTTGGAATGCTCAATAAACTATTAACCCTCGTCAACCCTTCCAAAGCAGACCACTCTTCATCATCTTGTGCAACAGATATACATTCAGCAAGTGTCATTGTCATCATCTTCGACTCAACCCCACAACTCTTAGGGATAGTTTCCTCTTTAACCTGGACAATCTCGCCCTCCTCCTCCTCCTCCTCCCCCTTGTTAATGATGCTGACACTCTCTTCAGAATCTTCTTCTTTGTGTGAAGCCTTTATTACATTGCTGGCTACTGATGAATCTTGTAGAAAGAGGCAGACTACAGTACAGTCATCGTTCTTAGAAGTTGGATACTTGATTCTCCATGATCTAACAGCTGTGTCCACTAGAGCTCGAGCTGCTGTGCTTCGACTAGGAGCTGAAGCAACAATGTCCACAGCTTCTTTGTTTGACAACACATCCCATACACCGTCGCTAGCAAGAATAATGAACTGATCTCCTTGGGTAAGGCGACGGTAGTTGATGTCCGGGACTGAGATAAGACCGTAGTCTTTGAGACAGAAGTCACCAAAAGCTCGAGCCATTGCTAAACCAGGTGAGTCGCTGTTCGGTAACCATACTCGAGCTACTTCAGGCTCATCTTGCAACGCAAAGACTCTACCTTTACACTTGTGGATTCTCGCTGATTCACCTGAGATTAGTACAAGTGAAAGTTACAAAACTGTCTTTCTCATTCTTCAGAAGAGTTTTTAAGAATCTAACATACTTGGCAGATCAGGTTTTAAGTCTACAGTTAGTTGTACAGCGACCAAAGCATTGTCTTGGTCTCTTGTGGCAAGAACAGCTCTAGAGTCACCAATGTTTCCGACCACCAAGTCCTCACCCTAAAAAGGAATCATTAATCAAAAGCGATGCGATTAGAAGCAAAGCTGAGTGAGTACCTACCTGCTTGATCAGAGTGACTGAAGTTGTTCCACTGCAGAAACAATCAATAGTTGGGTGCATTTTCAGGTCTTTATCTATCTGCTGGCAAGACTTGAGCAACGCGTGTTTAAGAGGCAGATACATCTCTGGAAGTTGTTCATCGTTGGGATTCAACTCACACCACTGCTCATCCATAGTAGTAGTAACAGACTCGCTTCTCTTCCCTTCTTCTTCTTCTTCTTCTTCTTCTTCCTCAGTACAATTGATTTCTAGACCTTTCTCGTTCACTAAGCCGTTTTGTTCTGACTCTGAGGTCAGTTTCAATTGAGTTGAGAGTGTGGAGGGCAATGTATCTCGGACTTTCTTGGCCACCATATGACCAAATGGTCCATGTCCATCAAATACACCACAGAACACTGTATCGTCTCTTGAACAAAAGTTCTGCAATTTGGAAGTAATTTTCATAAGTTATATAATTGTCTATTTATTTCTAAATATAACACCAAAAGAAGAAGGGTAAGAAGATATAGAAGCTAGTGGTCCCTGTACAATTATGTGGAAACAGGTCAAAGACTCAAGACAGCACAGGAAGAACACAAAGCCAATTCATTTTCACAGCTCTAAGAGCTCTGTGATGGTCCCAAAAAAATTGACAATAGACATCTATCATTCCAAGTTTCTCTCACTTCCTAAGGCACTAGCAACAAAAGAAAAACACAACCATGTTCTGAGTATCTATCTGATCAGATCAGCAACAAGACACATGTGCAAGTTATCAAGTAGCTTTACTCAAACATTAAACAAAACATTGCTTCACCAGAATCAATGAAATGGGTTGAAAAAAAAAACTGAGTGAAAAGATCAAAACTTTGGAGAGAATAATAAGGAAACAAACCTCAAAAACGAGCATAGCGTCTTGATTGGTTCCCTTCTTGCCCTGCTGTGTATAAAGACATGCAATTTCACACGAACCATTCGAGATCAACCGACCCGAAACCTCTTGAACCCCTTCTTCAACTTCGCTGCCGCCCTTTAAATCTCTCGGCCGCCGCCACCGTCCTGAGCCTAATCTATCCTCCACCGTCTCAGCGGTGGTGCTTGTTTCTCCCGGTTCCTTCCCCGTGGTCCTACTCCTATCTACTGAGTAACACAGACCCATTTCTGAAAAAATCTGGAGAAAAAAAAGCTGAAAGCTTTAAAACCAAGTTCAAACTTTTTTTTTGTCGGCAATGATTTATGGTATTAGTCTCCTCGGCGGATAAAGAAGCCAAACGAGAAAAAATAACGAAAACCAGTAAAGAGCTCAAAAACCGAGACTTGGAGAGAGTCTACTATACTATACTTTTAGCTTTAGCTTTTTGGACTTTGATTTTTCAAAATTTTCTCGGGAAAAAACAGCTATTTTCTCGGGTAAAATGGAAAAGAGAGGTAACAGATCATCGCATCTGTATAGAAATCAAACTCTGATGAACTGGAACAGAGTGACGCCAATACCAGCAGAGACCCACAGAGCCAACGTTTTACTTACTCCACTTCCTAAGTGGAGAGAAGAAATAATAAAAGAAAGAATTAAAATTTTCGTGAAATAAAGAAAAAGGAAGGAAGGAAAGAGTAAGTAATGATTCAAAGTAACAACTGAGAGAGAAAGAGAGATGGAGACGATGATCCTTGATCAGACAAAGGTCTTAGTTTGGTTCCGCACGTGAGATCCTTTTTTTTTTCTCTTCTCCTTTCATTTTAGTTTTTTCTATTTTTTTTTCTTAATTAATAATTGCGGGGAAATTTGGTTCTTGGCTGCATCGTACCCTCCATCACCAGATATCCACCCAGTTACGCGGTGACACGTCACATACTCCGGTGTCTTTTGTTCGCTGTCTGCTTGTAAATGTTTCGGAGTATTGTTTATTAGCCCTGCTAATTAATTAATTAGTTAAGCATTAACTATTTAATCCGTTACAGTGTCCTTTTCTGCTTATGTTAACCTAAATTCTAAAGCTAGCCAAAAGTTAGAAATTTTCTTTTTAAGTAGCCACTTGTGTTAATTACTGCATTTAAGGTGTTAATCTGGAATATATTTGATTTCTGTTTGTTTTTTTTTTAATTTTAAAGCTTTTGAGAAAACATAAGAAAAAGTTCAATAAACTGGAATTTCAATTCTGTATAAACTAGAATCGTTTCAGATTTGTTTATATAACTTTTCTTCATAAATGTATAGGCTCTATACTCTAAGAACATTAAAGAAAAGCAATTTATGACTAAAAATAGAATTCACGGATTGTGTGCTGTTGGCCTATGCAGACACCGACGGTCGACAAGTCTTAGTTGTCCCATTGAGCTGGTGTGAGAGAGAGATGCATTCATTTACACTCATCCAAAACATACTTTACATTCGTTTATTAAACTCCTGAAATCTAATTCATCATATATTACAAAGATGCTTCTCCATAACTCCTCCGTATCAAATATTACACAAATCATCATGTAACCATGGTTATTAAATAGCTACCATGGTACGTGTACTATATATTCCTTACCTAAAATGACACAAAGTGATAGTAGGGAGTGATGTAATCATGAATCAAATTACAAAACAACTGAAAGCAAATCTTGCCTTCATCTGATGTATTATATATCTTATTGAAATACTTATTGCTGAGGATGATACAAACTTTAGACTTAGCCACACATCTTTTTCAGGTTTCTTAGGAATCAAACCTGTGAGAAATTTGAACAGAGAAGTATTATGAACTTTTGTGGTTACCAAATCATAATGTTGAACTGAAAAAGTTGCATAAAGGATGCAACTTACTTGGGCGTGTTCGGTTTTGTACTTCTGAAGCTCTTCTTCTGCACAAATGAGCCTGTGCACCAAACACACAAATATAAGAAAGAATGGTTAGATTCTAGATTACAACCAGAGAGAGAAAAGTATTTCAAAAGGATGAGAGATGCTTTCGATGGTGGGAGATTGTCCAAGTTACTTACCTCCATTGCAGGTCGGTTATGTCGTGGAGCAACTCTTTCTCTCTTTCGTGTGCTGCTTCAAGCTGTGATTCAATAGAAGAACAATATTGCTGGTATCCAAATTGGTTGGAGGAATATGATTCAAATAATTTTTACTTTTTTTTTTTGCTGACGATTACATACCATTGATTTCTCAGTAGGAGCAACGCTAGGTTGGTGTAAGCCTCCTGGTTCACCTGAACGTCCATCTACATCGGAGAAAGTTAAAAAAAAACATTCTAATCCGGTGGCAATAAAAATGTAATCGACCAGGAGAGTGAATGGAGACAGAAATTAACCTGTCAGCTCTCTGTTGGTGAGTACTTTCATCATATGCAGAATGTTCTCCTGTTTTATTTTTGGGAGGATGTAAATTATGCAATCATCTTTTAATAGACACAAAGAAGGCAAAAAGCATACCCTTTCTAATATGTTGGTTTGCAGAACTGGATACACCAGCGGGTAAACGTACGAGCTGGTTAGATTTGGTAACGCGACATCAGATCCTGAAACAGAGGGAGGTAGAGAAGCAGCAGAATGTTGGCTGAGCACCTACATAATGGCAAAAATGTTCTGTTTTTGTTTTTTGTTCCTCTTATAATGAATAGTTGTGGTAATAGAACTTGATTGTTTGTATCTGCAGCTGATAAGGCTGACCTCGAAACTATTACAAACCTGCATGCTGTGACTCTTTTGTAAGATTGGAGATGGAACTACTACCTGATAAAGAGAAAGTGAATACGAAAATACAAATAAATAAAAAAACGTGAGTTAATAAACAAATAACCCGTTTTTTCCCTCTTAAAGCCATGAAAATGGAGGTTACCTTGTCAATGTCGAGATTTTCAGAAGTTACTTTAAAACGTCCTCTTTGCTGCACAACTGGCGGCTTTGATTTGTCGTCAGGTTCATCTAGGCTCGCTGACACATATACACCATTTAATTAATTAGAAAGAGCATTGATCCACATGGGTGTTTATATTGGATTCAAATATTTACTTACAAGCTGCTTTGGGTGGTTTAACAGCCATCTCTGTTGGTACTTCATCTCCTCCCACTGTAGGATGTGCCCCATTTTGAAGCTGGTCTTGGATTTTATCACTGGAAATTAACATACTAGCTTAGATCTAAATGTCACTTACCGAGAACATGAATGAACCAAACAAAGGTCTTACAAAAAGCAGTGCATGTTAATGGACTAACCTGTCTCCTTTATTGACACAATTGCCGGCTGGAATCTCTGTTGGATGATTGGTTGCGACAGATGTGGAATCCGTTGGTTTCCCATTGCTTGCATGCACACTTGCAACAGCTGTATTATTTAAAGATAGATCCTCATGACGGGGAGAGGAATATACGTAGTTATCATAACTGGGGCTGGCAAGACTTGAATCATCATCAGATTTATCCCTGATCAACCAAAATATTATTTTGTTCAGTTTATAGACCTCTCAGTTCCAGAAAAGTAGACAACAAAATGAAAATCTCAAATAGAGAATAACAGATAAAATTAGGAGATAAACCTGGCGATACTTAAAGTTCGGTGAATTAGGGGTTGGAGATGCTTATTTGGCAGGTGACCAGTATCTTCCTGCAGACATTAGGTAATAAAGAACCCCAAAACCTCGATTAAATAACAAACAAAGATGAAAAAGGATCTGAGAACTATTTCTACAAGAGGGCACCTGTGTTTCCGGTTGCATATCATGTGAATCTAGAGCCTGCAACGAAGTTGTGCTTTCAGATAAACTGCTCTCAGACAAGCCACAATCTATGTCCTGGATCTGGTGGAAATAAGAACATCATAATATGAATTTTATATAAATGAAGCACGGCTACTTTTTATGGGCTAAAGGAGAGCAAACTTATACCAAGGAAGCTTGGGCTTTCATGTCATCGAGATTGAAATTCCACCCGCTGATACCTCTCTTATATTCATTCTGCATGTTACTATGACAATAGGTTAAAGGCCATATACTCGGAAAAAGATTTAAACATTGATAGAGAACTGGAAAAACACAAACCTGCGACAGCTCCTCCTTCTCTCCATCTGCCATTTTCTCTTGTGCAAGCATATCTTCTTCTTTTTTCTGCATGTAGAAAGCATATACCCATCAGTTCTTTCATAAGACAATGATTGATAATATTTAGGAACAGCTAAGGGATATCTACATGGTTTTAATTATTTCAACCTTTATGGCCTGAACACGGTTAACAAGATCTGGTAATCCATCCAGAAGTTTCCGAGCAATGTAGTCGCTTGACCTTGCTTGCTTGAAAAAGGAATGCTTTAACAACTTCTTAGCAGATGGGCGTTTGGAAGGGTCTTTGACTAGACAACTAGCAATCATCTGCTTGAAAGACTGAAAATACCAAGAAAAAGAGGCAAAATTGAGATGATAATAAGCCAAAAGATGTGACCAGGATGTAAAGTATTGACTGAAACAAAGAGTATACCCTTGAAAACTTCCTATCTCTTTCGTAATCCAGCCCTGGGGGTGCATTTTGCAAGGTCATAAGCAGAACCTGAAACCATAATTGTTTTAGAATTGAACCAAAGATTTTGGAGCTGAATTCCAGATATGACAAGGCAATGAACCTTCATAGGTGGATATTTAGAGAAAGGAGCGTGTCCATGTGCAAGCTCTAACCCAGTTATACCAAACGACCAAATATCAGCCCTGAAGTAGATGTTCCAAATAAGACTATATACTCCTCTAGTAAACACAAGCAAATAGAGTGAGTATGGGAGGCTAAACATACTTGAAGTCATAACCATGTAGCTGCTCCATGACTTCAGGTGCCATCCTGTGAAAACAAGAAACAATAGATCATGCACATGAGAACTAAATTCAAACGGTTGGGGACAGTAGTTACCACCAAGGAGCACTTACCAGCAAGGCGTTCCAACAAAAGTGTTCCTCGTCCGTTGCCTATCACCAGAATCAAAGAGACAGGCAGATACACCAAAGTCTCCCAATTTGATTGCACCACGAGCACCGAGCAAAATGTTCCCCGCCTGAAACAAAAAGGATAATCCATTTGATAATTTAACAACATGAACCAACAAGACGAGGATATATCAATAAATGGACTGACTTTGACATCACGATGAATGTGGCCGTGCTGATGGAGGTAGTCTAAGCCCTTCAAGGCCTCACGGAGCATAGTGGCGATAATAACTTCCTCAAAGCCATCAGGATAAGCCGCTTTGAGAATGTGAAGACAAGAACCACCAGACATGTAAGGCATGACAACCCACAGGTTGTGGTCACTCACGAAAGAGCAATGCGATTTCAACACATTGGGATGATCTACTAGCATCATCGTCTGCGCTTCACGTGATATATTGTTCTGCCAACCAACCAAAACAAAACACGTAATAATTATTAGCTTTAATTAGAGAGAAGAACCCCACAAGGAAGTGTTATCAAATCACACCAGGTCGCAGTTGTCTCGTTCGAAATCGAGAATCTTAATAGCAACGACTTCGTCGAAAGGGATGCACAAGGCGCGATGCACTAGAGCGCTGCAGCCTTGACCGATGACCTCGTAGATGGTGTAGTGCTCTGGCCCTATCGGATACTTCTTCTTCTCCATTTTTTAATCTCTACGATCGATTCTGGATTCAATCAATCCACATATATTTACAATCAAAATTGAGCGGTTCAAAACTCAAAACGCAGCTGGCAAAAGTTGCTTACTAGTAAATTAATTAATGGTTACCCGAATAAATCTATTTAGGGAAACAAATGAGATTCGAAAACGTAATCTCGTCGTAATTTTTTATAAAAAAGAATTAATTGTTTTACCGGGAAAATCAAGGCATTGATTAGTGAGGAGTGGGAGAAAAGGAAAGAGATGGATCTCGTGCTGATGAAGATATTGAATTTGATTGATTGATAATTTGATGATGATGAACCCCCCTCTTTTTTTCTTCGTTGGATTTTCTTTGAGAAAAAAAAAATATTGAAATGAGAGAGAGAAAGGGAGAGAGTGAGAATCGGATCGCCACTCAAAGCTTTGTAGGGCTTGGTATGGTGGTGAATATTGGAATCCCGCCACTTTAGGTCTCTTTCTCCTTCTTCCTTCAAACTTTCCTTATTTGTATAATCACTATTTAAAAAAAAATATTATCCAGCTAAATAAATAACTAAAACCGTCTAATGTTTCATTTACGCAGCCGGTTCAATCACCGGTTTTCTCCTGAACCAAACGAAACCGTGACGGTACTTCTGGATATTATCCTTTTTCGTAGTCTTTTCTTTTGCTACGAGACCACCAATTTGTCTTAAACCAAACGAGACCGGTTTGCCTACGCTACTAGCCTACTAGACTAGACTAGAGTAGTAGTAACTTAATGGTTCAACTTTCAATCTCGGAAAATCCGTGAAGTTATGATAAATATCTGTTTACGCTTTTATGTTTATACCTTCAAGATTTACGTGATCATACTTGCGTCTCTGCTCACATAAATTACCATTTCAACTACCATATGTCAAGTTGGACGTATCTAAAGCAATTATTTTCCTTCCAATAGGTAAAGTTACAATGCCGATTTTCGTAATAGACCGTATGTAGTACTGTATCTTTTAGCAAGGCCCCTAGTCCATGAATGAATGATACTCACAAGTCACAACAAATAGATAGCCCATTATATGAATTACGACGAGAATCATACACTCGTAAGCGAGCCGAACAAATATACAGCCCATTAATAGCCCATTATACAAAGAAAAACAAACTCACCACAAGGATGAAGGACCCACTCACTTTACTTATTATTATTACTAGATCTTTTCGCCGCGCTACGCGCGGCTTATGCTTTTTAAATTATCTTTTATTAGTTTATATATACCGTTAGATCTAGTATATATATTTGGTGAAGTAGAAATAAAATAATTATAATCAAAATTTAAAATACTTTTAATATGTGTGAAAAATCCAAATATATATTTGAGAAATTTATAATCACTATAAGTTAGAAAAAAGTCAAAAACTTCACCATGCAGTTCCGAGTTGAGCTAACATAAAATATAACAAATTTCAATAAGATAATTTTTTTGAAAAAACTTATGTAAATATATGTTCGTAATATAAATATAAATTAAAAATTAATGTATAAAAATATTATATAAATATAATCATTATATTTTATATTTTGTTTTCTATTCACAGTAAAGTATATATTTAGTTTTTCTTAATATTTTTAAATGTTCGATGTTATTTTTCATTTTACACTTAAAATGCATTTGCATTTATTGTATACCCCATATAATCGAATAGGAACGATATAGAATACCGTGAAATCATATGTTCTTCATATTTTTACATAAAACATACATCAAAATATATAAATCTCAAAAGGACATATTTGTAAATTAAATAAATATGAAAACCCTAAAATTATTAAGTTATAGAAATTTTACTGTTTTGGAATTGGAAGGAGTATAAATTAAACCTTAAGTTTTAAAATAAATTAATTTTTTTGTTTATATTATATCTTTTTGTCATCATTATATCATTATATCTTTTTGTTTATATTATATAATTTATTTGTTTTGATATAATATTTGGAAAATTTAGAGTGAAATATTTTGAAAGATAATTTTTTTGTTTGGAATATCAATAATTTATATGTAAACATAGTCACAGTTTCTATTAATCTTTTAATAATCATGTTTAAACTCTTTTAAGAGTTCACATACTATATATTTATTAAGTTTTTATTTTTAATTGTTTTATGTATATAATATATTTTTTATACATCATCTGATTTAATTTTAAGTTATTATTTAAAGAATAGGTTAATAACCTTACTTTCATATACATATATATATATATATATATTTTCATAAATGTGTAAGTATTTTGAATATTGAAATCTGCAAATTTTATGACCAATAAATATGTTTCAATAATCTTTAGATTTTGAAGCTATAAATTATTTTCAATAGATGCCAAAAAAAAGAATTATTTTCAATAAACTTAATAAAGACAATACTTTTAGAACAACAAACAATACATGTCACCATTTCCAGAAAACATTGGAACCACACTTAGTACGTTGGAACTCTTTCTTTTGAAACGTTGAAATCTCGTATACCAATTGTTAAAGATTAGATATGCAACTATAACACACCTTTGGTTATAAAAAAAAAACACACACACACACACACCTTTGGTTATTTTTTTGAAAGTTTTCCATTGATTTTACTATTGTTTTCCTCCAGCGAGGAGCTTCTTCAAATAAGCTGGCCAAGTTGTTAATGTTACAATGGCTATAGGACGCCATGGCAGTTTCTGTGAATTTGCCTATGTTGAGTTTGCTTCGATTGAAGAGTATTGCCAACAGAGTAACAGAGTATCAGACTCATCAAACCAAGCTTGGTCGGGGCTCCGGACAGACGGGTGTGGCTTAAGATTCCATCAGGAGATTATAGCACTAAATCTGGGTATCTTTCTGCGCTGGAATGCAAAGATCAAGAGTCCCTAACTTCTCAGAATCATCAAACCAACTGGTATAAGGACGTCTGGAACATCAAAGCAGCACCAAAAGTTAAATTGTTTGTCTGGAAAGCACTTCACAACGCTTTTACCTGTAGGGTGGAAGTCACCAGCGTCGCCATATTGTCATCGATCCTTGTGTCCTGCTGATGATCAGCCTTCTTTCCTCTTTATCAGTTTCGCTATGTTGGCTCCATGAGACCAAGCGATCTTGGTTCATGTCTTGTTCAAGGCACTGTGAAACATGATGCTCTACATAACTAAATATAACTCAAGTTTTCTTCTCCTTCCTGAATACCCTGCATAACCCAATACCCACAGCCATCAGAAACAAACAATAATAATAGACAGAACAATTTTCCATATACAATGCAATCAAAAATCAAATCATGTAATCGATACAAATCAAAAATAATATTGTATACTCCCACCTTTCCGGTGGATTTAATATTATGTATTGAAAATTGATTAAAGCAACAAAATAGGAACAAATACGGAACTACTAATAAGATTTTAGTTGACATCTTTTAAAATAATTTGCATAACTGTCTGAATATAGAAAACTAATCATCACAAACTATATAAAACTTCCATTACAAACGCTTGACATTTTCATTTAACAATGTGACACTATTGATTCATACATATGGTCTTTAACATACCTTCTGAACATTATTTCTAAAAACATATTAGATCAATCTCGTCTCTCTCAAGTAGTAACACTTTTTGTAAAAGCAAAAGAGAGGAGACATGAACATACCTTAATCCATATCTGAAACCACTGCTCCAAACATGCTTGTAGGATTTAAGTCTCCCAATGACATCATATCTTATGCCCTGAAAATGGATTAAGTGGGTTCAATCTGAAAGCTTGATAGTAGTCCTACAGGTTTAAAAAGAAAGATTAAGACAAAGCACTATAAACAAATATTAGAATACTAAATCTAACTAATTCAGATTTAATACTTTTCTAGTATCTGAAGCTGGTTTGTACTCTGAAAGTCAGTAGAACTAAACTAAACAAAGTTGGAATCAACTATTTTTAATCACTTTATGAAAGTGAATATTCAGTTTACTAAGAAACTCAGATCCAACTATGATCATCTATGTAAGTACCTAAAAGAGAACCCAAAGGAATGTTCTCAAAGCGTTGATTGCTTTTGAATATTTAAAAGACCTTCATTAAATTTTATTTGGCAAAAAGGAGAAAACTTTACAACATACTTTTGCTGGAAAGCTAAAAAAAAACATGAAAAACTGGTTGAGACAAAAAAGATAAAATAAAAAAACTACACAAAGTAGTAAAGACATAGGCTCACAGCTTGGATTCACGAATGACTGTTGAAAATACATCCCAAAAACACAAACAGGTCAATGTATTCAAAAGAAGACAGTGAGGTTGAAAGAAGAAGCATGCAGCTTCCAGTTCTCTGCTCTTGGCTTCTTCAAGAGAGTTCATGAGAAGCGTTTTATTTAATGGAAGGGACTAACTTAGAGTTTGACCTGCGGTGGAAGTTGAGCACATAAGAACTCAGTTATGACACCATCAATGATTCTATCTTCTTGAGGACAAACCCTCTCTGTTTCGCTGAACCATGTGGAAAGCTCAACGTTAGGGTGGTGAACATGAAACCAAATTAAAAAATATAGCAAACATATCTGACCGAGAAACCCTTACCGCTGCAGGTAACTGGAGTTCGTGGAGCTAAAGAGTAGACCGATCCCGCTTCAAGGTTAGGCTGGTGCGTCGCAAGGCGGTTGACATTCACAGTCACCGGCATCATGGTCGACTGAATATAAAAAAAAACAGCATCAAACAGGATTAAATAGTATGACAAAATTCAAGGCAACAGAGAATTAACAGAGACGATGAATACACATGAACTTCAAATCTTTATAAACAATAAACAAATCATAAAATAATAAGAGTTACATAACCTGAGAGACGATTAAAAGCATGTCGATGCCCATGAGCTCTCCACCAGGTCGGACGTTTCAGGCCTCACAAAAGCGGAGTAAGCGAACTTGACGGTGGAAGAGGAGTGTCCAGCCTGCAGAGCGGAGAGGACCGATACGTTAGCCATTTTACTGATTAGTCTAGAACGAATGTGATGATGTTATGAAAAAGGATAGCTTACCTATTTATAGTCGAACTCTACCGTCTCTGAAACCTTAAAGGTCGCATTGAATCTAGATCGTGCCTGCTCGATTAATTGAGGACTTTAAGGTGATGAATCGGTTACAGGATTTGCCAGGGGAAGAAGATGGAAGGTCAGCGCGCAGACAAAGTCGCCACCAGGTCTGGAGTCGCGAAATCTATTACGCAGCGTTTCATCTACGTGACCTGATAAACCTAATATGGGCCAAACGAAATAAAGCCCAACTGATTTTGAGTGATGCATCCGACGTGGCAAAAAGACTCTCTCCCATTGGTCGATTTAATTAAATGACGTGGACAGCTTAGAATTTGAGGGTATTCCCCTTTTAGTATAGTATAGATTTTTTTTTTGTGTAACAACCCACTCACTTTACTAACTACCATCAAATCAGCCTAACTCTAAACAAAAAAAAAGCCAACTCTAAACAAAGCTTACAAGTACTGTAGTAGGATTTATTGATTTCTTTGTCGGGATTTAGCAATCAATCTCAGGATGCATTGACAAATTTTTAAGTCACCAACCAGTATACAATATATATATGTATAAATGCAAGTATGAATAGTCATGTAATGTCGGTCGAAAACTTAAAAGCCAGCTAGAATAACAACAACCCCCACATGTTGAAAGCATTAATACAAAGTTCACAAGTGAGTGGAATATAACTCGATTCCATCCCAACACAACCTAACACGCTTTCTCTCTTTTTATAATTTTTTTTCTTTTTCCAAAATCTATTTTTCCTTAATTGTCGGTATTTGTAACGGACTCTGTTCTTTTTGAGCTTTTGACATACCGCGTTTACCGGCGAATCGTCTCTTACTCTAGGGGAACGTTTGCTATTGGGAGCTGAAGGAGGATCTCTCGGAATCTAGTGTCTTATTGTCGACGGAGATCTCCT
The DNA here is from genome assembly GCA_019705995.1 of Raphanus raphanistrum x Raphanus sativus. NCBI lineage: Eukaryota > Viridiplantae > Streptophyta > Magnoliopsida > Brassicales > Brassicaceae > Raphanus > Raphanus raphanistrum x Raphanus sativus. Next base: position 53,911,021 of record CM034043.1, read on the forward strand.
TCATCTCCAGATCTCGAATCGGTTTGTAATCTCTTCCCCTGTTTTGATCTGTTCTATTCGCGTCAAGTTTTGAGCTGACTTCGGATTCAATCGTTTAGTATTGAAAGTTTTCGTGTTAGATGGATGGACTTAGATTGGTTAAACTCGTCGTCACAGATCATTACATCATCTTTATCCTGCTCCCTTACATAGTGGCTTCAATGAAAATTATTATTTTTGAGAGATTTGGCAATGGTAGAAGCTGTGATCTTTTATGAGCTAAAGTTTCACACTTTTAATTTTGAACTCAGACTTGCATTTCAGGTTGGTGGGCTTAAACTATGGTTCTTGATGGGATTGTAACATCACCATTACGAAGGCCACATGCGCTGAAGAAGCAATGGGAGGACTTGGGTAGCTTCTCTACTGTTTTCCGGAGGCATCGCTTTCTTTTAACCGCTATGCTCCTTTTGGCCTTCCTCTGCACCATCTATATCTACTTCGCCGTCACTTTAGGCGCTAGGCACTTGTCGTGTTCGGACATGACCGGGAAAGCGAAGGCAATCTGTCAAATGGAACACGTCCATGCCAGTTTCTCTAAAGTGAGGAAACTGAAATTCTTTTAAAAGAGTGTCAGCCAAAGCTTGATACTCATTATAATGCAATGTGTGTGTAACAACAACAGCCTAAAGAAATTGGTTACGTTTAATCATAATGTAAACTTTTTGTATTGTTATTTGTATTATTTGATTATATGTCCCAAGATGATGATTCCACAAACATTGTATAAATGAATCTTTGTAATGGAATTGTAATACTGAAAGGTTTTTGCTAGAGTGGAGGGAACATCGAGAGTCTTTGTTATCACACAATTAAACAACATTTTGATGTCTTTATCAGATTCCATCATCACCATGTTTGGTGAGGAGCCAGTGGTTCAACATCTAACTTGGGAGATAGATCAAAGAGAGATGCTGGAGCAGTCATCTCTACGCTCCAAGAGTCATTAATGTTCATCTCCATTTCCATCTCTTCTTCATCTTCCTCCTCTTCAATAGTTACCTCTAGATCTTCAGGTGATGAACGGATCCTCTCAAGCTCAATGGATACCTCTCTCATGTTTGGCCGCTTCTTCCCTTTTAAGCTTAAACACCTTCTCGCAAGTTTCGCCGCAGCCAGCACTTGTTCATGTTTGCACTCTTCTTTGATCCGAGAATCAACAATATCAAGAACCCTGTTCTGTTTCATGGCCTCGTTGAAATGAGAAGCAAGCCCTCTGTTTTCTTCAGACCGCATAGCAGAAAACGGTTTTTCTCCGGTTATAAGCTCTACCAAGACAACCCCGAAACTATAAACATCGCTTTTATCCGTAAACTGGCTGGTCTGAAAGTACTCTGGATCCAAGTATCCAAAAGTACCTGCAACTAGAGTTGTCAAGTGAGTCTGATCTATGTTGACAGATCTCGAAGTACCAAAATCAGACACTTTCGCTCGATACTTCTCGTCCAAAAGTATGTTTGTGGTCTTGATATCTCTGTGATAGACCGGAGTAGATGCAGCCGAGTGCAAATAAGCAAGAGCTCCCGCAATCTCCACAGCGATCCGCAAACGCACTTCCCAAGTCATTATGATGTAATCATCAGAATCATCGTGTAGCCGCTTGAATAAGTCTCCGTTTGGGATATGCTCATAAACCAAGATAGGAACCTCCGTTTCTAGACAGCACCCCATGAGTTTCACAATGTTCCTATGGTTAATCTGGGAGAGAACACTGACTTCATTGATGAACTCCTCGACTTTGTCTTCATCCAGAACTTTAGATCTTTTCACAGCGACGATTCGTCCGTCTACCAACATTCCTTTGTAGACCGTACCTTGACCTCCATGCCCAAGAACTCTGTTCTTGTTAAAGTTATCAGTCGCTTTCTCCAGCTCTTTCGAGCTGAATATTTTCGATGTCGTCTCCACGTTGCCTCCTTCTTGTGTGGTTAACTGTTGCTTCAACAACAAACCTCCATTACGTTTAAAGAACTTTCTCTTCCTGATTATATTTCTTTTCTTCTTAACGAACTTGATAAATCCCCATATCCCAAGAACCAAGAACAACAGCACCAAACCTATAAAAAGACCTACACAATGACCCACCAAAAACACCATGAAGATCACATCTTTTTCTGACTTAAGAATCTGAAAAGAAAAAACCCATTGACTCACCTTGAATCACAGGCTTGATCTTCCCTGATTCCTTTGCCTCACACCTATACGTTCCAGGGACATTCACACAAGTTTTCTCTCCACAGCTGATTACTCCTCTTCCTTCCTCACATTCATCAATGTCTTTAACAACAACAAACAAACAAAAGAGGGGAATCAAATCAACAGATGCGTTACTAACATAAGCCAAATAAGATGAAGGATGATCTTACCAAGACATCCACCAGGAAGATAAGGATTCCCTCTGTAACCAATGCTATTGCAGTAACAGTTACTGTAACCAAACCCAGAGAAGTAACCATACTCGCAAACACAGCTCGGCGCGCTCGTGTACATCCCAGTTTCCGTCAAGTTCACACACCCCACCGGATCCCTTAACCGAGAATCAAAGAACCATCCAAGCTCAACCACACTAAACCCTTTACTATAAATCTCCTCCGCCTCCGTCACATTCGCCGGAGAGTAAGTCTCGTTCGTCAAGAACGCAACTTTACAGCCTCCTCCTCCTTGAGTAGTGTTACCACCGGAGCTTTCTAGGCTAACGCCGATCACTTGCGGTTTAACCGCCGTGATCACCGCCTGACAACATCTGTAACCACTGCAGATCTTGTCTAAACGACTCTTCTCGCAGCTCGATTCGCATCCTATGATCTGAGATTCGATGTTGGTGACCAATGCTCTGGCCTCGCAACCTACCGAGACGAGACGGTTCGACTCGGTGATGAAAAAGGGGCTTCCTTTGCCGGTGAGGTTTAAAGGAGGAGGCTTTACGGCGGGTCGCTGAGAACAGCCGGAGGAAGTCACCGGATATTTGATGTGGACGACGCCGTATGAAGTGTCGATGCTGTTTCGGAGAGTGATGCTTACTAACTCTCTGTTGATCTTAGAGAGGTATGGAGCTAAGGGCTTGTCGGAGGTGGAGGTGGTGGAGTTACAGACAACCTCGTACCAGTCGTTGAGGTAACAGTCTTTATGTCCGATGCCGAACGGGAAAGGAATAGAGATCCCTCCACAGATTCTATTACAAGAACTTGAAGAGTTGAGATTTTGAGCTGTTGTTATTAAAGAAGGGGCATTGAAGATGAACAGAGTAAGGAGAGAGAGTGGGATACAAAAGAAAAGTCTCTCTCTCTTCATTTCTTTTTTTTTTGTTTTTGGTTTTCAATTTTTCATTTTTTTCTTGTAATGATTTTTTGTATGAGAGCTGCTAGCAAATAATTGAGCTGCTTCGGTGGATGAAAGTTTGATGGAAAAAAATGTCACTGGTGATGGGGTTTAATCTTTACATCTCAACTGATTAATGAATTATGGGAATGAAGTCAACTACTACCAAACCAAAACCATGCGTATACAACACAATCCAAAAGTTGACTATCTTCCTCGAAAGTTGAGAAATGAGATCTTTTATTACAAAACTTGGAGACCTTTATTAAAAAGTATGTTCACACTCACTCACACGCAAGCATAAAAAATTAGGACATAAAACCAAAGATATGAGACGATGTGGTGGGTAGGCGACTTCTACCGAGTTTGATGAGGAAACAAAGGTTCGGTATCTGACAATGACGATGTAGCGACACTGTTTTGAGAAACTGGAGCGGTAACAGCCACGTCATTCCATGAACTTTCCCCTATGTTATTAACTTCCACGGCTCTTTTGTTTTTGTCTTCGCCAACGTACTCATGCGACTGCATGTCTTCAGACGACCCACGTATTTTCTCTAATTCCATGGACACTTCTCTCATGCTCGGTCTTTTTCTCCTTTTCATGTTCAAACACGTCCTTGCAAGTTGTGCCGCTGCAGTCACTTGGTTCAGGTTGCATCCATCTCTGATTCGTGGATCGATAATGTCAAAGAGTTTGTTCTCTTTCATTGCAAGAGTGAAATAACTCGACAATGTCCTGTTTTCTTGAGACCTCAAGAAAGAAAACGGCTTTTCTCCGGTGATAAGCTCCACGAGGACCACGCCAAAGCTATAAACATCACTTTTGTCTGTGAACTGGCTAGATTGGAAGTACTCAGGATCCATATAGCCCGCCGTACCCGAAACCACGGTTGTTAAGTGGGTATGATCCACTGTTACCGATCTTGACGTTCCAAAATCAGATACCTTGGCTCGATACTTCTCATCCAACATTATGTTTGTAGACTTGACGTCTCGGTGATAGATTGGAAACGATGCGGACGAGTGCAGGTATGAGAGAGCTCCGACAACATCTACAGCAATTCTTAGACGTACTTCCCATGTAGCCGTCATGTTATCGCCACACTCATCATGAAGATGTTCGAAAATGTTACCATTAGGTATAAACTCGTAGACGAGAACTGGGACATGTGTCTCAAGGCAACATCCCAAGAGTTTCACAATGTTCATGTGGTTGATCTGAGAAAGAATGACAACTTCGTTGATGAACTCTTCCAACTTGTCCTCGTCCACCACTTTAGATTTTTTCACTGCCACAATTCTACCATCGACCAGCATCCCTTTGTACACCGTACCTTGACCACCTTGTCCGAGTATTCTGTTTAAGCTAAAGTTCTCCGTAGCCTTTTCCAGCTCCTTTGAAGTAAACACTTTCGTCGTTTCGATGTTGCCTTGAGTTGAAGTTAATTGTTGTTGTAACAATAATCCTCCGTTACGTTTGAAAAACTTCTTCTTTTGGTTTAACTTTCTTTGCTTTCTAATAAATTTGTATGCCAAGTATACTCCAGCAACAAAGATCAATGACCCAAAACTCGAACCAACCCCTGCAACACACACAAAAGAAAGAAAAAAAAACATTGTATCGTTTTGGATATCTTAAAATAAATGTCGATCAAAAATTTTATGGATACCTATTGCAATTACTGGCCGGCGGTGATTTTGATCTTCCTTCACACATGTATAGCCTCCCTGAATATTGACACAAATTGTGCCTATACAATTGATGGATCCATGCTTGTCTTTTCCTTCTAGGCATTCATTAATATCTGGTTTAAAATATAATGAAACTGAAATCAAATGATGATCACATATATAGCCTTTGTTTAGACAGCTTCAAAATATGTTTATTTTGGCCATCTTAGAAAGATTAGGATAAAAACATGAAGTAGGAACACAATCACTAACCTTTGCATCCGCCCGAAACATATGGGTTGCCTCTGTAACCTTCATTGCATTCACATCTTCCATATCTTGAAAAGCTAGAATAATTTTCGCATGTACAATTTACTTCGTAAGTACTTTCATTTGAGTATCGCCTTGCTTGCATTTGCTCTTTACTATGGCATCCTAGCGAGTGGAAAAAAGAACTACTTGACGTGTGGATGACCCATCCCAGTTCAACCGTACCATATCCTTTAGCATGAATCCTTTGTGGATCAGAACCATTTGACAAAAGGTAGTTCTCGTCTGTTAAGAAGGCAACTTTGCACCCGCCCGACGTTGTCGTGGCGTTATCTATTCTGACACCAACAACCTGTTGATACTTACCAGGGATGTTTGCCTCGCAGCATCCAATACCGCTGCAGCTGTTTCTATTCGCAATGCTACTTTCATTACAATAACTGTCGTCGTAGCCATTATTGATATAACAATCGTCCAATACAAGAAAATCTCGAGTAGGTGTATGGGACTTTTTGCCGCATCTAGATTTGCACCCCACCATGCTTGATTCGACATTTGTCAACGATGCGGTGACGTTACAACCAGCAGCTATCAGTGTATTTCTACCACTAACGTAAAAAGGGGTATCAGTCAAATTCAAAAATGATCCAACCTCTTGTCCGTCGTCGCTTGAACATCCCTTTGAAGCTATTGAAGTTTTTATACGAATTGTCTCTGGAAGAGATATATCGACAACTTCCTTCCCAATTGCGGCAAGAAAAGGGACGTGATTCCCTGAAACAGAGGTACTACGATCACATTTGATTTCGTACCATGAATCGAGATAGCAGCCCTCCCCGATTCCGAATGGGTGCGGGATGTCGATTCCTCCACACTCACTAGGACAAGTTGATCTGGAAACGGTGAGATCCGCAAGGTTCAGCACAAGTAGCTGAGGTAAGAGAATCCAAAGAAAATAAGTTCTCATGTTTCTGATGCTTGTTGCTTTTTCCTGAGTGTTTACTTCTCGTAAGATGCATAGACGGGATTTGTTAGGTATATGTGAGGAGAAAGTTTGCGTTTACTTGGAAAAAGCAAACTGGTCTTGGTCTTCGTTATTTCTTTTCTCAATCAGCTGAGTTGTAAAGTGTAGATAATTGGAAGTGAGGTGAAGACAAGTCTCCGGAAAGAATCCAAAAGTTTGAACACTACGTCTACGGCTTCATGGAACTTGCATGTATTTAGATTATTATCTTCTTAATTAGGGATAACGACAGTTCCTAGTTTGTTTCTGTTGTTCTTGTGATGTGGTTTATTAGCAAGTGAATCTAATCTAGATGCTTCTCTATCTGACCATCTCGCTAACTCTAATTCCGATCTGTAGGGGGTGTATGTCTATGACAAATACATTTCAAAATGTGTAACTTTTGAATGTAAGATGTGTCGAGCCAAGTTGTGTCATTTAACTGAACAAAGTCCGGTCCGTCCGGTTTAGTTGAAGCCAAGTAGGCAAAGTGTGTCACTTATTTTTTGTTTCTTTTTTTGACGGAGAGGTCTCTGCGTCTCCTGTAAGTAAATTAGGTAAATCTTTTTTTTTTTTACTTTACAGACAACAATCATGGAGAGAGAGATAGAAGCTATGGCGGAGGAGCACTTCGACGTTCTGACTAAATCCGGAGAGAAGACAGGTGTGTCCAAACCCAGGCATGTGTGCTTTTCCCTTCCTTTTTTAGATGAAAATACACACAAATCGATTCGTACATACTACAAGTGATATGATCTTAGTTGGATCAAAGCTTGATCATCAAACCATTGATTGTTTATTCATTGAAAGTCTACTTCTTTTTGTAGGAAACAGTCACAGCTTGTTTTTATTTTTGTTTTTGTTTGATGCTTCGTTGACCCGTTACCTAAAAACAAATCCTCTGTTTGTCTCACTGTGTCTTTCTTCCTTATAGGTCAGAGATTCACCGAGATGGAGATTACCATCGTTCAGTCCATGTCTGCATCTTTGTGGAGAGTACGCAGGAACTGCTTCTCCAACTTCGCTCTGATGATAAAGATTCTTGGCCTGGACAATGGGACATCTCAAGTGCTGGTCATATCTCAGCTGGTGATCCATCTCTTATATCGGCTCAGTAAGTAATATCTGATTCTACTATTCCCTTTACTTTGAGATCATTTTACTAAAAGTTGATGTCTACTTAACTTTCTGTGTAGGCGAGAGCTTGAGGAAGAGCTAGGCATAAAACTCCCAAAGGATGCATTTGAGAAGTTATTCGTCTTCCTGCAAGAATGGTTTGTTTTTTAAATTCAAATTTCTTGGCTTATGTGATACATTTTCTCACTCTCTTCATAAAAATATTTTCGTTTGCTTCTTAAAGTGTTTAGCTTGATTGGTATGGTCGTTGCATTTTTGAAGCTAACTTGGTTTCTCTAATCTAAATAACCACACTGATTGGTTACTCTTTTGAGTCTCATTGAGGTATCGACAATGTGTTAATTTTCTTTTGTGTGCTTTTACAGTGTCATAAACGATGGGAAATTTATAAACAATGAGTTCAATGATGTGTATCTTGTTACAATTCTGCATCCAATCCCATTAGAAGCCTTTACTCTTCAAGTGAGTATCTTTTCTTTACAAAGCTTTAACTTTTAGTACTGATTAGTATAACCACTGAGCCTCACCATTATATGTATTAGAAAGAGGAAGTCTCTGCTGTAAAATACATACCTTATGAAGAATACAGAGACCTTCTGTCCAAGGAAGATCCTGCTTATGTGCCTTATGATCTAAATGGAGACTATGGAAAACTATTTGACATAATCAGACAGAGGTACACATTATCTCTGTATTTCCTTTTCGTTTCTGGTCATCTCTGATATATGTTAACAACATCAAATGAGTATTTTATGTGACATGTGTCCATTGCTAAGCTAAAGGTTATAGAAAGTTCTTATCTTACAAAAGAGTGTTTCTTCTTTGTTGAAGGTGCCAAGTGAACAATGAAGCTCGTAGTTTATCTATACAGAAGCAACTCCAGAGATATTCTCCTGTCACCCTGGAAGCAAAAGTAATAATTTCACATATATTATTCTGATTTATTTGTTTCAGATTGGCTACAAAACTCAGCTTTTCTTGACTATGCAGTTGACAGAACTCTCTGAGGCAGATCAGAAAGCTCTGGGTCTAATCGTGAAGGCTGCAAAAGTTATTGACGATATTTTCTATGAGCAGGTTTTGTAGATCTGTTGTCTGAATTTTCTGTTCTGTTTGTGAACATGGGATCTCATGGCTTAACTTAAACTAAACTAGATAAGTTGTCTGTTATCCTAAACAGCTTTGGCACAGCAATCCAGCTCTAAGAGATTGGCTTAAGGATCATGCTAATGCATCAGAACTGGACAAATTAAAATGGAAATACTTCCTGATCAACAAAAGTCCATGGTGAGTATCATTGAACTGGCTTTGTTACAACAAGGTGTCTGTTAATACAAGTTGCAAAAGATGTTCTCTTGAACTAATTGGTGTATAAACCTCATGAAAATAGGAGAGATCAGTACAAGATATTGATGTTTAGTTTCATATTTGTAGGTCGTCTCTGGATGAAAATGAACCGTTCTTGACTACGGCTGATTCAGCTGCAAAGTTGCTTCCTGAAGCAACGAAACCTATTGATGGCTGGAAGGGTCTTGAATACAGAGCAGCCTTTCCTTTGGCTAAACCACCTGGTGCCAATTTTTACCCTCCGGATATGGATAAAATGGTAACCATTTTCACAACCTTTGATGTTTGTTTTCCATTTTTTGATGTGTTCTCTTAACCCATGGTTAACAAATGTGTTTCGAAAATCTTATAGGAGTTCACCTCAAGGCTCAGTAGTCTCACGGAAGAACAAAAGCGTGCCGCAACAGGATTTTTCAGTGTTATAAAAAGGAGAAGTGAAGCTAATCTATCTGACCATCACGCTGATAGCACAAAGAAGTTACCAGACACTAATTCCGATCTGTATAGTAGTCCCTATTCAGAGACATATCGACCTTTCCTCACAAAAGCCTCAGAACTTTTGCACAAAGCTGGAGACTTGGTCACTTCACAGAGGTATAATAACATCCAATCTCTTGTCTTTACCATTTAAAAAGCTATTTTGCCAATTCAAGTGGCTTTGTTTAATTGAAGGACTACGTAATGTTTTTTCCATAGTTTGAAGAAGCTGCTGCACAGCAAAGCTGAAGCCTTCCTTTCAAATGACTACTATGAGTCGGACATTGCATGGATGGACTTGGTACCCTCTTCTTTGCCCTTTCATGTTCATAAGATAAAGTAATGTTTTAAAAGATAGTTTTTGTAAGACGAGCTCTGCCTATTTTATTATCAAGTCTTCAATTTGGTGTTATTGTCAATTCACACCTCTATCTACTTCTGTAGGATTCAAAACTGGATGTTACCATTGGTCCATATGAGACATACGAAGATGAAATGTTTGGTTACAAGGTAAAGAGTTTCCATGAGCAGTGATCTACTTATGCTTATACTCACAATCCTAGCGTTTAGCTTTACATGATATCTCTCTCTAATCTGTATCTATTTTTCATTGCAGGCTTCATTTGAGGCCTTCATCGGCATTCGAGATGATAAAGCCACGGCTGATCTGAAACTCTTTGGCGACAACCTAAAGGTTCTTTCCTCTTTTTGCAGCTTCGATCAATACATTTTCCATTTTCTCTGAGCTTCATATGTTTCATTTTCACTTTCTGATAGCTATTGGAAGACAATCTCCCGCTTGACAGTGTATACAAGTCAAAAGATGTGTCTGCTGCTCCTATTCGGGTCATCCAGTTAATTTACAATTCCGGAGTAAGTATCCACTGAGTATCCAAAGATGATCTGAGAGAGGAAATGTATTGTTTTTTATTTAACTTGTTTCTTGATTGTGACAGGATGTGAACGGACCTCAGACTGTTGCTTTCAATTTACCAAACGATGAGAAAATACTCAAAGAAAGAGGAACATCAATGGTTATGCTCAAAAACGTTCAAGAAGCAAAGTAATGTGTTCCCTCTTCCTCCATGTATCTTCTACGAACGCATTACTTCTTAACAAAGCCTTTTTTATTTTCAAGGTTTGAACATATCCTAAAGCCTATAGCTGAAATCATCATCAGCAAGGAACAGCGAGGATTTGTTGATTTTGATTCTTTCTTTACTCACACCATTTGCCATGAGTGTTGCCATGGCATTGGCCCTCATAGCATAACACTCCCTGATGGTCGAACCTCTTCAGTGAGAAAGGTTTTACTTCTTCCTGCTAGAATGTAGACATATAATAAGAATCTTTTGTCCTGTAATCATACAACTTGTAGTTTTGATCTTTTCGTGTCCTTGTCTTTTGATTTGATCCAGGAACTGCAAAACGTTTACTCTGCAGTGGAAGAAGCAAAGGCAGATATAGTTGGTCTTTGGGCACTAAAGTTTCTCATCACCAAGGTCTCTAACCATCTTTTATTAGTTAAAGAATCTCTAGGATCTGTGTTCTACTCAATTGAACCACTGTTTCATGTTCTGTTTCAACAGGGTCTACTTTCCAAGAGTATGGAGGAGAGTATGTATGTTTCTTTCCTAGCTGGATGCTTTCGGTCCATCCGGTTTGGTCTCACAGAAGCTCATGGGTAATGACTAATGAATATGATATTAAATAATCTCTGCCTTGTACACTCCATCATAACGTATCTCCTCTGGTTGCTTCAGGAAAGGGCAAGCGTTGCAATTTAACTGGTTGTATGAGAAAGGAGCCTTTGTTTTCAACGAGGACTCTACATTCTCGGTTGATTTCACTAAGGTAACACCCACCCAAGTTCTTGGTTCTCTTCCATGAGAACTCTCTGATTCTTCATATCCAAAATCTAAAATTCTTCCGCATTTATAGATAGAAGATGCAGTCGAGAGTTTGAGCCGTGAGATACTCACAATCCAAGGAAGAGGTGACAAAAATGCAGCGATATTGCTTCTAAACAAGTACTGCACCATCACAGGACCGTTGAAAACCGCTCTGGAGAAGCTCGAGAGCGTTAAGGTACAGTCTCTTTAACAGAATAATACACATAAACCGAGATTTGCTATTTTCACATGATGATTCACATAAAATAATCTGCGTTCAATGGTTTGTGTGTGTGTCTAGGTACCAGTGGATATAACTCCGACATTTCCATTAGCAGACGCGTTGTTGAACTGAGAAATCTTGTCCTCATGCAATGTTTCAGTTTCAGTTTGTGTCTGTATTTGAAAGAATTCTCTCAGTGGTGTTGTGTTTTTATAATAAAGTCGCCACCTTTGGTTGAAACAGCATAACTTTACCGCCAAGTAATCATTTTTTTGAAGCATAACATAGTAAGCAAAACGATCAAGACCAATAATCAAAGTCGTTACATAAACCAGGGCTTATGAAAGAATTAAAACCACCGAAGATAACGTCTTCCTCCGTCGCTAACTTGCCGGAATCCTGACACTCAAAATACGTCTGGATGTCGTCGGGAAAGCTCCGGCGAGATTGAATGGCTTCAGGCGGCGTAGACGGTTCGGTTATCTCCTCTGTTTTTGTATCATCCGACGAAGTTTGATCATTTGGCGATTCTGGACTTGCGGCGGCGTTGGTTTTTTTCGATGCCGGTAAGTCTAGATAACGGCTGACGTCGAAGTTGGTAACGGCGTTAAGTCCACGGTACTCTATTGCTGCTATGTCGTATGCTCTGGCTGCTTCTTCTTGCGTAGCTGCACGTGACCAGGGTTTAAAATGTCACAAATCTAAACATTTGGGTATAGAGCGTAATTTTATAGAACTTCCATCCCACTGACATAAATAGCTTTTTGTTAGTACTATTAACACTTTCCCGATCTGCTAATTGGATATGTTGTATATATCACGCATTTGCCTAATATAGTAATGTATGCATGTTCTGTGACCGACTGTGATCTATAATAGAACTAAACATTATCTTTTTCTAAAAAAGATATTATTATTCGACCACTAAAATACTATGAATAACAAAAATAATTCAGAAACAGTTGACATATGTTACTAGATTTTTTATTTCTAAATATTATTGTTGAGGTTTAAATATAACAACCCAAACGAAAAATGGACCTGCTCTAAGTGAATAAATTTGCCAATAAAGTTAGATGAGCAACTTGAAAAGTTAAAAAAGACAAAATAATAAATAGCTTTAGTAAGTAGATAGATGGGTTTGGTGATTTAGTTCCCAACCAACAAGATTTGATTTCTCTCTTAAAGGTTCATAGACAGTGAGCCCGTATATCAAGCCCCCCTCCCCAATATACTTGTTAATTTATACCTTAGATATTCTTTGGAGATCTTTATCTTTCTATGAGATCTACCATGTGCGTAACTTGAATTTTCTTGGAACTATTCAAGAGAAAAAATGTCCTAGAGTTGTTTGTTTGACCACATGCATATGCATATCGTGACCTTCGTTTTTTTCTATCAGTTTTAGTTCTATCAAATCTTATTTATATGTATAAATGTAGAAAATTATGTCATGGTCTAAGTACTTGTTGTGTAGTAGTAGCACACTTAATTGGAGAACGAATCAATCCAAAATTTCAGGACTTGAATCTGCTAAGATGGGTTTTACTAAACTATGAATTTACAAAAGAATTTCATAAAATATTACCAGAAAAAGGAACATATAGCAAGGATAAATGGGATTACATACCGTATGTCCCAAGGTATAGATATTTATTACCAAACACCCTTCCAATCCGAGCTTCCCATCTCCCATTATGGTGGTGCCTGCAAGATTCATGCTTCAACAACTTTTGTATACACTACAATAATATTTTGAAACTTATTTAACCGGCCATTAATCTTTTAATTTTAGAGTAGTTAATCTAATATGACTATTTGAAAAAAAATTGACTATTTGATTACTTTATATTGAACTTCTGTTTACCTTGCAACGCCTCTGTATTTTGAAACACCACGAGAAAACCCACTACTTTTCCTACACCCATATAGTGATAGTAATTTAGTTATAAAACTATGTTTAATCAGTTGGACACAGTTGAGTGAATTTTACCTTCTCAAAGATCCTATGTACTCTTCCTTGGAGTGGGCTTCCATTTCTTTGACGTCTTCTTCATAAGTAGATAACTAAAATTCCACCAAAACAGTTCAGCTAATTTAAAATAACCAATGAAATAATATTTCTTTGAAGAAATTAAATTAACATTGCATTACAAGTACATGCATGTTTCTTGAGTTCCAAAAACTAGCAGGCGGGACATAAGTGATTTTAACGCTTAATTAGCATTTTGTTTAAAGAAATTTAAAATGGGATTAGGAGAAAAATTACAGGGAAGTTCAAGAGTGTGTCTCTTCCCCAATACTTCAAGGCCGCTAAGTCATAGGCACGTGCTGCTGCTTCTTCTTCGTCATATGCTCCTATCCATAAAACCATATATATTAGTTTCTTAATACGAGTATACAATAAGGTTCTTCTAAATATTTTTTTGTATAATATACAAGGACAAATACGGATAGCGTTGGACCCAAAAAGAACAGCTAATAATTCATTCTTTAATTGATAACTACATCACACATGTATATGTAGACTTTTTCCATCACTTTGTCGACGAGAAATTAAAAAGAAAAAGTGATGGGAAAAAAGAAAAAATCTCACCTAGATAAACTGTACTTGATGAGTCAGCATTCATCATCCATTGCACATCACCATCATCAAAAATACCCCAAATTAGAAAAAGAAACAAAATAAAAATAAAAATAAAATAAAATCAAGAACTGTGAATGAAGGACGAATTCTGCTTCCGACATAATAGGATCAAATCTAAGACCGTGAACTAACTAACTCCCTGTTAAGACATACGTATATGCTGTGTATGTGTGTAAGTATATATCGATACAAACCTTGACGTCCTTTCTTGGTCTGCGTCTCGTTCCAGCTGTTCTTATCCCACAAATGCGCTTCGTATCTCCCTGTCCATCTATGCCTACTCAACAGGTAATTTTGAAAAGAAATCAAATAAAGAAAATTACCAACAAAGGAGAAGATGTATTACAACGTCGTCGTTTGAGGTTTTAGAACCTTGTCACGCCTCTGTGGGAGGAGCTGCGTTGCGGAGGAGCGTTCTGAGGCGGCGACTTCCGTTTGCGTTTACATTTAAAGACCACGGACGACGCAGACGCAATGGCTGTGTTATCAATAGCTTCGTCCTCAATGATCTTCTTGTTCCGTTGAGAGAGTTTTGCCATTACCGGTGTAAGAGAGGAATGAAAGAGCAGAGGCAATTGTGTTAATGAGAAAAAAAAGATAGTTGGGAATGGTTGAGTATTTATATTAGATTTATTTCGTTTCTTTATTTTTAAAATCAATAATAATGCATAATTGATTTATATATGCTACCATTTTTATGATTTTTTCTTAATTAAATTGGTTATTAAACACCATAAATAAATTCTCAAAATAGAAATGAAAATTTTCTTTGAGTTGATTATGACTTGCAAGAAAAACTGACGCTTTGTCTTATCATTATAATTAAGGTTTAATACGTGGAAGGATCTACTTAGCTAAAGGAAAGATTGGAGATAGTAGGCAAGCAAAATTGGTTGCCTCAATATTTATCTCTTCCTGGTTGATCTACTTCTTGGTCGGCCCATGAGAGATGTGATGCCAAACGAACAAGAAACTTTGTTATATTTTTTTTCATAATTTTGGGTGTGTTTTATTCAATTAAATATTTGAATGTATTTACTTGTCATTGTTAACACATAAATTCATATACATTCTTGTCATTAGTTAAAATAAATATAAGGTTTTGAGAATAACATCTCATTCAAACACACACTGGCTTAACAACACACACACAAAAATATAGTAGAGAATTTTATCATGGGACAAAACTATTGTATTTAATAAATCTCATAACTCCCAAACTATTATCTGTTTTCTTCTCTTCTTTATATTTAGTATGGACAAAAGTCACATTGTGTTAAATTTAATGTGTCTACTACCTGCCCCCAAATCTTGTTGCAGGTGGAAGGAATTGTCAACAGTTATGGTAAACTTTGTCAATTAGAGAGTAGTACAATTTTACCAACTAATCAGCCTCTGAATTAATTTGGTAGTGACATGTAAAAAAAAAGCGGTGTGATTGTGAAATTTTCTGAAAATATAAAGTATTTTTATCTCGCATAGTTTAGATTTGTCTAAATAAACTTTACTGATTATAGTTTAATTTCGCAATTGTGGGTCTGATACACGATGGTTAACGTGTGTTTCTTGTCCACGGTAGTGTAATTGTACTCCTGCCAAGAGTATGCATGCCCATTGCGAATTCGTGCCGTAAACTTGGCTGACTAAACTGCAAAGTCATACATAACAGTCAACTAACGGAAGGACACTCAACGCCGTCAATGGACGGTTCTCACTTCTCAGGGAGGAAGACAAAGTACGATTTCGATCTTTGAAGTCCCAAAGCTCGTCACGAGCTTCAAAGTCCAAGACTTTCGTGTGCATGACTGCTGTCATCATCCGTGACGTCATCATACCAGTGCTTATATAAATAATACTATAACTGGTCAGATCGCTTGCTCAGTTGCTCGTATCAATGGCGAACCGATCAGAGGAATCTGAGCACGACATCGTTTCGCGGCGAAGCAACCAAGGAGGAGTCTTAGATCTGGTGGTGAAAAGGCCTCTGCGGTGGCTAAGAATGCTCGTGGAAGAGCTTCACTGGAGCTTCTTCTTCGGCGTGATTGTCGTCTACGGCGTTAGCCAAGGTCTCGGCAAAGGTCTCAGCAAAGTGAGCACGCAGTACTACTTCAAAGACGAGCAGATGATACAGCCTTCCCAAGCTCAGGTTTACGTCGGTTTGATTCAGGTTCCTTGGATCATCAAACCGGTCTGGGGTCTGTTGACCGATGTTGTACCGGTTCTTGGTTACAGGAGACGACCCTACTTCATATTCGCTGGTAAGGTCACTGAACAAGCTCGAAAGGTTGTTTCTTTGGTTCAAAAGGAAAGATGTGATCTTTTTGTTCTTTTACTGTTTGATTAGGTGTTCTTAGTATGGTGTCTATGATGGTGTTATCGCTGCATAGGAATCTGGAGCTTGGACTAGCGTTGTCCTGTCTTGTGGCGGGAAGTGCTGGAGTTGCTATAGCTGATGTGACTATTGATGCTTGTGTTACACAGCTTAGTATTAGCCATCCCACGCTTGCTGCAGATATGCAGAGTCTGTGTGGTATGAGTTCGTCTATTGGATCTTTGGTTGGTTTCTCACTCAGTGGCGTTTTGGTTCACTTGTTTGGGTCCAAGGTAAGCTCTTTCATGCTCCTTTTGAGTTGATAAGAATCTAAATATTAAGGTTGCTTCTTAAGCAATGTTTTGTCTTGTTTTTCTTGGCAGGGTGTGTACGGTTTACTTGGTTTGACTGCAGGATTGATTGTTGTGGTTGGGTTGCTTCTGAAAGAATCTCCTTCCCGTAGTCCAGGTCGCAAGCATGTATGTTTCTGTTACCTTTTGGACCAACGGTGTGGTTGATTCTTATTTGTTTACTTAATGACCGATTCTCTCTGTTCAGGTGAATGAGAAGTTTATAGACGCCGGAAGTGCGATATGGAAAACCTTTCAATATGGTGAGGTGTGGCGCCCATGCTTGTTCATGTTGTTGTCAGCTGCAGTGAGCTTGCACATTCATGAAGGCATGTTCTATTGGTACACAGATTCAAAGGATGGGCCTTCCTTCTCAAAGGTGCTTTAACTCTGTTTCACTCTGTATCCTAATATGGACCTCTCCTCTCTTGGTTAATGTGTGTTATTTTCTGTTCCTTAGGAAGCAGTTGGATCCATTATGTCGTTTGGCGCAATTGGCTCTCTCGTTGGCATACTTCTTTATCAGAACTTCCTGAAGAACTTCCCTTTCCGGAATGTAGTCTTCTGGGCACTTTCCTTATCGGTCCTGTCAGGCTTCTTGGATCTGATCCTGGTCCTGCGCATAAATCTGAAGCTAGGTGTTCCTGATTACTTCTTCATCGTGGTAGACGAGTTTGTTTCACATATGATCAGTAGAATCAAGTGGCTACCCTTACTTGTTCTCAGTTCCAAGCTCTGCCCTGCTGGTATGGAAGGGACATTCTTTGCTTTGCTCATGTCTATTGAACATGTAGGACACCTGCTGTCGTCATGGGGAGGAGGAGTATTGCTACACGCCTTGAAAGTTACACGTACTCAGTTTGATAATCTCTGGTTGGTTATTGTGATCAGGAGTTTACTGAGGGTAATTCCAATAGGTTTGGTCTTTTTGATACCAAACGTTGATCCCAGCTCAACGATTCTTCCGGCTGATATGTTAATGAACAGAAGAAGTGAAGATGTGGTTGAAACTGACAAGATAGAGATGACTGCTCTGTTAAATAATGAAGCTTGATCCAGATTCTTAGACAAACCTATCAAGTGGATTTCACTTAGATGTATTTGTTTGTTCATCTGTTTTAGATAATTTTTCTTCGTTGCAGAATATCATTAAAGCATTGTTTCTTACATTTCTCTATACTGATACAGACACACATATATATATGTGACTGACTAGTTGAAATTTTCAAATTGGCTTTGCCAAAAGAGATGATTGGCTTTCATGATATGAAGGGAACACACACTCATCAGATACCGTAGTTTTCTCCTGCAATACCGAGCTTCTCTTGTTTGGTATCATAAAAGACTCTTTGGTTTTTCTGTTGGTAATTTCCAATGATACCAACTTCGTTTTCATACGACAGACTTGCCAAGGCCAAGCAGACTAGAGATGCGTCCGGGTTGACATAGTAGAACACACCGTTGACATCCACTTCGAGCACAACATTACCTTGGAAGATCATTTTGATAGTGGGAATGCTAACATCTTGATAACTTGTGAGGTTAAAGCAAGTGTCTAAGATTGAGTAACCAGAAATTGAAGAAAACCCAGTAAACCGTTTTAGAAACTTTGTCTTCACAGCTTTGTAAATAAAGTTGTTTCGATAACTCAGCATAAACCTATATCTCAATCAATTCGATAAATCAGCATAAACCTATAATGCCAAACAGTGCATTGAATAAGGAGTCAAGAAATAAATAAGACCTTTAGTCTCGACGGGGACATGGAGCGCGTTAATGCCTGGACCAAACAGCTCTGCGTTGTCAAACATAATTGTCCACTCGGCCGCATTAAGTCGCCTGATAAGAGCATTCCAGAGTATGGCGACAACAGGGGAGGTAATCCTGCAACGTTTTTGGTTAGGCTGGCAACAGGAGGAAAAAAAACACGATCCGCCATCCTCAACTAAAACATCATAAAGGCCGACTGCCTTCTAATGTTGAAAAACACACATACGCCACGACTTTAAAAATTATATTAAAGCGTGCACAAAAAATGTGCATGACAATCTACTAGTTACTTAAAAACAAAATCTTTGATATTTTTTTACAATATATATATATATATATATATATATATAAATGAATAATATGCAAAACAAAATTACCTAACATATCGTTAGAAGATCATGTGACATAATTTTTTTTTAAGATATTTCTCAGACAAATAATATTAATATTGTATGATTCTAAAATTGCCTAAACTATCATGTTGGGCATATGGATCACTATTGAGTGTATTCATATTTATCCTTTAAACAAAAAACAAATAAAGGATACTCTAATTTATTATACTATAGTATTTCAATGAAACATTGATGAAAACATAACAATACTAATAAACTGTTAACATGTTTCTAATTAGAAATATATTCCTTAACATGTATATTGTCAAGATATTCTATTGATGCTGAAATTGTTTCTGATAAATTAATTTTAAAATCTTAAAAATTGGTGAGATTTATTTATTCTAAAATGGAATTTCATTAAATATTACAATTTAAAAAATAAATAACATTTAAAAAAAATCAATTGAACTATTCTCAAATACTTTTAAAATATTTGAAAATCAACACAATACTGATTCAACATATATTGACAACTCATAAATAAAAAAACTATAATTTATTTTAAACTAGTAATTTCATTTTGTAGCACGGTTTAGAACCTAACAACACCGTGAATAGATTTTTGTAATTTTTATTTAAAAATATTATCATGCTCAAATGTAAATATATTTGAAATGTCACAATATAGAGATGACTGCTCTCAAGCCTGATCCAGATTCTTAGACAAACCTTTTAAGGGGATCTCACTTAGATGTATTTGTTTGTTCATCTGCTTTAGATAATTTTTCTTCCTTGCAGAAGATCATTAAAGCATTGCTTCTAACATTTCTCTATATACTGATACAGACACATATATATATGATTGACTAGTTGAAGAATTCAAATTGGCTTTGCCAAAAGAGATGATTGGCTTTCATGATATGAAGGGAACACACAGTCATCAGATACCGCATTTTTCTCCTGCAATACCAAGCTTCTCTTGTTTGGTATCATATATTACTCTCTTGTTTTTCTGCTGGTAGTTTCCAATGATACCAACTTCGTTTTCATATGATAGACTTGCCAAGGCCAAGCATACTAGAGATGCGTCCGGGTTGACATAGTAGAACACACCGTTGACATCCACTGCGAGCACAGCATTACCTTGGAACATCATCTTGATAGTGGGAATGCTAACATCTTGATAACTTGTGAGGTTAAAGCAAGTGTCTAAGATTGAGTAACCAGGAACCAAAGGAAACCCAGTAAACTGTTTCAGAAACTCTGTCTTCACAGCTTTGTAAATAGAAGGTGGCAGTCTCGTGATAACCGTTCCTGAATCAATTATAATCCCTCTACCAAAGCTTGGAGATTCCAGCTCCACGCCACCAACGCTAGCACCGGTGAGGTTAAGAATGTAAAAGGAGCGAAGCTGAGGGTTTTGTACTAGTGGAGTGTAGGAGACTGAAGTTGAGTTATTGTCACCGAAAGACAATGAGCCAGAAGCTCCATCTTCTAGAGAAGGTAGACAGTATGAGAAAACTCCGTTGAAAGTTTTCATTGTTTGGTAGATTAGAGAAACAGAGCTTCTTCCCAAACCCATTAGACCAGAAGCTCCTCCAAACAGACCTTTGTTGTTTCTGCCACAACCAAAGACAAAGTTTTCGACTTTCGTGTCACCTAACTGGATACTCTCACTTCCCAAGTCTCCTCGAGTGTATGATCCATCCCCATAGCTGACGATGTAGTCACAAGTTGTCTTTTCGAGACCGTTGCTGCCTCCTCCACAACGCCCCTGGTTACTGGTAGCTGCTACAAGATCCTGACAAGTGGATGAGTTGCAGAAGACTGTCTTGTAAGAAGATGAGACTGATGGGTCATACAGAGGACCTTGTTGGTTGTAACATGACTTGCAAGGCTGGCACTGGACCCAAGTCAAGTCACTCCCTGTGTCAACGATCAAAGTCATGTTTTTCCCTCCGAGTTCAACTGTGACAATGTAATTCAGAGTCTCAAGTTTCACCCCTGAGGTTAGTGGAATCTGAGTTTCAGAAATGGAGTCTGTGGTGCTTGAGGCTTTGATTCTGAGTTGAAGTGATTGGACTCGAATGTTGTCAAGAGTTAAGGCTCTTCTCAGCTTCTTACCCCAATCTATAGTCTTTCCTGAGCAAAGTCCCCTGTGTTTCATCCCCAGTGTAGTGGATGATGATTCTCTTCCTTTTACTAAGTTCTCAAAACAAAACCATCAGTTTCTTCTATAAATACTAACGTAAACAGAGTAAAGAGGATATCGTAAACAGAGTTTCTAAAGGCAACAGAACAGAGTTTATACGCAAAAGATACAAACATTTATGTTAGATGAGGAAAGAATCTCAAGATTCCATAGATACATTAGTAAAAATCCCAATTGAAAGAAAAGGGAGCTAGCTACAAAAGTAGTGTAAAGATAATGACTTTAGTTAGATGTTTAAACAAAGCTAGATGCTTTTGCTAATCTAAAACCCCATAAATCACGCCATTAAATATTAAACTAAAGCAAAGAAACAGTGTATATCTTATATATCTTTTTCTATGGTTTGGTGAACGTTTGAGATGGAAAACAAACTCACCAAGATTGTGAGAGAAACATGAACTAGAAGGTTCGTTTGATGTCTTGGGAGACCAAATATTGTTGTGTACACTGAGAATCTTCTTCTCGTGGGCGCTTTGAACAACAACAACACACAGCAGAAGAAGAACAAGAAGGAAGGGAGCAAGTGAAAGATTCAATGGCAGAAAAGCTGCTTTCTTCGACATTTTCGTTAGAGGGATTCTCTCTTTGCAGAGAGAAAATAAGAGGAGAGAGAGGAGGAGGAATAGAGAGATTCTTGGGAAGTTTGGAGGTAGTGAAGAGAACAAAAGAGGAAGGGCTGGCGAGAAGTGGCAAAGGAACAAAAATAAAAAAGAGAGTTAGGACCCCACTTTGTGCATGAGAAAATTATTGGGGATTCACGTGAGTTACTGCAGTTTCATTACCTAATTATTACCAAATTTTATTTACAGTGTTGTGTGGGTGGTGGTGCTACTTCTGTTAGTTCCTACAATGTTGGCCGCTAGTGCAAGCTGAGGATTTTCATATTTTCTCAAATGTTTTCACCTTAATGTTAGTAACATAATCCACCAACCAACCATATTCTTACATACAGAATCTGAGGCTATGACACATTCAGTCGATTCAAGATTAATTATTATGTGTTTTCAGGCAAGTTTTATTTACTCCCTATAGTAAATCAATTATTAAAGTTTTAGTGTGTAATATATGTCCTCCCATTGTTTTACCTAAACAATCTTATTCTATACATTTAAAAAAATACAAAAACTTAGTTAAAGTTGTTAAATGTATATCTTTTATTACCAAATCTCAGGTCGTCACACGACACCCTTTGTTCACGTTAATAAGTCGGTCATGTAACATTCAGGATCGGTCATGGACCAAGATGGATGAAACACTAATCTCAAGCCTTCAGTTTTTTTTAAAAAAAATTACATATAAATAGATTGTAAAAAGAAAAGGGCTCTAAATTATTAAAATCATTCTTGAACCTTCTATACCCTGATAACATTATTTATTTGATAATGAAACTACTATAAACACTAACTAAGGTCTAAGGTCATTGGCAAATGAAATGACAATGAAAGCATGCGTTGTTTTCATCGTAACAAACGCTTCTGATTGGTACTAAACAAACTAAAAAAACAGAAGAAAAGACCACTCAACCTCGCTGTGAAAGGGAATCTAATTGTCGTGATAGTAACTAAACTATTGATGGAGGTTGAATAGCTATGAGTGTGTCTTGGACACTGCAAACTTCTATACTATAATCAAACAACTTGATTGCTGATGTCTAATCTATTTACTCGATTAAAACAAAAAAAAAGAAAACAAAATGATTAATCCTGCTTCTGAATTGAAAGGAGACATGCCTTGTGATCGCGCACGGTTTTATTCTACAGCAACTTTCTAAGTAGGGCACGCTGATACATGATTCCCGTTTGCTCTGTGTTTGCCACTGAAGTGTAAAATACTGAATAATGAATAGTAATTAGTAAAAAGTAACCAAAAGAAAAATTAAATCAATCTCAGGTTGGATCCAGCTTAACATTGACCAGGCAGTGACTTTCAATAAGACATCTGATTAATCCAACCAAGTCATTTGCTTTATTAACAAAAAAAAAAACAGTAATTATCAAGTTTGTTTTCCTCAACAAACTTGGAATCAATTAACTAACGAACCCGGTCCGTTCGTTTCTCTCCATCTAACGGTTAATATCAGTGAGCGTAATTTACATTACCATGCACCTCGTCTCACCGAATCAAACCCCTTATGCTTTTGGTTTCATGTTTTTACCTTTGTAACGGCGAATCTACGTGTGCGCGAAAAAGCTGAAACCTTTCACGGGGAAATCTAGAAAGAGAGACAACGAGAGACGGATTACGAATGATAGATCCGCAATCAGACAAGAACCCTCCACTCTCCCTTTGTCTGATTCCGATACTCGAAACCATAAAAAGACTAGATTTTTAGGTAATAATGGAATCGGAGCTAAAGGATATGAATTCGAATCCACCGTCGAGCAAAGAGGAACGGCCCTTGCTCAAATCAGAATCCGATGTAACCGCCGCCATTGAAGAGCTCGACAAAAAGTTCGCGCCTTACGCGAGGACGGATTTGTACGGGACGATGGGTTTGGGTCCTTTTCCGGCGGCGGAGAAAGTCAAGCTGGCGGTGGCGATGGTGACGCTCGTTCCTGTTCGGTTTGTTCTGGCGATGAGCATACTGGTTCTGTATTACTTGGTGTGTAGGGTGTTTACTCTGTTCTCGTCTCCGTACCGTGGAGCAGAGGAGGAAGAGGAAGAAGGTGGAGGGGTTGTTCAGGAAGATTATGCTCATATGGGTGGGTGGAGACGGAGTGTGATCGTGGGGAGTGGGAGGTTTCTCTCTAGGGTTTTACTTTTCGTTTTTGGTTTTTATTGGATTCCTGAGAGCCGTCCGGATCCTGAAACCACTTCTTCTGAGGTACTAAAGCTACGTTTTTTAAGTGTGTGAGGAACCTTAAAGTGTCAGACTTTGTTGTAATGTAAGAAGAAGAGACATTTATTGGTTAGGATTCTAGACTTGTACTGACAATGTTGGCTCAAAGGAGGAGTTTTGTTGTTGTACACTTTATTAGTATCTGGGGACCTCTTTTTTACTGTAATTGATTCATGGTCTTGTTGTCACTGATGGTTTGGCGTTTATTTTTTTTCCTTCTCTTAATTTTGTTCTGTCATTTGCTATGGATTTTACAGGAAGATGATAAGGAGGAACCTGAAAGACCTGGAGTGATTGTGTCTAATCACGTTTCCTACCTTGACATTTTGTATCATATGTCTGCTTCTTTCCCAAGCTTTGTTGCCAAGGTTAGTTAGTAGAATCTTGCTATATATAGTACTGCTTCTGTTAAGTTACTTTCCGAAGTTCACATTTTTAATTATCTTTTTTTTTTTCTGGCAATGACATTTGCATTTATTTTTTTTGCTTATGAAGAGATCAGTGGGCAAACTTCCTCTTGTTGGCCTCATCAGGTTAGTTATGAATACATTCTTTGTAGCTCATCAACATATCAAATGCCCTAGTTTCTTTTATTTGTGTGTATGCATCATCTCAAACTTGGTTATACTACTATCTTTTTCTTTTCTGGCAGCAAATGTCTTGGTTGCGTCTATGTTCAGCGAGAAGCAAAATCACCTGATTTCAAGGGTGTATCTGGTATGTGTTTTTTTTTTAGAAGAATAATATCTCTTAACCTTTCTCAGCATAGTGTCAGTAACTAGTGTATGCTTGTCCAGTTTTTTTTTTTTACTTCCTTGTTCAGTACCCTGTGTTATCAACCTATGTATCTAACCGCTGTTTAAATTATATTTACAGGCACAGTAAATGAAAGAGTTCGAGAAGCTCATAGGAATAAATCTGCTCCAACTATTATGCTTTTTCCAGGTTCAGTTTTACTCTCCCTTCATACACTGATTTATCAAACCAATCCATCACTTATCCTTAAAAGAAGAAAACTGTGGTTTGGTCTCGCTGCAGAAGGAACAACCACCAACGGAGACTACTTGCTGACATTCAAGACAGGTGCATTTTTGGCAGGAACTCCTGTTCTTCCTGTTATTTTAAAATACCCCTACGAGCGTTTCAGTGTGGCATGGGATACAATATCCGGAGTGAGTTTTCCTTTTTTTATTTATTTTTAACAAACTCGCCTGCCGTTCTCTCAGAAGTTTTGGCCTTGAAAATAAATAAAAAAACATTGTTTCTTGTTTATCCAGGCACGTCACGTTCTCTTCCTTCTCTGTCAATTTGTAAACCACTTGGAGGTGATACGGTTACCTGTATACTACCCGTCACAAGAAGAGAAGGATAATCCCAAACTCTATGCTAGCAATGTCCGGAGACTAATGGCCAGCGAGGTATTTTGCTTCTAGTAAAAACCAGAGACATGTGTAATGCATTTTGGCTTGTGTGTTGTTATCGTTTACCAACTCTTGTCTCTGCATCACTCTTGTTGCTTTGCAGGGTAACATGATACTGTCGGATTTGGGACTTGGAGACAAAAGGATATATCACGCGACCCTCAATGGTAATCTTAGTCAACTCCGTGTTTTCCATCAGAAAGAAGAATGATAAAATTTTTACTGGCTTTGACAGTATCTGTATTTGTAGCAAGTCATTTACCAAAGAATAAAACCATGACCATGACTGAATAATGAATGGATCTGTGAGAATAATAAAACAAAAGTTTGGTTACACAACTTGAGCTTTCTTTGTGGTGTCTTTTATTAACTACAGTATCTGTGTTATAGTTGTTATCAAATAAATTCAGAAATAAAAAAAGAAGCTGTGGGTGGGATGGAACATGTAAATAAATCTGAAGCAAATCTCTTTCGTGTTGGTGCAGGTTTGTTTTGCAAAAGCTAATACTGATGGACACTCGAAAATTCGTGGTCCGTAGATTTCATTTATTCATAGGACACAAGGATTACACTTTTTAACACCACATCAGTTTATATACACCACAAAACCATATTTATCTACATTTGTTATTCTTCTTTTTTTTTTTTTTTGGCCTCTGTCTCCTGCTGAAGCAAGTTTAGATACACACATATACACACACACGCCAGGTTCAGATCTTGTAGAGAACTTGACTTAGAATATATATAATGTTGATTTGTTCTAACAGGAGGAAACAACAGTAGCTTAAACCATATAAATAGATTGGTAGTAAAGCTTCTTCCTTTCCTTACGTATTATGGACAAATGAATAAAACAAACAAAACAGAGCTAATATTATAGGTAGACGTACTTTATATATGACACCATGCTAGAGCTAGGGTTCTTCTGGTACTTCTTCGTCTTCATCTTGGTGTATCATGTTGACAAGCAGATCGA
This sequence comes from Raphanus raphanistrum x Raphanus sativus, assembly GCA_019705995.1. Lineage (NCBI taxonomy): Eukaryota > Viridiplantae > Streptophyta > Magnoliopsida > Brassicales > Brassicaceae > Raphanus > Raphanus raphanistrum x Raphanus sativus. The sequence continues at coordinate 53,937,265 of CM034043.1, forward strand.
CTTGCTCTTTCAACATTGTGTTCTCTCTTTCGATCTCTGCTCTCTTGCTTTTCTCTTGTAGCAGCTGAAGTTGCAGATGCTCTAAGCAACGCGAGTCCTCTTCTAGCTGTTCGTTTAACCCATTTATCTCTCGATCCTGTCCCCACAATCCTCTTTTGAAAATCAAACAAAAATTGTCCAGCAAGAAGAAAGAATCTCGTTTTACCTTTCTGTTCATTTCTTGAACTGCGATTCTACGCATGCTCTCAACCACATCAACATTGACCAGCTTCCTCTTCTTACCGATCAACCAGCCTTTCGGGTAGTTTGCAGACTCGAAATCTGGGGGCGGCAAGAGCGAATCAGCGTCCATGGGTCGCTTTCCGTTCAAGTTTGTAGTAATAGGTTCAAGTGGCTCAAACAGAGCTTTTCTTTTCTCGGACAGAACAGGTGGAGTTGTGGTTTCCATTTTTGTTGTTGTTGTTGACTCATCCTTCTCTGGTGTGACCTCCATAGCAGCAGCCTCCAGTGCTTTGTCTGAGTTCGCAGATGCTGCAAACAAAGAAGTTGTTAATTCCTTTGGGGCTTCCATAAAGCCTGTGTTCATATTCAAAGCTGAAGACTACTAATCGAAGATACTTCTCTGAACAGAGACTTTGATGAAACAGTTCACATAGAGAGAGAGAGCTAAATATGAAAGAAAATGAAAGGACAGAGAAAACAAGAAACAGAGGAGAGAGAGAGAGAGAGAGAGAGAGAGAGAGAGAGAGAGAGAGAGAGAGAGAGAGAGAGAGAGAGAGAGAGATGGAAGAACCTGATCTTTTCCTTGATTTCCACGCGATCTTGGTGGTAGAGACAGGGAAAAACCCGCCGACAAAACCATCACCAACAGGCTTCTTCTTTTTCATATTGTCTCCGGCAAATCCAGCACCGTTCTCCATTGTAATCTGAAAAAAGTTTCCTAGAAATGAAAAAAGACACAACAAGATTTTGGAGAAAGACAAGTTGAAGTAGAAAAAGAGAAATAAGATAGCGTACGAGAGAGGAGAGAGAGCTGTTGGATTTTCAGTTGAACGGTAATGATTTGGCGTTTCGATTACGACTACGAAAGGCTTTTGCTTTGATCTTCAGACTCTCTCTGTGTCATGTTTCTTTTTTTTTTCAGAGATAAGAATACTTGTCTGATCGTTTTCTTCTGTGGGACATAACTTTATTTTCTTATAATATTACTATTATTTTACAAAACTTTATTTATTATATCAATAATATTTTGTGTGAAATATATCAAACTTTTATAATTTGTAATTAAAATATCTATCTTTTTAAGTCTTATTTATTAATTTCAATTTTAACTGGTAATTATTATTGACATGTATTTATAAAACAAAACTTAAAGAGTATATTTGATGTTGATTTTTTAAGTAAAATTTTAATATGAATGGTGAATAATGATGTGAAAGAAAGAGAGTGTGATGTGGAATACAAAAAGTAAAAATGGAATGAATTAACCAATGTACATAGTCTTTTTTTTTTTGTTTAAACCAATGTACATAATCTAAGTGCTGACATGAGCGCAAAATAGTCCTGCAATGCTGCTCGCTTTCCTCTTCTTTCGAAATGTTTATGCTTCAGAAGAGGATTATTAGTGAATGGGCCTAATCTACCAAATTTAAGACCCAACGAGCACGACGGTTACGGCCCAAAACAAGACTAACAATTAAAGAAAGTCCTCTCTATAAAGACCAAAAATCCCGCGGCGGGATTCCCGCCTCTCGAAAAACCTAGCGCAGCAGTGGCCATGGACGAATCCGTGATCAAAGTAAATTATTCTTCGATCCTTATCATCGCTTTCTGTTTCTCGACTTATAGTTGTTTCTTGGTAGTTGATTTTAGATCTTATTTACTTTAGGGTGTAGAAGGTCTGGAATTGAACGGTAGTGATGCAGCGATTCGAAAAAGCAGCAGGTTCGCCTAGCTCTTTCTAATTAGATGGATCATCATGTGTTCTTGTCTCACGGTAATTAATTAGTTAATATCCTTTTGCAATATATAGAAGAATTAGCAGGATGTCGGTTGAGGGATACGACACCTCCTCTCCTAGGGAGGATGTTGAAGAGGCCCTGAGAAAACACTTCGCATCACGTGAAATAAAGCTAATACATGCTTCTGCTCCCCAAGTTGACGACGATCGTCTTACTATTCTCTGCAGGTTTGTGACTTTTTCCTCCTCCGGCTTGCTTGATCGCTCTGCTCTGCTTATTGTATACTAAAATTTGTTTGTTTTTTTTTGTTGTTTAATAGATACGCGTTAATCTATCTAAACGAAGAAGATGAAGAAAAGGCGTTGAAGTTTGATGGAAGTGACATGGGAGGACGTATTTTACGAGTTGCGGTTTACCCCTTTGACAGCAATCACCTTGAGCATTTCTTTGCTCCTACCAAAGCACAAGACAAATACCTAGAGCGCACGTAAATTGATTTTCTTATTTCCCTTTTCTTATTTTTTTATTAATGAAGAAGAATTGTATCCCTCCTATTGATAACATAATAATATGATGTCTTGCTATTTTAGGTTGTTTGTTACAGGATTTGATCCTTCCCTTACTAAGGATGATACCAGGGTGATGGTACGTAGGCTTTTTGGATCCAGTTGTGCTGTTTTGAGGAAAGGGCGTGTTTTGGTTAATCTCCGTGGACAAGATGCTATTGACAAGGCTCTGCAACTTAGCGGAGATTCTGTGGGAGGCTTTACCATTGTAGTTAATGATATCCGCCCAATAAAAAAACCGGGCGGTGTGTGCGGTGGCGTATCTCTTGCAAGTACGTTAGCTTCTTCATTCTTTTCCTTTTTTTTTTTTTGAGAAAACAAAGTGTAAAACCATTCCTTCATCCGTATCTTTGTTTGTTTCTTTCAGCTTTCAAGGCTATGGTTGAGAGATATAACGCAGCTAAGGCTGAGAAAGATAAAGCAATTCCATGTGAGGGAAATCAGGAGACGATCATGACTACGGACTAGAAATCTCTCTCTCTCTCTCTCTCTCTCAAATGCTGTCTCGTGTTATTTATTAACTTGTCTTGCAATGCCACCTCCTTCTTTTCTCTTTTCTGGATGTTGAATGTTATGTTTTGTCTCGACTTTGAATATGTTTTTATGCGTGTGTGTGTTCTGTTTATTATGATAAAACTCTGTAATAACACTGACAAACTTTCTTTGTCCAATCAAGTTTTTTTAACTTCAAAAAAAAACTAAGGTTGACGTATGTTCCAAAGAATGGAATTTTAATTCAGGGCCTCGGTTTCCTTGTCCACCGAATCCAGTTGATCATGCCAATCTATCTCATTCTTAAAAGTTAACATTTACTTTTACACTTGGTCTGTGAGAATAGATATCAATCAAGTGCCTGCAGGGAATTCACGTCTCTCAATCCATCTCAAAAGTCTCATCCCAAGTGCCTGAACTGAATTTATAAATTTATTAAAACATTAGGAATGCTAGAAAAAAGCAAATATTAATTGCATATCAAGATAAACTTACTAATTATCAAAACATATAAAAACACAAGTTCATCCTTCTTTGGCGAATCCAGAAACTAAGCAATTGTAGCAACACCAGCCATTAAAAGAAAAACATGAGCTGGCTGATGAAACCAATTGAATTAAAGAAAGCATCAGCGCAAGAAGAAACCATATTTCCAAATTTAAGCAAAAAAAAAAAAAAGAAACCCTATTTGGAAAATGGACATACACATACACTACAAGAATTTGTTGAAATAGCTACCGTATTTTCTGTAGCTATAGGATACAATCTGTAGCTAGAACTAGGTTAGCGAAGGATGGCTACAGATGAAATCTTTGGCCTCAGCTTCCACGCTAAATTTTATTTGTCACCATTCTGTAGCTACATAGCAACGGACTAGCGAGAATAACTTCCGTAGCCAATAGCAATGTTATGGCTACGACATATTCCGTTGCTCATTAGCAACAACTTTAGCAACTGATTTGTCATCTCTATATAGCTACAAAAATTAGTGACAGATTTCTTCCCAAATCCGTAGCTAGTATAGCATATTAGATTACACGTTATTTGTGGCTAATTTAATTTATAAAAGTCCAATAAAAGATAGAACTATATAAACTCTTTTATAATACAACGTTCGGATACCCGTTCGGGTTCGGGTCGGGTATTTTGGATTTTCGGTATTTCGGTATAGGGATATAGAATCCATTCGGGTATTTCTGTACTTCGGGTCGGGTTCGGGTATTTTTAGTTCGGGTTCGGTTATTTCGGATCGGATTCGGATATTTAGATTTTAGAAGAAATAAAAATAAAATTTTCAAATTTTTAAATTTCTTGTATTTAAAAATATAGATTTCACTTAACTGATTTTTCTATTTTTTTATAGATTGAATGATTAATAGATTTGGATATAACATTTCAAAAATAAAAATATTAATTTGGCTATTGTTTTTAAACTTTGGATGTAACTTTTGTTAATACATGAAACAAAAAGTTTGACATGCATTTTAAATGAATATCAAATTATTTTCTTCATAATTATATATATACTATATGATCTTAAAGTATGTGTAACGTTAATTTAAATATTTTAAACAAAATAAGAGATGTAAACTAGAAAAATAAAGGTAAATATACATATGTTCGGTTATCTTCGGATATCCATTCGAGTTCGGGTATTACCCGTTCGGGTTTAGATATCCAATCTCTCCTAACTTAATATCCATTCGGGTATTTTGCTACTTCGGTTCGGATCTCGGTTCGGATTTTTCGGGTCGGGTTCGGGTACCACTTCGGATATCGGGTAAAGTGCTCACCTCTATACACATGTATTCTAACGTAACTGGGATAAACACATGTTCTCTAATGTAGCGCAGACTATATAATAACCCACAATTTTTTTTTTTTTTATTAACCCACAAATTAACACAGCTTCGATAAAAGAATATGCTTTTTATGTAGTTGACATTGTATTTTATGTTTTCTTTTTGGTAATTTGGTGTTTTGTTCATAGACCACTTTTTTGTATCTTTTGTTGGGGCAATAGTGCTTTTGTATAAAATGTGACTTCCTAAATGTTGTTACAAAATGTATGGTTTTGGATTCGTTGAATCCGGTTTTAGTTACGGTTCACCTTCAAATTGAGGAAAACCATTTCTGTTACTCGAAGAAACGCGCTTACGACGTCGTATGGTATGTGACCGTTAAATGGAAATTTGAGTCAAATCCAAAATGAAATAAATTAAAATTAGGTCAAATGAAAATTACGTGACTTCCTAAATGTTGTTACAAAACTTAAAAAATACTAGATTCTGACCCTAAATTCTAAATTATAAACCCAAACTCTATACCCTAAACCAAAATCTTAAACTCTAAACCCAAACCATAAATTATAAACCCAAAAACCTGAACTCTAAACCCAAACCTATACCCTAAACCCAAATCCTAGACTCTAAACCCAAAACGTAAATACAAAACCAAACCCTATACCTTAAATATTTAGATTAATATTGATGTTGTTCTTTTGAAATTTAAGGTTAAGAATTAAAGTTTGGATTTAGAGTTCATGGTTTAATTACGGTCTAGGGTTTGGGTTTAGGGTCTACGGTTTGGGTTTAGGGTTTATGGTTTGGGTTTAGAGTCTAAGATTTGGGTTTAGGGTATAGAGTTTGAGTTTATGGATTAAATAGTGATATTAGTATTATTAAAATTGACACTATTTATTTTTTAATTATTTTAGTTTTTGAAAAAATTATTTAATATTTTTAATCATTAATCTAGTTGGCACTTTGGTTGGTTATTAGGGAGCTGGTGAATTTAAAGGTTCACCATAGGGGGTGAACCCAAGTCTTGTCCTGGTTAAGGGTAAAAATGAGATGATTATTTTGTTTTATTAATATTAATAATTGGACTATACATTTATCAATTGGTCATGCTGGAGAATTAATAGTATTGATATTTGATGTTGAGTTTTTTAAAAGAAACTATTATAAAATAAGAATGGTGAATAATGATGTGGAAGAAAAAGAATGTGATGTGGAATCTATTCTATTAATTTTGCAGTATGACCAACTGATATTAGTTGGGTCCAATTATTTTTTTCCCACATAACATACTTAAAATATAAACCAAATATTTTATAACTGCATTCCAACAAATTATACAACCGTACTTTTATTAATCAACATATATATTTGTAACTTCCATCCCAAAATTCTCGGCACCCATACATATTACAGACCATTTTTTTTTGGAAAAATATGTTAGCGACAGTTATACATATACATCAACAAATATTCCTTTTTTGGGTTTATATCAAACGTGGTTTGATCCTCGACCTTCTTTTTTATTTAATCATCATCTCACAGATTTGGGTGGAATCGATGTATGACCAACTGATATTGTATAATATCTATTCTATTAATTTTGCAGTATGACCAACTGATATTAGTTGGGTCCAATTATTTTTTTCCCACATAACATACTTAAAATATAAACCAAATATTTTATAACTGCATTCCAACAAATTATACAACCGTACTTTTATTAATCAACATATATATTTGTAACTTCCATCCCAAAATTCTCGGCACCCATACATATTACAGACCATTTTTTTTGGAAAAATATATTAGCGACAGTTATACATATACATCAACAAATATTCCTTCTTTTGGGTTTATATCAAACGTGGTTTGATCCTCGACCTTCTTTTTTATTTAATCATCATCCCACGGATTTGGGTGGAATCGATGTTGACTATTGTATAATATTAATAAAAACGTTATATGAATCACTATATGTGAAACCAAATCGTGATTTTTTTTAAAAAATATATAGTTTTATCTATTTAATTTACTAAACAAAACTGTATTTATATGTTGTTATTTTTTAAAGAAATATTAACCACCGTTTAGGAATAAAGTATAAAATTAGTGTATGAAACGGTTATAAAAAAATTGTATAGGTATGGAACATCACAAATTCAGTACAATTATCAAAACCTCTTACTAATAATTTTTTTAAAAGTATTATACACAAACATATAAATTAAACTTTTATAACATATAAAAGAAATTCATAAAAATGTTACATATTTACACAAAAAAATAAAAATTACAAAACACCATTATACCCGCACTTGAAATACGGATCAAGATTTAAAATAGACAAATATGATTAAAAAAAAGAATACAGACATATGTTTACAAAGAAACGAGCGTATGCTGGGTCAACTTTTAAATTGCTATTATTTAATAAAATAGATTTTGATTAAGATTTATACACAAATATGATTACAAAGAAAATACATCTATAATTTTAAAGAAAACACAGATATAAAAATTAAATTAAAAAAAAAGAAATTAAAATAAAAAATATACCTGCCCCTTTCAAAGGGTGGGTTAGAATCTAACCGCCGCGACAAACATATATATTTTTATAATAATTAAATTAAATAATGATTTTTAAAATATATATAACCCACAGATAACCACAAAATTAAACCGAACGGATGCGAGTACAAAGTTATTTGCTTGCGGGTTGTGCGGGTCATATTTTTGACCAAAACAAAATTGAAAATCGCGGGTTGGCGGATCAGCGGGGCGAGTTCGACCCGAAATCCAGTCTTAACCGTGCTATACCGGATCAATTTTTAAATTGCTATTATTTAATAAAATATATTTTGATTAAAATTTATACACAAATATGATTATAAAAAATACAAATATAAAAAAAACAAATTTAAAAAATTAAATTTAAAAACAAAAAAATACCCGCCTTTTCAAAGGCAGGTCAAAATCTAGTACAAAAAGTAAAATTGGAGGGTGTTGAATGAATTAAGTCATTAACCAATGTACATAGTCCTGCAATGCTGCTCGCTTTCCTCTTCTTTTGAAATGTTTATCATGCTTCAGAAGAGGATTATTAGTGAATGGGCCTAATCTACCAAATTTAAGACCCAACGAGCACGACGGTTACGGCCCAAAACGAGAATAAACAATTAAAGAAAGTCCTCTCTATAAAGACCAAAAATCCCGCCTCTCGAAAAACAAAACCTAGCGCAGCAGTGGCCATGGACGAATCCGTGATCAAAGTAAATTATTCTTCGATCCTTATCATCGCTTTCTGTTTCTCGAATTAGTTTGTTTCTTGGTAGCTGATTAGATCTTATTTACTTTAGGGTGTAGAAGGTCTGGAATTGAACAGTAGTGATGCAGCGATTCGAAGAAGCTGCAGGTTCGCCTAGCTCTTTTTTTTTTGAGATTTGTATATCTAATTAGATGGATAATTAATTAATTAATATCCTTTTGCAATATATATAGAATTAGCAGGATGTCGGTTGAGGGATACGACACCTCCTCTCCTAGGGAGGACGTTGAAGAGGCCCTGAGAAAGCACTTCGCATCACGTGAAATAAACCTAATACATGCTTCTGCTCCCCAAGTCGACGACCGTCATACTATTCTCTGCAGGTTTGTGACTTTTTCCTCCTCTGCTGCTTATTCTATACTAAAATTTGTTTTTTTTTTTGTTTAATAGATACGCGTTAATCTATCTTAACGAAAAAGATGAAGAAAAGGCGTTGAAGTTTGATGGACGTGACATGGGAGGACGTGTTTTACGAGTTGCGGTTTACCCCTTTGACAGCAATCACCTTGAGCATTTCTTTGCTCCTACCAAAGCACAAGACAAATACCGACGGCGCTTGTAAATTGATTTTTTTTTTCCCTTTTCTTATTTTTTATTAATGAAGAAGAATTGTATCCCTCCTATTGATAACATCTTGCTATTTTAGGTTGTATGTTGCAGGATTTGATCCTTCCCTTACTAAGGATGATACCAATGTGATGGTACGTAGGCTTTTCCCTGGATCCGGTTGTGCTGTTTTGGGCGAAGGGCGTGTTTTCGTTAAACTCGGTGGACAAGATGCTATTGACAAGGCTCTGCAACTTAGCGGAGATTCTGTGGGAGGCTTTACTATTGTAGTTATTGGTATCCACCCACTAGAAAAGCCGCGCCGCGATGGCGTATCTCGTGCAAGTACGTTAGCTTCTTTTTTTTTTAATGAGAAAACAAAGTGTAAAACCATTCCTTCATTCGTATCTTTGTTTGTTTTTTTCAGCTATCTCGGCTATGGTTGAGAGGTATAACGCAGCTAAAAAGGCTGAGAAAGATAAAGCAATTCCATGTGAGGGAAATCAGGAGACGATCATGACTACGGACTAGAAATCTCTCTCTCAAATGCTGTCTCGTGTTATTCTTGCAATGCCACCTCCTTCTTTTCTCTTTTCTGGATGTTGAATGTTATGTTTTGTCTCGACTTTGAATATGTTTTTATGCGTGTGTGTGTTCTGTTTATTATGATAAAACTCTGTAATAACACTGACAAACTTTCTTTGTCCAATCAAGTTTTTTTAACTTCAAAAAAAAACTAAGGTTGACGTATGTTCCAAAGAATGGAATTTTAATTCAGGGCCTCGGTTCCCTTGTCCACCGAATCCAGTTGATCATGCCAATCTATCTCATTCTTAAAAGTTAACATTTACTTTTACACTTGGTCTGTGAGAATAGATATCAATCAAGTGCCTGCAGGGAATTCACGTCTCTCAATCCATCTCAAAAGTCTCATCCCAAGTGCCTGAACTGAATTTATAAATTTATTAAAACATTAGGAATGCTAGAAAAGAGCAAATATTAATTGCATATCAAGAAAAACTTACTAATTATCAAAACATATAAAAACACAAGTTCATCCTTCTTTGGCGAATCCAGAAACTAAGCAATTGTAGCAACAACATCCATTAAAAGAAAAACATGAGCTAGCTGATGAAACCAATTGAATTAAAGAAAGCATCAGCGCAAGAAGAAACCCTATTTGGAAAATGGACATAAAACGGCAACACATGTATTCTAACGTATATACGATGGAAAATAAAGAATTGTTGATTACTAAAACGCACCATTTTGCTAAAGAGGAAAATAGCGATTTTGAGGCGATTCAAGAGGTGATTGAAACTAGGTCATCGAGATGAAATCGACGACCTTGCCGAGCTCATCTGATCCACCGGAGCGAGGTCGTGAGGTTCGGGAGGATGATAAGAGTACTGAGGAAGGTTCGGAACAGAAAGGAATCGATTCAAAGAAAGGAGTTCAAACTTGGGCTTCGAAGGCGACAGATAAAAAAGCATTGAAGAAATATGATGTTGAGGTTGTTTCAAAGGACGGGAAGAACAAGGTGGAGATACCAGATGAAATCGTTTCGGATTCCACTCCCTTGTGGGAGGAGTTTGTGGTAGGGAAGTTTCTAGATCTAGCACCGCATATTGCTAAGATTCATATGGTAGTTAACAAGATTTGGAGCTATGGTGAGTTAAATGCTAAGGTGGAGGTTTATGATGTGGATCCTACGACTATGAGGTTTAAGATAACAAATGCTAAAGCTAGGGAGAAGGTTATCAGGAGAGGGATGTGGAACATAGCAGGTGTTCCTATGATTGTGAAGAAATGGACACCAAAAGCTGAAGAAGAAAGGCAAGAAGAAGAGGCAATTCCGATGTGGGTTCACCTACGAAAGATTCCTCTTCATGCTTTCACTTGGGAAGCTCTGAGTTTCATGACAAGCACGGTGGGTTATCCTGTGCGTCTCCATCCAGAAACAATGGCCTGTTCGAATTTTGAGGAAGCAAAAGTGTTTGTAAAAGTGGATGTTTCAAAGAAGCTGCCAAAGGAAATTGATTTCACAATGGGAGGCAAAGAGTTCACTGCGGAATTCTACTATCCTTGGCTGCCTTCACGTTGTATTTACTGTGAGAAGTGGGGACATAATGAGAAGGTTTGTGCCAAGAGAAGTAGAGAGCAGAAGGAAGGTGAGAAAACTACTAAAGATATTGCTGGTACGAGTGCAGGAAATTCTGAGAAGAAGGTTGAAAAGGAAACAGATGAAGTCAGTCAGGTTGTAACAGTTGAATCAGAAGCTAGAGAGGATGAAGTTAAGGAAAATGAAGTGGAAGTTTTTGAAAGTGCATCAAAGGAAGTAAATGTTACAGGGGTGAATGGGATCACAGACTCTGCTAAAGCTGATGATGAATGGGCTCTTGTTGCGGCAGACAAAATTGGAAGAGCTCAAACTCCTCAGAGAGATGCAGGTGAGGTTCTTATATCAGCATCAAAGTACTCTGCTTTAGCAACTGAAGACGTGGAAGATGGTGAAATAATTGGTGATATAGAAGAAGAGATGGAGATTGAGGAATTTTCTGATGTTTTGGAGGGTGAGGAGTTAGAGGAAGTTGTAATGGGTCAGAAATCAAGAGAAAAGACTAAGGCATCACAGCAAAAAGGAGGTAGGAGAGTTGAGAAGCCAAAAGCTCAAGAGGTAAAACCTAAGGGCAAAAGGTCTTCTCGACGAAAGCTATAAAGAATGGAGTGCTTCTCATGGAACGTTCGAGGTTTCAACAAAGATTTAAAACATTCCGTGGTGTCAGAGTGGGTTAGCAATAAGGATATGCGTTTTGGTTGCATTTTGGAAACTAGAGTAAAGGAAGGAAAAGCTGGGAATTTTTTAAAGAAGGTGTTTAAGGATTGGTCTTCAATAACCAATTATGAAGATAGTGAAGGAGGGAGAATTTGATTCTTATGGAGGGATTCGGTTTTTGTTTCTCCAGTTTATAAATCGGATCAAGTTGTTACCTGTTTTGTGGAAATGAAGGGTATGGAAGGGTTTTATTGTTCTTGTGTTTATGCAAAGAATCTAGCAGAAGAAAGGAAGAAGCTTTGGGAGGATCTTGTTTTTCATCATGATGCTCCTAGTTTTCGTCATAAAGCATGGATGATAATGGGAGATTTCAATGAAATATTGGAGGGTGCTGAGAGTTCGAGATTTGAGGATATGAGCAGTATCCCTAGTGGTATGAGGGATTTTCAGAATTTGGTTCTACACTGTAAGCTGGCTGATATGGCTTACCAAGGGCCGATGTATACATGGTGTAATAAGAGAGAGGAAGGGGTCATTTGCAAGAAGCTAGATAGGGTTCTTCTTAATGAAGAGGCGTTAAATAGATTCAGTAATGCTTATACTATTTTTGAAGCTGAGGGATGTTCTGATCACATGAGGTGTAAAATCCAGTTACTGCCTTCAAGTGAGAAGATAAGGAGACCTTTTAAGTATGTAAACGCCATAAGCAGAATTCCAACCTTTTTACCTATGGTTCAAGATTATTGGGAGTCAACAGTGAGGTTATATCATTCTACTTCTGCTATGTTTCGTTTCTCAAAGAAGTTGAAGGCTTTGAAACCGCTAATTAGAGAGTTGGGAGAGAAAACTTGGGAAACTTAACGAAGCGCACTAAAGAAGCTTATGAGATTTTGTGTGTAAAGCAGAGTAACACTTTGGCAAACCCCAGTGAAGGAGCAGTTCAGGAAGAGGCTGAAGCATATGGTAAATGGCTGCATGTCGCAAGTTTAAAAGAAGAGTTTTTAAAGCAGAAGGCAAAGTTGCACTGGCTGGATATTGGAGATAAAAATAACAAGACATTCCACAGAGATATAAAGACTCGTCAAGCTCAGAATATGATCAGTGAAATTCGGTGTTCAAATGGTGTTGTGGTGAAGAAACATGAGGAAATAAAAAAGGAGGCTGAAGGATTTTTTTCTAATTTTCTTAACCACATTCCAGAGAGTTATAAGGGGGTTACTGAGGAAGAACTGCAGGATTTATTACAGTTTCGTTGCTCGATAGAAGATTGTAGTTGCTTGGAGGCTGAGGTTTCGGCTGAGGAGATTAGAAGAGTTCTTTTTGCTATGCCTAACAACAAATCCCCGGACCAGATGGTTACCCTTGTGAGTTTTTTAAAACTACTTGGCAAATTATTGGTCAAGACTTTGTGATAGCAGTGCAATCAGTCTTCAGATTTGGGTTTTTGCCAAAAGGAGTAAATTCTACTATTCTTGCTCTAATTCCAAAGAAGCTAGACTCAATGGTGATGAGAGATTATCGTCCAATAGCCTGCTGTAATGTTCTGTACAAGGTTGTCTAAAAAATTTTGGCGAATAGGCTTGCTCAACTTCTCCCAAGAATTATTTCAGAAGCTCAGTCAGCTTTTGTAAAAGGTAGGCTACTTATGGAAAATATGCTTCTTGCTTCTGAGCTGGTTCAGAATTATCATAAAGACTCAATCTCTCCTAGATGTCTAATGAAAATAGACATTTCCAAGGCTTTCGATTCTGTTCAATGGGATTTTGTTCTTCAAAGCTTGAGAGTGATGGGGTTTCCAGAGAAATATATTCATTGGATAAAGCTTTGCATCACAAGTCCCTCCTTTTCAGTTCAAGTGAATGGAGACCTCGCTGGTTATTTTCAAAGCTCAAGGGGGCTCAGGCAAGGTTGCTCTTTGTCTCCATATCTGTTTATGTTCTGTATGAACGTTTTGTCATTGAAGATTGATAAAGCAGTGATTCCATCCAGGTTGTAAAAGTCTTTCTCTCACTCATCTATGCTTTGCTGATGATCTGATGGTGTTTGTGGAGGGATCAAAGAAGTCAATAGAGGGAGCTTTATCGGTTTTTGATGCATTTGAGAGTTGGTCAGGTCTGAGCATCAGTCTGGAAAAGTCTACAATTTATATGGCGGGTGTGGCAGAGGCTGAGAAGAGTAGCATTTTAACCAATTTTCCCTTCGCAAAAGGTGATCTTCCAGTAAAATATTTGGGTCTTCCTCTTATGACTAAGAGCATGAGGCGTCAAGATTATATTCCTCTTTTGGAAAAAATCAGAAGCACCATCAGTACTTGAACTTGTAGATTTATGTCATATGCGGGGAGACTTCAACAGATCAGTTCAGTACTGTTAAGTATTATAAACTTCTGGTCATGAGTCTTTAGGCTTCCTAGCGCGTGTGTGAAAGAAGTAGAGCAAATCTGTGCAGCTTTCCTCTGGACAGGTCCATCTCTAAAATCCTCAAGTGCTAAAGTTGCTTGGAATGATGTTTGTCTTGAGAAATCAGAAGGTGGTCTTGGTATAAGAAGATTAAAGGATGTGAATAGAGTGAATGGGTTGAAACTGATTTGGAGACTTCTTTCAGGAAATTCTTTATGGGGTAATTGGATAAATGATAATCTCCTCAAAGGGAAAAGCTTCTGGGAGATAAATCCAAAAACTCAGTCGGGTTCTTGGATGTGGAGGAAAATTTTGAAACTAAGAGATGTGGCAAAACAGTTTCATCGGAAGGATCTGGGAAATGGTAGACATGTTTCATTTTGGTTTGATGTCTGGTCAAATAGAGGAGCTTTATTCGATCTAATGGGGCCCCGAGGTATTATAGAGATGGGAGTGAGCAGGCAAGCGACTTTGGAGGAAGCTGTATACGCCATAAGAAGAAGAAGAAGGCATCGTTCTAAAGATCTGAATGACCTTGAAGATGAGCTGAATATTATTGCTAACAATCTTGTTGCGGAGAAGGAGGATATAAATCTTTGGCGTGGGAAGCAAAGATTCAAGCAGAAGTTCTCCACTAAAGATACTTGGTTACTGTTAAGAGAGAATAGAAATCCTTGTGCTTGGTCTCGTGCTATCTGGTTTCCTCAAGCTACACCAAAGTTTGCGTTTATGACATGGTTATCGGTCAGGAACAGGATGTCTACGCTGGATAGAATAGCAAGCTGGAGTTCGGGTATTAATAGTACTTGTATGCTCTGCAAAAATGCTACAGAAACAAGAAATCATCTTTTCTTCGAGTGTGCTTACTCTGCTCAAGTTTGGGAGATTATAGTGAAAGAGATATTGGGTAGCTCTTACACAAAAGTTTGGTCTGAGATTATGGAGTTGATTATTGATGAAAAAAGAGATAAACTGAGCAAGTTCTGTATCCGGTATGCCTTCCAAGCAGTGATATATGCAATCTGGTTTGAAAGAAATAAGATTCTTCATGGAGAGAAGTTGATGTCTCCTCCAGCGCTAACGAAGATGGTGGATAAAGGTATAAGGAACAGAATCACCTTGATGGGTAAGGCTGGAAGTAAGGGCATGGAGAAGTTGATGCAGTACTGGCTCTATACTAGATTATAAATGGGTTAAGGCTGTCTGTGGGTTTCATTGTCCGTTTTGAAGAGGTGGAGATTTGTGTTTGGAGTAGGATGACTTAGTCCCCTAGCTATGTGATACTTACTCTTTTTCCCACATTAGAGTTTTGTCCCATTTGAGTTTTCTCTACTGTGGGGTTTAATGAGGAGAATCACATAGCATTTCCAAACTAGACTTGTATCACATGGTCTAATTTGAGGGGAATATGGAAGTTTGGAGTTGAGCTAGAGAATTTTTTATTTGTTTTTATTTCTGATTTGTTTAGTTTCTTTTACGCTTGTTGCGCAAATAATCAGTAAACACTAGATTGTATAAAGGTTTTTTGAATAAATTTAACATTCATTCAAAAAAAAAAAAAAACGTATATACCATGAAACCGACATTAACCAATTCTCAGATTATTTATGGACTTCTTTCCCTCTTCTCACTTCTCAGATTATTTTTCATGCATCCTTAATTAAACCGACATTAACCAATTCTAAACCGTGATTTTACATTCCACCGAATAGATCAAATAGAGGCTTTTACCATATAATTCTCGTAAACTTTTACAGTTAATGTACTCGATTCGTAGAATATCCAGTGATTTTTTTTTGTACTAAACTTTACTTGGTGCATTTTACGTTATGATTGGGATGTAAATTACGTTATTAAGATTTTTAAAATGATTTATTATTTTATTGAGTAGGATCACACGTCTAATCCACAAAGTCTTATCCCGGCATAGTTCTCGCTTTAATTCAATTTGATTAAACAAAAGTTTATGACATGATTACTCTCTAGTTTTCACAATAGTCAAGGTAATAGTATAATCAATTGACCCATTGAGACGCGTTCAAAAATTTCGTCCTTTGATTAACTTTGGTAAAACAAAATTTGGAAGTTGCAGAGGAGCATATGCCACGAAGGAAGGCATCTTTCTTGAAGTTAGTGACTTTCTCGGAATTTGCGTCTTAACTGTAGGTTTTACAAAAACTATTTTGGAATTATATTATCCCTTGGGCTTACATGTATTAGGATAACTTCTATATTGGTATCATCTAAAGTTGGGCGTTTGGCCCACTGGATTTTATTCCATTCATCGTATCAACCGCACCACCGAGTATATACTGAGTCAATGGTATAAACTTCACTATATAGAACATGCGAAGAGTTTTCAGTATCATCTAAAGTTGAGCGTTTGACTCACTGGATTTTAAACTAAAGTGAAGAGTATAAATTTTATTATATAGAGTATTTATCGAAAACTCAATATTTTTGAAAGGATTAACCCACAGATTTTGAAAAAATTTCAAAAATATGAAAAATCTTGTTTTAGTATACTTTCATCGAGCACTGATATAAGATGATGATCAAAGAGTTTAGAACTTTTATAGTCTTCGTTTCTGTAGATAATGAAGATTTTATAATGCTAATTCCATTGATTTATGCAATATATGAAATTTTACTAAACTAAATATTAAAAAATAGAATGTTTCATGAAAGATAGTTTAGAATACATTAATTCAAATGTCGAATGTGGTTTGAAAATTTTAAACAAAAAAGAAGAGTATAAACTTCAGCATATAAAGCATTTACTGAAAATTCATTATTTTAGAAGGGGTTAACCCACAGATTTTAGAAAAATTTCAAAAATATGAAAATGTGGTTTTAGTGTATAGTTTCATCGAGCACTAACATAAGATGATGGTCAAAGAGTTTAGAACCTCTGTTGTCTTCATTTCTCTTGATAATGAAGATTTCATAATGCTAATTCCAATAATCTAGGCAGTATATAAAATTTTAGTAAAATAAATATCAAAAAATTAGAATGATTCGTATATACCATAAAAGACAGTTTAGAATACATTAATTCAAATGTAGAATGTGGTTTGAAATTTTAAAACTAAAAAGTGAAGAGTATAAACTTCAGTATATAGAATATTTACCGAAAACTCAATATTTTTGAAAGGGTTAACCTACGAATTTTGAAAAAAAATCAAAAATATGAAAGTCTGGTTTTAGTGTATATTTTCATCGAGCACTGACATAAGATGATAGTCAAAGAGTTTAGAACTTTTGTAATTTCTGTTTCTCTAGATAATGAAGATTTATAATGCTAATTCCATTGATCTAAGCAGTATAAGAAATTTTACTAAACTAAATATTAAAAAATTAGAATGATTCATATATACCATGAAAGATAGTTTAGAATACATTAATTCAAATGTCGAATGTGGTTTGAAAATTTTAAACAAATAAGAAGAGTATAAACTTCAGCATATAGAGCATTTACCAAAAACTCATTATTTTAGAAGGGGTGTTAACCCACGGATTTTGGAAAAAATTCAAAAAAATAAAAATCTTGTTTTAGTGTATAGTTTCACTAAGCACTAACATAAGATGATGGTCAAAGAGTTTAGAACCTCTCTTGTCTCCGTTTCTCTAGATAATGAAGATTTTATAATGCTAATTCCACTAATCTTGGCAGTATATGAAATTTTTAGTAAACTAAATATTAAAAAATTAGAATGATTCCTATATACCATGAAAGATAGTTTGGAATACATTAATTCAAATGTAGAATGTGGTTTGAAATTTTTAAACAAAAGTGAAGAGTATAAACTTCATTATATATAGCATTTACCGAAAACTCAATATTTTTGAAGGGTGTTAACCCACGGATTTTGGAAAATTTCAAAAATATGAAAATTTGGTTTTATTGTACAGTTTCTTAGAGCACTGACATAGGATGACGGCAAAAGAGGATTAGAACCTTTGTTGTATCCGTTTCTCTAGAAAATGAAGACTTTATAATGGTTATTCCACTAATCTAGGCACTATATGTAATTTTACCAAACTAAATATTAAAAAATGAGAATGATTCCTATATAGCATGAAATATAGTTTAGAATACATTAATTCAAATTTTAAATGTGGTCAGAATTTTTTTAATCAAAAGTAAAGAGTACAAACTTCAGTATATAGAAAATTTACCGAAAACTCATTATTTTAGAAAGGGCTAACCCACGGATTTTGGAAAAATTTCAAAAATATGAAAAATCTGGTTTTAATGTATAGTTTCATCGAGCACTAACATAAGAAGATGGTCCAAGAGTTTAGAACCTCTGTTGTCTCCAATTCTCTAGATAATGAAGATTTTATAATGCTAATTCCACCAATCTAGTCAGTATATGAAATTTTAGCAAAATAAATATTAAAAAACTAGAATGATTCCTATATACCATGAAATATATAGTTCAGAATACATTAATTCAAATGTAGAATGTGGTTTGAAAATTTTAAACTAAAGTGAAGAGTATAAACTTCAGTATATAGATCATTTACCGAAAACTCAATATTTTTGAAGGGATAAACCCATGGATTTTGAATCTTTTTTAAAATATGAAAATCTGGTTTTAGTGTATAGTTGCATCAATCACTGAAATAGATGATGGTCAAAGAGTTTAGAACCTTCAAATGAAGATTTTATAAGAGAAATTGCCAAAAATACCATTTTCATAGTACCACTTTTCATGTTTACACTAACCACTTTTACCACTACTTTTAATGAAGGGTTTAGATTTGAAGGTTTAGGATTTAGGGTTTAGATTTGATGTTTTAGAGTTTAAGGTATATAGTTTAGGGTTTAGAGTTGAGGATTTAGGGTTTAGAGTTGAGGATTTAGGGTTTATAGTTTAGACTTTAGGGTTTAGGGTTTAGGATATTGAATTCAGGGTATATAGTTTAGGGTTTAGGGTTTAGAGTTGAAGATTTTGGGTTTAGGGTTTAGAATTAGAGGTTTAGGATTTAGAATTTGGGATTATAATTTTGAAAAGCATATAAAAACAAAGATATAAGAGTTTTTACCATTTCAAAAAATAAGGTATTTGTGAAAATGTGTCTTTAGTAGTGGTAAAGATGAATAATGGTACCTTGAAAGTGGTATTTTTGAAAATTCCCCATTTTATAATGCTAATTCCATTGATCTAGGCAGTATATAAAAATTTTACTAAACTAAATATTAAAAAATTAGAATGATTCTTATATACCATGAAAGATAGTTTAGAATATATTAATTCAAATGTCAGATGTGGTTTGAAATTTTTTTAAAAAAGTGAAGAATATAAACTTCAGTATATATAGCATTTACCGAAAACTCAATATTTTCGAAAGGGTGTTAACCCACTTTTTTTTTGGAAAATTTTCAAAATATGAAAATCTTGTTTTATTGTATATTTTATTAATGGACTGATATAAGATGATGGTCAAAGAGGATTAGAACTTTTGTTGTATTTGTTTCTCTAGAAAATAAAGATTTTATAATGGAAATTCTACTAATCGAGACATTATATGAAATTTTACCAAAATAAATATTAAAAATGATAATGATTCCTGTATAGCATGAAATATAGTTTAGAATACATTAATTCAAATTTCAAATGTGGTTTGAATTTTTTAAACAACAGTGAAGAGCATAAACTTCAGTATATAGAGGATTTACCGAAAACTCATTATTTTAGAAGGGAACCCACGGATTTTGGAAAACTTTCAAAAATATGAAAATCTGGTGTTTAGTGTATAGTTTCATCTAGCACTTACATAAGAAGTTGGTTAAAGAGTTTAGAACCTCTGTTGTCTCCAATTCTCTAGATATGGAAGATTTTATAATGCTAATTCCACTAATCTAGTTAGTATATAAAATTTTAGCAAACTAAATATTAAAAATTAGAATGATTCCTATATACCATGAAATATAATTCAGAATACATTAATTCAAATGTAGATTGTGTTTTGAAAATTTTAAACTAAAGTGAAAAATATAAACTTTAGTATATAGAGCATTTACCGAAAACTCATTATCTTAGAAGGGGTTAACCCACAGATTTTAGAAAATTTTCAAAAATATGAAAATCTGGTTTTAGTGTATAGTTTCATCGTGCATTAACATAATATGATTGTCAAAGAGTTTAGAACCTCTGTTGTCTCCGTTTTTCTAGATAATGAAGATTTTATAATCCTAATTCCACTAATCTAGGCAGTATATGAAATTTTAGTAAACTAAATATTAAAAAACTAGAATGATTCCTATATACCATGAGAGATAGTTTAGAATACATTAATTCAAATGTAAAATGTGGTTTGAATTTTTAAACAATAGTGAAGAGCATAAACTTCAGTATTTTTGAAGGGGTGTTAACCCACGGATTTTGGAAAAAATTTAAAATATGAAAATCTGGTTTTATTGTATAGTTTATTAGAGCACTGATATAAGATGATGGTCAAAGAGGATTAGAACCTTTGTTGTATCCGTTTCTCTAGAAAATAAAGATTTTAAAATGGTAATTCCACTAATCTAGGCATTATATCAAATTTTACCAAACTAAATATTAAAAAATGAGAATAATTCTATATAGCATGAAATATAGTTTAGAATACATTATTAAAATTTCAAATGTGGTTTGAAACTTTTTAAACGAAAGTAAAGAGTACAAACTTCAGTACATAGAGGATTTACCGAAAACTCAATATTTTAGAATGGGTTAATCCACAGATTTTGGAAAAATTTCAAAAATATGAAAATCTGGTTTGAGTGTATAGTTTCATCGAGCACTAACATAAGAAGATGGTCAAAGAGTTTAGAACCTCTGTTGTCTCCAATTTTCTAGATAATGAAGATTTTATAATGCTAATTCCACAGTGTTTCAAAAAAAAAGTGCTTCAAAAAAAAATAATGCTAATTCCACTAATCTAATCAGTATATGAAATTTTAGCAAACTAAATATTAAAAAATTAGAATGATTCCTATATACCATGAAAGATAGTTCAGAATACATTAATTCAAATGTAGAATGTGGTTTAAATTTTTTAAACTAAAGTGAAGAGTATAAACTTCAGTACATAGAGCATTTACCGAAAACTCAATATTTTAGAAGGGGTTAACCCACGGATTTTGGAAAATTTCAAAAATAGGAAAATCTGGTTTTAGTGTATAGTTTCATCGAGCACTAACATAAATTGATGGTCAAAGAGTTTAGAAATTCTGTTGTCTCTGTTTCTCTAGATAATGAAGATTTTATAATGCTAATTCCACTAATCTAGGCAGTATATGAAGTTTTAGTAAACTAAATATTAAAAAATTAGAATGATTTTTATATACCATGAGAGATAGTTTAGAATACATTAATTCAAATGTAAATTATGGTTTGAAAATTTTAAACTAAAGTGAAGAGTATAAACTTCAGTATATAGAGCATTTACCGAACACTCGTTATTTTAAAAGGGATTAACCCACGGATTTTGGAAAATTTTCAAAAATATGAAAATCTGGTTTTAGTGTATAGTTTCATCGAGCACAAACATAAGAAGATGGTTAAAGAGTTTAGAACCTCTGTTGTCTCTGTTTCTCTAGAAAATG